>BMAU01018907.1:0-600000 GCA_019973935.1 Trichonephila clavipes
GTTACGTATTGCTTGCGAACTTAGTTGGCCGGGAAATCCAATTAAATACAGCATTCCGCAGCAATAGTCTATAGAGGGCAATCTCTGCAGGTCTCTCCTACCGCTAACAGCAATCAAACAGACAATCATCAGTATAAAATACACACTAAAGCTGTAAAAAGAACTATTCATTAGCACATGCTCCAGCTTAATTGCTGTGATCAAAAACAATGTCTCACTTCAATCGCTGAGTTGAATTAGCACTCGACTCGTTGCGGCTAGCAACCAGCTCTCATTTATAGACCCGGAGGAGACTTCCCAGAAAAATCTGCATGCGCTCAGTAGAGAGTGAAATTGAGTGGGAGAAACCACTGACCTCAGAAAGAATCCAGCGGGTCCCAAACTACGCCAAACATGGTCACCAATGACTGCCAAATTGGCCGCCAAAAATGCTGCCAACTTGGCCTCCTCATCACCCAGGATTTCACCAAGTTCTCATTGAATCTCACCAACTATCCAGCGCATGGGACCGGCTTGTGAATAAAGTATAACCTTAAAATAAAATAAATATAATACATAGAGTAGCCAAAATGTAT
This sequence comes from Trichonephila clavipes, assembly GCA_019973935.1. Classification (NCBI taxonomy): domain Eukaryota; kingdom Metazoa; phylum Arthropoda; class Arachnida; order Araneae; family Nephilidae; genus Trichonephila; species Trichonephila clavipes. The sequence continues at coordinate 576 of BMAU01018907.1, forward strand.
TACACATCCAAATACAAATTATTTACGCAAAATTCGCAACAATATTATCAGCAAAAAACAGTAGAGTGACTTACTTTTTTTCTAAGATTTAATTTAATCTGTTTGGTTAAGCTAAAATGTAAAATAAAAGAGACCTTTACACAGAAAATCTGATGAGAGCAAGATAAAAACTTTTAAAATTGTTTTTTACACGTTTATCAAAAAATTATTAATTACAACCACCACCAAATTCCTAATATTATCAATTACAAAATATTTAATTTTTATCATATTACAAAAAAGCGTAGAATTCATAACAAAGCAAAGTATGCAAGAAAATAAAATTATTTATTTTGATAAGGCTCTGCCTATAAAAGTACATGATAAATTATATTGCAAATAACTTTTATTAAATTAGCATGATTAATAATTAAAGTAGCATCATTAAAATAATTCCTATCATTAAACTTTTCATCAAAGAAGGTAAGATTTAATGTCTTTCAATGGTTAAGTGTAAATTAGTAAAATAAATTTAATTAACACTGAAGTTTTAAATGAAATGTCATTGTTTCTACAATGGATGTCTTTAATATTGCAGTATTAGCTAAATTTGTATTTAAAGTTCAGTTACCTTTCCTAACATATAAAATGATTTATGATTTTTTTTATGCACTGCAATTTAATTTTGAGTTTATATTATATAAAGTTAATTCGCACCCAAGTGCTAGAAGTGATTTTTTTAATAATGAAGAATACCTTACAACAGACCAAAAAGTCAAAAATATTATGCTGTATGAAGTCATTAAATAACATCAAAATTTCTGTTGTAAGTATGTAAAAAAAATATGAATAATGAAAGATATTGTAGCACCATGAGTATCTAAGAGTAGGAGCACAGGTTTGTAAGTAAATTGGAATGGAAAGTATGGAAAACACATTAATGATATGGCAAGACAATACCACTTACAAATGGATTCAAAATGAAAATGATACAATTACAAATTAGTATTTTATGTTGAAATAAATGACTGAATTCTGCACACTTTATTATTCTTTGATTCACATGATTCTCTAAGGAACCTATCTTTTGTGTAAATCGACAGATAGATGCATTTTAAATTCTAGGAACTTATAAGGTTTTTAACCCTCTAAGCAGTCTGCACGTAAAATCTTGCCATTCTAGAGATGCTTCAAAAATGCACCGCACGTATTTTTGCCTTCAAGTAAGATTCTTAAAAGTGGTTGAGCCGTATTTTTAAAAATACAGTTCAACCGCTTTTGAGAATTTTACTTGAAGGCAAAAAAAGTATCTCTAGAATGGCAGGATTTTACGTGCAGACTGCTTGGAGGGTTAATTTCTTTTTGCAAGTCTTTTACACTCTACTCTTATTTTTTCATTTATGTCTTACATTTATAAAAATACAAGCTTTAAAAAGAATTCTTATTATATGAAATATGTTCTAAATTCAAAATAAAATGTAAAAAAAAGTTTTAAACTCACAAAGAAATCCATAGTTTGAGGACTTTTAAGATTCATATTCTTAAAAATTAGCATAGTCGTCAAAGTGGCAGCAATCAAGGATAAAAGCAATATCCCTACATTTTCTTGACTTCTTTCATAAACTATAGGAACTCCAGATCCAACACCAAAATTTTTCTCTGCTTCTCTCAGTTTTTCCTCAAATTTTTCAAGGTCAGCAATTTTCATATGGTAGGTCTTGTGTTCTACCTAAAAAGAAATTCAAAATCAAATTTTAGTATACACTCACTTCCAAAAGTTAAGCACAGAGAGGAAAATGCTAATTTCTGGAAGCCAATCAGAATTGAAGAGGATGCAATTCGTTGCAGAGGTAGATGGAAGTATGCAAATATGTTAGGTAACAGCCAATCGTGCTTTCATGTCAAGAAATATGCAAAAAGGGCACTCTTATAAGAAGCCAGCTTTATGAAGGGTTACAGAAGTTGATTGTAAGTGCTGATAGAAGGCATTTAAAACTTTCGTATAATTTGTTTTCAAGGCATACGTGTTTCTATGACTTCCAGAAAACAAATGGAAGATTCTGAGCACTGGCGTGCTGTGGGGCACATTGAAGCAGGACAGTCAATCACAGATGTTGCTTTTTTCTTTGGTGTTCATCATTCTGTAATTTCACATTTATAGAAACATTTCCAAACCACACAGATAGTTGTCCGAAGGCCCTCCGCAGAAGATCGATATATTGCTATTGTAGTCAAGCAAAATCACAGAAGATCGATATATTGCTATTGTAGTCAAGCGGAATCGCAGAGTGACCTCCACATATGCAACATCTGTGGTTACAGTGCCCATTGGTAAGGCTATATATGCACCTACTGTACCCAGAAGATTACATATGAATGGACTGTATGCCCAGGTACATCGAGTTTGTGTTCCTCTATCCGTCCAATCAAGAGGGGCACGATTAAAGTGGTGCCAGGAACATGGCAATTGGACTGTTTCTGACTGAGGCAATGTCATGTTTACTGATGAGTAAAGATTTGCTCTGGAGCCAGATGACAAGTGTATAAGGATATGGCGTAAACAAGGAGCACTCAATCAGCCCCAAAACATCACACATTCCGAGGCGGAAGCATTATGGGGTGTGGGCAGGGATTTCATTAAGACACTGCACCAACCTGCACATCTTTAAACGGGGTTTTGTGACGGCTGTCCAGTATCGAGATGAAGTCCTAGAAACCATTGTGAGATTGTACGCTGCAGTAGTTGGCCCTACTTTTGCTTTAATGGATGATAACCCACATCCCCATAGAGCTGACATCGTCGATGACTACGTGGAGAGTGAAGGGATTGCCCATGGCCAGCATATTCGCCCGACCTTAATCCCATTGAAAATCTTTGGGATGATCTCAGCTGTGCTATATCTTCATGTTTTCCACCTCCAGCCACTCTTATTGAGCTAGAAACTGCTCTACAAGAAGAATGGCGATTGCTTAATTTTGTGGTGGTTGACCACCGCAGAATTGGTCAGAAGGTGTAAACTTTGCATACAGATGAGGGGGGATCAAATACCCTATTAATGTCATTTTTTTTATTTTATGCTGTTTATTTTCACTTTATATATAATTCTGTTTAAGTCTCCAGTATGACATTATCTGATAAATTGCAAAAATTTAATATTGTTTTCATTTCTGTATATAATTATTGATTTTGTTTTATGTATAAATATATATGCTACTTTACTGCCAAATTTTGCGTCAATCAAAGCAGTATTTGTTGATTTTTTTGTATTTTACATCTTCGTGCTTAACTTTTCGAAGTGAGTGTATAAAAATACTCATATAATGAATATTTAAAAAAGTATCTCATATAATGAGCAATTATTACTTATTGGCTGCATGAACCTTGAAGCCAAACACAGAAAACCAACCAAATTCTGATTTTTACTAGTTGATAATACCACAAATAGATGGTATTGTCTTTATAAATATCATGGCTTATACTGGTTGCTGATATTTATAGCCATGAGATGCTGTTTTCAAATATTGTAAACCACATGATAGTTTGAATTTAGAGCCATTTCCTTTCTGTTATACTGTTAGCTAAATTTTTAAACAATTTTGCAAATGAAAATCTGTAAGTTGCTGATGAATGAAGATGAAATAAGCCTTTTTTCGATATAAAATTTTTTTTATCACAGTATTCTTTTTAAACAAACAATCATGCCATGTGAATGAAGTAGGTAAAAAGTAGAGCAAAAGGTGTCATGTTATTGGTTAAGCAAAATGTTGGTCTTTGTGAGATGAGTGGTTCTGGGGATCTATGATTCCACTAACCAAAGCTTTGCACTACACATTACTGTAGTATCAACCAATTTATTTCAGTGTCATAATGTTAATGTTGGACGGATTTTAGTCCAGAAATAACTGTAGATTGAAAACACAAGTAATGTTGGTGTTGGTGACAACTCAGAGAAACAATCATCAACTTAAAAGCCCTCACTGCACAGTAATTATCAGTTGCATAGAAGTATTAAGACTACTATGCAATTTATAAAAAGTTCATTCCAAGATGAATTCCTAAATTCTGTGATGGACTTTTCCTATTTCATAACTAATAAAGTTTATCAAAATGCTCTTATTCAGTTTTTTGCCTTTGCGTACAAAACCAAGTATCCATCAACGAAAAGTACTGCTTTGTTTGTGGTGGGACAGTAAAGGTCCAGTGTACTACGAGTTGCTGAAACAGGAAAGAACCATCAACACGGATCTATACAGCAATCAGCTGGCTAAATTGAATGCAGCTATCAAAGAAAAAAGAGCAACATTAGTATCCAGAAAAGGAATAGTGTTCCACCACGATAATGCTCGACTGCATACTGAAATGGTGACACAACAAAAACTGAATGTGTGAGGATGGGAAATCCTTGGTCACCCACCGTATTCATATGACATTGCACCATCTGATTATTACCTGTTCAGATCTCTTCAAAATTATCTAATGGGAAAAAATTCAAGCATTTTAAAAGTGTTTCTAAGGCAGTTGCTGACTATTTTAACTCCAAGGATGAGAACTTCTACAAAATAGGAATTTATATGTTACCTGAAAGATGACAACAAGTTGTAACAAATAATGGAGCCTATATAATTAATATTAAACACATATTTTTATAAATGCATTCAAATACTTTCCTTAAAATACAACAGAACTTTCTCTCTAACCCGATATATATATATTTAAAGATGACTCCAAGTGAAGATATTTGCTTTTTAAGAAACTTTGCAAATGCAATAATTAAAAGACCCAGGTTATTGATTTAAAATAATTTATGCATAAAAGCTAATATTTCTTAAGTAAATTAAGCAAAATAACTTTATAAAGTTATATCATATATATATATATATATATATATATATATATATATATATTCATTGGAAAATATTAAAAAATATAGTGTATAAAGGAAATATAAACTGCTGTTTGTAAAAAATGCAACACCATGAAGGAATCATCAGAATTAAATGAAACTTAATGCCCAAACAACTTGTATTAGTACAAATAAATGACAAAATTTTCAAAGCAAAAAAAAAAACAATATTAGGTGTCCGAAATCCGTATTTGGTGTAACCACCACACGCTGCAATAAGTGCTGCTATAAGACGTGGCATGGAGTCAAGCAGATTTTGAATATCTGCTTGTGGAAGAGAATTCCATATTGCTTGTATGTGCAGCAAAAGTTTGTCTTTTGTAGCTGCAGGGTACGAATCACAAGTGAGATGCCCACCAACTAAATCCCACACATGCTCAATAGGCGACATATCCGGGAAATAAGCAGGCCAAGGAAGAAGCTGCATGTGATGGGCTGAACAGATATCTCAAACAGTCTTTGCAACATTTGGACGTGCATTACCCTGCTGAAAGATAGCTCCAGGAATCCCTTGAAGGAAGTGAACGACTTTGGGCTGTAGCACTTCACGGACTTACCTGTTCCTATTGAGATTACCCTCAATTTGTAGCAAATTGGATTGTCTATGGTATGAAATCGCACCCTAAACTGTTCTAATATCTTAAGTTCTACACTTCTAACTTTAAAGTGTGAAAAAATAACTGACCAGTACAGCTATGAACAGTGGATCTAAAAGTTAAATAACACACATGTGGAGGACTTTTTCATTAAATACGAGAATTTCTTAGACAACATATTTATTGAAGACGATGCAATAAAAGATGAGAATTTACAATGACAGTTTTAAATAATTGAATACACTAACTATGCTCAAAAGACATTTGAGTACAGTATGGAGTCAGCTACTTGCTGAGAAACACCCAACTGCTACTGACTATACAACAGTAGCGATTAGTATTTATACATTAATACAATTAGCATATTGCATTACTTCCACAACAAGCGATATAAACTATTAAGAAAACTCCCGAGTGGTCAGATAGAACCGTGAAGTCACAAGCGGCGACTGGATCTTTAATGCACAGCTGCCATCAGCAAAAGCCGTTTCTCAACTCCACTCCTTTTCCGGGTTTGTTTACATTTCGTTAATGGCGGCACATTTTGAAACACCCACATCGCTGGCCATACACACACACACACAAGTAATACCATATTCCTGGATTACTGACAACATTGGGATGTCATGTAAGTTATCCACAACTTATCAAACTTTTCTTAGAAATTAGCCATGACATACAACAAGCGGCCCCCTTGTCAGCATTCCAGGATATCACACTTAAAAAATATACAGATAAATTACGTAACAAACATGTGAACAACTCTTTATTAAAAAAAACTATTTCTAGAGTCTACTTGAGAAAAGAATTTAAACAAATTCTCAAAAACCAGAAACTTTGCAGCTGATAACTTTATTGAAGGCAGACTAGAAGATGGTGGGTGAAATTACCTTTTTGTTCAAAAACCTTTCAGCCCTTCTCTGAAACCTAACAAAAATCTGAAAAACATCAGACCTATTTTTCAAAGGAAAAACCGTGACTTTTCGAGAGTAGTCATCTATTATTGAAAGAAAACACCTATTACCCCCCTGTGATGCTACTGGTAAGGGACCACAAAGATCCATATGCAACAACTCTAGTGCCCGTTTCAACCTTATTTTACCAATAGGTTTAAAAGATACCCATCTAGATTTAGCAAGTTTACATGGTATGCAGTTTTCGGTCAATCCAGACAGCTCAGGTAACCATGAACACTTTTATTTTTGCAAGTAGCAACTACATATTCATTATTTACATGGCAGAATCTTGAATGCCACAACTCATTAATGTCATGTTTTCTACCTGATTTGCTATCACATTAACCGATCTGCTATTCCCATTACATTTATACTTAGAGAGTTTTAAAAAATACAAGTCATTATATCGTCAAGCAAAAAACAAATTATTCCAGTTCTTATCATACACTAAAATTTTTGCATTATTACTTATAAACTTAATGCCTTGTTTTTCTAGTTTTACCCCAGAAAGAAGGTTTCTACATAGTTTAGGATTATACAAAACATCCTTTAAAATTATTTCATTAAAAATACCATTCTTCCATTTAACAAAAAATGAACTTTCCCTTTTCCCTCGACTGGACTATCTTTCTCACCCACAGCAAGCAACATCTGCATATTCTTTACTGGTTCAAATGTTAAAAACAAATTCCTATTATTGCAGAAGTGTGCAGTTGCTGCAGTGTCAAAAACCCAGCAAGCTTTATCAAACAAAGTCTGAATTATTAGCCTCAAGTTCGATCACATTACAGTCCGGCTCAGAAAAAGCTATTTTTTGCTCAGCATTAAATGCTTCTTTTACAATTCTTATTTTCATTATTAAATTTCTTACTTTCATTATTTATCTTTAGTTTACAATTTGAAATCAGGTGACCATATGCATTACAAAAATAGCAAGGTCCTATTTTTCTTTTCTTACTAACTACATTAGAACTTTTAACAACTTGATTAGAAGATTTACCACTTGAATTTGAATTAACATTTACATTTTTAGACTTAAATTTTGACTTTTGCTTCATCTTACGTTTTACTTCGTCAGAAAAAGCAAAAGTACTTACATCTTTCAAATCCTTTTTTACCACGCCAAGGCGATTTTCTTCCAGTAATAATTTGGCCTCGATTTTATCGGGCATGAAGTCCTTATCACTCCATCGGTAGATGGCTTGTACTGTTGACTGGAAATCGTCAGTTAAGACTCCTTATCATCTAGTAGCCTTGGTAGAGTGGAGGTAAATCATGTCCAACTTCCCTTAAATGCTCGGCAGAACGCTTGACACGGCAGATAAATAAACCAAGATTTTCGCAAGGAACATATCAGGTACCGAAGAATTCGTCGAGTGATTGGATAATTATTGCTCGCGTAGTTAGCTCAAAATGCTCTCGCAGAATTTTCCATACTTCCGCACCATCCGTGGTGCCAGAAATCAGAGGCTTGAACTCATTTGAAACACTCTGATATATAAGAGTGAAAGCACGATCTTTTCTGAACTTTAGGTCAGATCGATCTGTCCAAGACAGTTTCGCTTCCTCTTCAGGGCTTCTTTCTTCCTCTTTTTCAATGAACTCCCATGCACCGTAATGCATGAGGCTGACTCACTTCAACTTTCCATACCTCCCAGTTCAACGCTGTCCATAGGGTGACACCTTGTACAACATCCATACGGTCCCCTTCAGTTAGAACTTCTGGAGAGGCAGCACACTCGACGAAAGAGTTAAATAAAAATTTGCTTGAACAGAAAGTCCGTAAACTTCATGGTAAAATTTAAAGTTCAATAAATCTGCATTTTAAATTAAAAAAAAAAATCGCATCAAAATTTTTTAAAGTCCATCACGAAAAAAATTCTTCACCTCCACACCTCTAAAAAAAATTTAGCTCTGTCTAGACCCATAACCTGTGTTCTAATATCTTAAGTTCTACACTTCTAACTTTAAAGTGTGAAAAACTAACTAACCACTACAGCTATGAACAGTGGATCTAAAAGTTAAATAACACATGTGGAGGACTTTTTCATTAAAAACGAGAATTTCTTAGACAACATATTTATTGAAGACGATGCAATAAAAGATGAGAATTTACAATGACAGTTTTAAATAATTGAATACACTAACTATGCTCAAAAGACATTTGAGTACAGTATGGAGTCAGCTACTTGCTGAGAAACACCCAACTGCTACTGACTTTACAACAGTAGCGATTAGTATTTATACATTAATACAATTAGCATATTGCATTACTTCCACAACAAGCCATATAAACTATTAAGAAAACTCCCGAGTGGTCAGATAGAACCGTGACGACACAAGCGGCGACTGGATCTTTAATGCACAGCTGCCGTCAGCAAAGGCCGCTTCTCAAATCCACTCGTTTTCCGGGTTTGTTTACATTTCGTTAATGGCGGCACATTTTGAAATGCCCACATCGCTTGCTGTACAAGTAATACCCTATTCCTGGATTACTGACAACATTGGAATGTCATGTAAGTTATCCACAACTTATCAAACTATTCTTAGAATTTAGCCATGACATACAACATAAATGATAACTCTGGGTGAAAGGTCACTATGTCATTCGATAACGCACTCTGTGTGGAAAGCAGCGTTCACCGACATAGCGTCTAACACGAATGCAGCCATCATGGTCCCACAAATTGAATCGGGATTCACCTGAAAAGACAACTTGGTGCTAATTAGCTTTCCAGGCTCTATACTCATGAGCCCATTGCAGACACAGCTATCGATGGTTTGCTGTGAGGGGATCCTGTATAAAGGGGCACCCTTGCACGCAATCCCCGGTGCAGCAGACATTGACGAATTGACGAAGCCAACATTAGTACACCTGTAGCAGTAGACTAATGTGCTGCCAACTGCCTGGAGGAAGCTGTAGGTCATTCACCCCCATGTGGAACAGGTGTCGATCATCACACACGACATCACCTTCCATCGTCCACTGCCAGTTTCTCGAGTTGTTCAGAGCTGGTTGGTCCACTAGCTAGTTGCTTCCAAACTCGCATCACGGTGGAACTGTTTCCCTGCACACAAGCTCCTATTACACCATAGGAAAATCTTCCTTCTCGAAGGCCGATAATCCTCCCCCATTCAAACTCCATAAGTTGTTGGAATTTCTCCTTACTTTGTCATGGATGCATAGGAGAGGGGTCCCACTACAGTCCTCTATTTATATGCTTTCAGCATCAGTTCAGAGGGCACTGCGCACACCACGCATGTGTGGTGGCTCTGAAACTTTACTATTTTATGTAACATCCTATAATTGATATTGGCTGCAAAGTTAATTTAATTCTGATGATTCCTTCATGGTACTGCATTTTTTACAAACAGCAGTGTATAATTTAAAACAAACTTAAAATTATTATAGAAAAGCATTTGGTAAAAAACCTGCTATTTTTCTATAAAAAACAAAAATAAAAATATTCTTGCTTTAAATGCATTGCTTGAACACAGGTCATTTCCTGTTCAGTCTTTTTTTTTAAGTATTTTTAAAATACCAAAAATGCAACAATTTTAACAGCAATATAATCAAAATTTTGCACATAAAATCTTCTTGAAATGCTGATAAAAATGGTTACAGTACCTTTCTACCTTTAATTATGGCACCTTCTGGCACATAAATAGTGACAAGGTCCATTTCAGGATTAACAACTACTTCATCCACCTAGAAAGTAATATTATAATCAGTTAAATTAAGAAAAGAAAAATACATTTATATAAATTAAATAATTTTTTTATAATACCTCTCCTCTTCCCAACATGTGGTACACAAATTCATGCCATGAAACATATCGCAACACTTCTGGTTGGTTACTATTAGGAAATGCAATTGATAGGATTGTAACAGTAACATATGCTATCACCAGCCATAAGACAGCTTTGGCAAGCAAAGAGGTTTTTGATTCATCTGAAACAAATTGTCATTAATAAGAAAAGTTAAAATAATTTTAGCGGGTCAAATCCACCATTTCAATAAAAATAGTGGATAAAAATTATACAAATATTTAAAAAAGCTATTATATTTATTCATCTATATTAAACACATTAATCAAAATATGATTATTGATATGTTACACGTGATATCATTTTATAATATAAGAAAATAAATATAATTTAAATAAATGAATCAAGTAGTAATATTCAAACATGATTTATGCTTTGTAACCTTAAAATAATATCTTATAAAGGGTTTCCAGATTTTGCTTCAACTTAATGTTTAATTAGAATTTTTATGTAAATTTTTAACATTATTGAAAAAGCAGTGCATTTCGTAGTATTTTCATTTTCGTAGTACAGTACGTTTTTGTAATATTTTCTAAGAAATATTTTAAAAAGTTATTTGTAAGTCAAATAATTACTTTGTAAAGAAAAATTAGAGAATCTTTAAACATATATATATATATTCAGCTGATTTTAATCTCAGTATTTAGAAACAGAGATTACATAGACTACATACACAGCATAATTGAACAATTTTAACAGGGTGACAGGGTTTCTAATGTGACATTATAGAAGCAAATAATACACACAGACATATATATTAATCAAATAAAATAAAATTTCTAATTTTTTTTAATTTGTACTTTAAAATGTGGTCAAATAAAAAATGTACAATAAAAAATAATCCAAAAAAATTTCTACTTTAACAAAATGTAATCCCCAGAAGAAAAAATTCTTTTTTTTATCCTGAGTACATCTTTGGCATCAATCAAAGGGGGGGATTCAGTCACCTTCAAATGGTGCCTCTTGTTTAAACTAAATGACATATAATTTATCACTTTGTAGTAGCCCTTTTTGTTGAAGAATTAAAGTTGAAGATTTGGTGTTGTACTTTTTTTGAGGGTATTAGAAAAAAAGAATTCTGAAATATTTTACACTAATTAAATTGCATATACATGTGACATGCAGCCAAAAGCAAAACACAAGTCTTCGCGCGCAGGCGCAATGAATTGAAACTGAAACTTGTGAATTAGTGGAAGAGAAACAAAAACTCTTGGACATTAGAGAGAGAAAGGAGAACGCGAGAGGTGCGCGAGCAGGCGTTACCTTCTGAATATCATCGTCAAACTTATCTGTAAAAACTTATCTACCTTTTTAATTAATTTTTGTTTAATGTTAAATAAACCATAAGAAAGAGAAACGTATTGGACCCTTGTTGTCTCCCACAAATTATGGGGGCTCGGCCGCGATCGATAAAATTTCGATTTTGAACCAAAGTCTGGACAATGAACAAAAGCGTCCGTGAGGAGACGCTCCGCCATTTTTCGGAAACTTCGTTCAACCTGTGTAGAGGTTGAATTTTTCAACTTCATTCCGCCTGTGTAGAGGTCGGAACAAATAACAAAATAACCTGTGTAGAGGTGTATTTTCAACGAACCATCGACAAATATTCCGCCTGTGTAGAGGTCGGAACAAATAACAAAATAACCTGTGTAGAGGTGTATTTTTCAACGAACCATCGACAAATATTCCGCCTGTGTAGAGGTTGGAAAACCCATCGACGAAAATTCCGCCTGTGTAGAGGTTGGAACCACTCACAAACACCTGCGAAGAGGTGTCAATACGAACAATTTCAAGAACTATTTTTCATCTAACGATATAACCTGCGAAGAGGTGAAATCAGTGGAATCAACGTTTTTATTGGATACATCGTACGTGCGAGCAACAAGGGAGCCAGAAAAAAAAAAAAAAAAAAAAGGTAGGATCTCATAAGAGTTGTTGAGGAGCTAGACGGTACTGTGGAAAGTACTGACACTATAGTTAAACTAAAGACTAAAATTGAGAACAGTAGTACATTTGAAAGTGATCCAGATTTCGTTAAAACTTTAATTCAAAACTGTATAGATGAGAGAGTATCGCAAAACGAAAGAGAGGTAACTTCAGAACAAAAAATTGAGCTCGCGAAACTTCAGTTAGCAAAATTAGAAAAAGAAATCGAACTTCAATTGGCTAAAAATAAAGCATTAAGTTTAAATCCTGCAGCTAAAGTCGAAGAAAAACAGTTCGAAACTAACATAGAAAATATGATAAAAAGTATAAAAACTTTATCTCTTCCTGTTCCCACCAGATCTGAAAATTTTAATCTGTTCTTCCAATCATTAGAACGCGCATTTTTAACCAAGAAAATAAATGACGAATATAAATCTGAAATTTTAATAAATCTTCTGGGCGAAAAGAGCTCATAACGTCTTACTGTATATTAAAGAAGAGGAATTAAATGACTATGAAAAACTAAAATCTATAGTACTCAGAGAATTCCAATTAACCCCTCGCGAGTGTTTAAACTCATTTAAAAATGCTGTAAAATCATCAGGCGAGACATACATCCAATTTGCTGCAAGATTGACGGCAAACTTCCAATATTATTGTTCGTTAAGAAAAGTTAATTCCTTTGAATCTCTATGTGACCTTATAATTTCTGATAAATTATTTGAAACTTTAAATAAGGAAACTGCAACTCATATTGGCATTCGAGAAGCAGAAGATTGGTTTAGGCCTATTGATTTAGCTAAAGAGTGTGATATTTATATTTCATCTAGAAGCGGATCACGTAAAGAAATTCCTATTACTTATGGATATACCCAAGACCCCTTTAAAAATAGATCACAAAACTTTAAACCAAAGATTAAAGAGAACTATCCCCAATATCTTGAAAGAGAAAATAAAAATTGCTATATATGCGGTGATTCATCTCATTGCAAGAGACTGTGAGAAGCGTTTTAAACCTAAAGAATCTAATGACCACATCCATAATAGAATAATCGTGAATACTTTGAAAAGAGAGAGCGAAAAACAAAATAGCGATGAATGCGCAAATCTTCAATACGTAAACATTTTTGTGGAAAATCAGCCCGTAACAGCATTGATTGATTCAGGTTGCCAGATCCCAGTTTTAAATTCCTCACTAATTAGAGTACAAACACCTTCCGAAGAGATCATAACATTAAGTTCATGTTTTGGCGAACAGCGTATGGTAGAAGTTAAACCCATAAATATTTCTCTTAATCAACACTCTCCTAGCTTAAGTGTGAGAACGGCAATATCACCGACCTTGACCGAAGAATTTATTATACATCCCAGTATATATTCTGAAATAGAGAAACTAGGCCACGCAAAGAGCGATGTTTTAATGTGTGAAAGTGAATCCTCTTTGAGTGCAGATTGTGGTGTTTCTTTTCCAAATGTTTCTGTTTCAAATGTGATAGAAAACTCTAGTTATGATTTATCACATGTTAAAAACTTTAATACTAGAAATGATTCGAGTTCTCTAATTAAGGATTATAAATGTAATAAAATTAAGATTACTAAGTTAAAATTGAGTATTGTAAGAGAAAAATGTTCTGATATAGTATTGTGTAAGAAAGCCAATGGTGCCATGAAAACGAGTTCCGTGGAATTTATCTCCCGCTCACCTAACCCTTTACCTATGAAGAGTGAACATCGACGGTTTGTGTTGCTCCAAAATAATTTTGAGCCCTGGCAGTGGAAGGGAAGGAAAAAGAGAAATCGTTTTGAACAGACGTCCAGAACTCTACAGAGGAAAATATCGATGCGTTCAACCAAAAGATCAACTTGTTAAAAAAGACGTTCTTATGCCTGTGAAACAATGTTTTCCTGTGGAACCTTCCGGATGTCGAAGAGGTGCCTTCACATGATGGAGAAACTGTCTAGTTCAGAAAAATTATATGTTTAATCTCTATATATTTGTCGTATAGTCCTTGTCTGTTCCGTTTTTTTTTGTATGTTTCAGATTCTCCTCTGGTCTCCATGGAAGTACCGCTGCAGACAGCGTACGGTCAGAATGGCCGTTGTGGCATGCAGCCAAAAGCAAAACACAAGTCTTCGCGCGCAGGCGCAATGAATTGAAACTGAAACTTGTGAATTAGTGGAAGAGAAACAAAAACTCTTGGACATTAGAGAGAGAAAGGAGAACGCGAGAGGTGCGCGAGCAGGCGTTACCTTCTGAATATCATCGTCAAACTTATCTGTAAAAACTTATCTACCTTTTTAATTAATTTTTGTTTAATGTTAAATAAACCATAAGAAAGAGAAACGTATTGGACCCTTGTTGTCTCCCACATACATATATGAAGCAATTTTGCTTGAATTAAGACATTTCACAGGGAGAATCTTTTATCTTGTTGCAGTGGTTGAATGAATTGACGAGGAAACATTTAGATCCACACTTTATCTTACAGACAGAAAAAGAACAGCACAAACACAAATGGACAAACATACATGAACAACAAGAACAGTACACAAAAGCGCTCTTTCTATGTTCAAGAGATCTCTGGTTTTATAGCTACATCAACCAGAAGTTTTCAGAATAATATGATTTTCATTAAGAAATCCTGTGATGGGTCAGAAAAATTGAATGATGTAATATTGCCTCATTTTATTTGGAAAAGTGAGGACATTGCAATTTTTTAGGAGATAAAGTTGTGGTTGACAGTATATTTCCTGTTACATGACTAAACTAAAAAATTAATTATGATGTGATACCTTGGAAGGTTTAAGACCATTATGAATTAAATAAAATCCCTTCATAGAAAAGTTAAATGGTGAATTATTACATATATACATTACTAAAACTGCCATAACACATAAGTACTGATTTTCTTTATATATTACATTTAAAGCAAATTAAACTGAGTGGTGCAACAGCCCCATAAAGGCCAAAGTCCACTGTGTCCATCTCAGTTTTCATGACTTTGGGCTCTGAGATGCATGAGCAGATATTCCGATTAGGTAGTCAGTCTGACGCAAAGCCCAAGTGTTTAGTTCCCAAGCAAGCTTGGTACTCATTTATCAACCTACTGAAGGGATGAGAGGCTGAATCAACCTAGCCCAGCCCGGAGTTTGTTTGAGCCCCGAACCTGTGACATGATATGCTACCACTCAGCCACTGGGCTTATATATAACATTTACTTTGTGAATAAAATAGACAGTAAAGCTTTTGACTATTCACATCATAAATCAATAACAGCTTTTCAATAAAATATCTTGACAATGATCCTATGATCATTGACAATGATCAATGATCAATCCTATTAAAAATGCATTGGTGAAATTTCAAGAGTTCCTGCAAATACTTTTTTAACAATTTTCAACCCTAAATTCACACATTCTACTAAATTAAAATAATGCTGACGAGAATTTTTTAAACATGTGTATTAGAATAAGATACAAAATTTGGAACTTTTCCATTAGTTGGAAACCAAAAACTGACAAGTTTAAAAGTTTATTAAACATAATAAAAGTCCCTAAGTAAAAATGTTTTGATACTCAAATTTTTGTAGATCATGAAGACAATTCACAAAAATAAATCACAAATATAAAAGTGGATCAACAAACTATTTACAAGAGATAGGCTTTTCTAAATTATTATTGCATTTAAATTATATAAATTCAATAACATCAACCTTCATCATCTGGTTTCTTGTTTGGATCTTGCTCTAAATTAAAAGCAACTGCAGATGTTTTCAGATATCGATATGACACACCTAAAATTTAAAAATTAAAATACAGCAATAATTATAATAAGAAAATTCATAGATTTACGATTTGAAAATAAACAACTATAAAAAATGCTTAAAGTAAGTTATTTTATTTTGTCTATACTAATCTAAAAAAATCATAAAAATACTAAAAAATAAATAATTTACAACTAAATTTTAGTTTCTGTTTTCAGTAATTTTTAACCTAAACAATAATACAATTTAAAGTCTCTTTTAAACAATAGATACAATATGTAACCATTGAACATCAATACATTAAGAAATTGAACAAATTATAACATTATCCAATTTGGATATTATAAATTGGTTAAAGTATAGAGCCGCTAAGGTGCTAAACTGATTAAAATACAGCTGCCAGCTATTATTAATCTTATGGCTAATAGTGGTTGGCAAACTATCACAATGTATTGATAGTCATTAGCAGATGAAAATTCCAGCTAAATAATAATGCAAAATTCAAATTTCAACATTTTAAAAGAGAGTTAGAATTTAGTGAATTATAATGAAACATTTCAACATTAAAGGTACAATTTCTAAATATAAAAACAAATATTAACTTTCTATTTAAATTATAATTCTTCTGAGGAAAAACAAATCTTTTTTACAATACCACTCATTAAGTGCTGGTATTGAGCATATTTTTCTGTATGAACTCAGAAATTTAGAATAGGGTTGAATTTCACATAAAGCAACAGAGTTTTAGCAGTACTCAAAGAACTTATCCTTCATAATACTTTAATCTCAAACAAAATAAAATCATTTTTTTTTCGAACCCACATATTCAATATCATAAAAATTTGGATTATACCTAATTTATTTTCTTCAGTTATTCTTCTCCTGGACCTCCTAATAAGAAGTTTATTCATTCCTCTCTTGCAATATTTCTATATAAATTTAGCAGCCAAATCCTTCTTTTCAATTAGACATGTGTAATTTTCCCAAAATGAACATTTGATAACATTGAAAATAAAACTAAGCAGTGAATTCTTTGTATTATAAGAATTTCTCTAGTGCTCCAAAAATCATTTTAAGAAAAGAACATAAATTATACTTCTCAGTTGTAATGTTCAAGGAAATTAACTGATGGTAAACTTTAAAAAAAAATGACGATACAAATTTGAAATGAATATTGAAGCCTTAATAAGGTTTTTCAACAAGAAAAATAAAATGTTTATTCCAAAAAGTGTCTTTTTTTAAACACATTTGATAATTTTAAAAAACCAATAGCAACCATCTAAAAGATTACATATCCTTATCAGAATAAGTCTGCATTTCATTGTATCTGGGTTATAAAATTAAACAATTTAACAGAATGAAATTGTAAAATTGCACCATTAAACCTAAAAAATATCAGCAAATCTAATGGGCACCCTGTTCTGTACGTCAGCTAATAAACTCAATAATAAGAAATAATTTTTCAATGTTACTAGCATTTTTCTAAAGCATCATCCAACACAATTCAGAAAACATTTTAATATCATAAGACTGAGTAAAATACCCCATAATTCACTCTATTTCTCCCTATTCCAATATAATGTTTCGATAAAATATAGAAAAATAAAAACTGTTCATAACTTGTTAATTTAGAATCTGTGTTTACAATTAAGGAAACCTTGAACATATATAGAGTGAATAATTTAAATCATGAGTAATTTTACTTGCATTGTCATTACTTAAATATTTAACTTATTAAAGAGATAATTCTTTAAACCAGCCATGACAAAACAAATGTAATGTTCTGACAACCTTTTTCCCTTAACAATGAAACATAAGCATTTAGAGTACAGTCCTAGTTGAAACTTGATTTTTTTTTTGAACCAAAAAAAAATGACCAGATAGTGTTAAATGGATAGCATATTTTTTTAAATGACTTCAAGAAGGAGAACAAAGAATAAATTATAGATTTAAAAAAACTAAAAAACACGTTTTTATAGTGAATCGAACAAAAGAGTAAAAAAATAATTCTTAATATAAGAATAAAATAAATAACGAGAAAATTAATGTCATTGGGATAAAAGCATGGGGTGCTCTATTTTATTATTATTATTTCTTACTAGTTCTATTTCAAAATGCTGAGTTAGTGTAAAAATGTACTACAAAGCACCCCATGCTTTTCCCCCAATGACATTAATTTTCTCGTTAATCATTTTATTCTTACATTAAGAATTATTTTTTTTACTTTTTAGTTCAATTCACTATAAAAGCATGATTTTTACTCTCTTTTTTTTTTAACTATAACTAATTTTTCATTTTTTATTTTGATCTACAATAAAAGCCTGGTTTTTTTTAATTTTTAAAACTATCATTTATTCTTTGTTGAATTTATCCTTAAGTTTGATATTTAGAGCCAGAATTATGTGGCTGCTAAAATAAGTCTTGCTCTTCAATGGATATTAATTATTGAGTCTGAAGGGTATATATTCTCTCCATTTACGGGGCCTCAGATGAGTCCCATATCGTTATATTTCAAAGATTCTATCTCCATAGATACAGGTCTAACTAATAAAAGTTGCTAAGAAGAAATATTAAATGTCAATCATATTATCACCTTTTAAACATATTGCTATAATGTTAATTCATATCATCACTTCTAAATACTCACTAAATCACTTCTAATACTTCTAAAATCACTTCTTATCAAAATAAAAAAATATTTAGTAGTCAGAACAAAAATTATTTTTATCCACATGCACGAGTCTTCCCCCCCCCCCCTTTCTTACATAAAGAACACTTTTTTTGTTTGACTTATTTGTATTAATAACAAGCGTTTTCATTTTTAGAGTTACACCTTTTTAAGGGTAGGGTCTTTAAGTCACCATATCCGGAATTAGTTGCCAAATTTGGAAATGGAGTATGGAATTAGTCGCCAAATTTGGAAATGGTATATGCAATTAGTCATCAAATCTGAAAACGATATTATGAATTAGTCGCAAAATTTCGTAAATCCTTAAAATCGTTATTTTTGACTATCCTGATCAGGACAATGGAACAAAATTTTGAAACTATTGCATTGTCATCGATCCTTGACTAGTGTGCAAAATTTCAAATTAATCTGACCTTTTAAAGTGGGTAAAAATCAAGTCCAAAGATTCCATTACATACAAGTGAAACTTATCAAACTGTGTTAAAAAATGGGATTTCTGAAATGCAACAGTGAGGAAAACATAGATAATGCTTGCTTTAGGTTGATTTAAGTAACGATAATTTTTTTTCTCAAACTAATGCATTATTTCCAAATTTTGGACATTCATGGTGAGGTACTATTAATCATTCATACACCAATCAATCACTTCTTCCCCCTCTTTCATTCAAAACTAAAAAAAATTCATATGTTGTTTCACTATTAGCCATTTTTTGTCTCAACCATTCTAGAAAAACAAGTGCTTCAAAGTAAATCTTTTAAGTTGACTGCTGGACTAAAGCATTGACAGCTGTCTAAATTACAAAAGAAAAAGCCAATCCTCCAGGTACAAAACTGACAACTTAGTACAAAAATCTGCTGCCAAATCAGAGGTTTCAACTAAGATGAAACCTAAACATTCCAGTCTTTTTTTTAAATGCTAACAATTTTTAATTACATGTCACAAATTTGAAATATATACAACTTAAGTATTGTTACATATCCTTATGTCAATCGAAAAACAAGCACTTTTCACAATTAATATGTGCCATATTAAAATTATACATACAACACATACAACTGAAAATAATTTAAATAAAATTACCTTTGGAGGGATGCCATAACAAATTAGAATGTAAAGTTTGCAGAACACATTTATTACTTTGCGCAACATTCTGAAAAATACAGCATTTTTAGTTTTAACTATAATTAAATGAAATTTTACCAAATGCACTAGCATATAAAATATATCGGAAGTATATAAATTAATGAACTTACGAAACATGCTCTAAAGTTTTTGTAAAATGTGGGTTTCAATCTTTTAAATTTTTCAGGTGATTTACCAACAATCGATGGAACATAATGACGAGAAAAATTCTGCCAATGACTCTGAAAACATTTTAAAATTACCAAATAAAGCCACACAAATACGTATATCAATGGAAATTATAAAAGAAAAGAACACTTAAAATGTACCTTTAAAAATGACTTGTACAGCGCGTTGTTAACATTCATTTTAACAGAGGTCTTTAAAAGATACGAATACATAGTTCTCTCTAATTATATAATCAGTTATTAAAATCTAAGAAATACCAAAATATAAGGTATAGAATTTTAAACATTACTCGTAAATATTTGAAACGAATAACAAACCATTATTATCGTTTTACACCTGAATGTTCGATAGCGTAAATCATCAGAGAATTTAAATATCGTATATCAAAAAAAAAGCATGGAAACAAAACAAAAACACTGATGTAAACAATTTTATTTCGCTTCACTTCTCATCCTCAAAACTTTGTGTGAGTTACATCATAAAAATCAAATTTATGAATTCGTTGAAATCGGAATCAGAAGTTATATAAGCATGTCAAGAATACACGTCAAGTGACAAGGACAATACCTAAGCTAGCATTATACATTCCAAACTACCACTCCATACCTATGTAAGGAATTTGAGCAACGACAGATCGTTTGCTGACAAATAATGACAGAAAAGGTAAGAAATACAAGCTCATATTTCATGTTTTTATTCATATTTGGAGGATTTAAATAATATTTTAACTGAAATCAATACTTTAATTATACTATTTTAACCAATTATTACTGAAATTCAACTTTAATTATATAACTGAATGCCATTGGCAACCTCTGACGAATTTCAATGGTTTTATGTGGAAAACATGGTGAATGGTATAAATTTTTTTCATATCATCATTGTATTTACTTTCATTAGGAGCCCCTCTTTTATTTTAGATACAATATGTTACCATAAATTCTAAAATCTTAAGAGAATACTCCTCGGCACACTGGCGTTACTAGTTCTGTATCAAAATTCTTTTGGGGCCCTTTTTTTAGAGATGAGAGCCCTGTTAGTGTGACTGTAGATACATATGTTGGGCCCCAGTAGCTTGTAGGCTTTGTATCATTGATACGGTTGATAAGGGGGAAGCTACGCCCCTGCTTCGGCATCTAGTTGATGTGGAGTTAACTGAATGAGGCCATAGAGCAGTTATTGGCGGTTTTTTACATGGTACGGTCTACTTCTGATTTTTTGTAAGGTGTTGCGATCCACCCAGTAGCGTAGGTGTGGTAAGTTACAAAAAAGGCTCTCCAATATTTATATTCTAACAATAATAAATACAGAAAATATAACACTTACCAATATAATTACAATAAAAACTTACTCTTTTAAAACCACATTTTAAGCAAAACACAAACATAATAATTATATCTACAACTTTAACAATATTAAATGATGCATTTATTATCAAACACCTCAAAATACAATAAAAAATAAATAATTTTCATTTAAAGATAGTTCTCGTAGAATTTTATGTTCTCAGTAGGAAACTTAGTCTGCATACTATCTGCCCCAATCTTGAATATCTTGGTATATAATTACTAACTGCTAATCTTACACTGGATTCCAAGTGGTCATCTGTGAAACGGGGGGGGATAATATGTTATAGTATAATTATATTCATCGTTGAAAATGCAGATTTACATAGGTAGGTAGTGCAAGAGAATGATGTTAAATGAAACGCAGCTTTTTTAAATTAGGATACTTTACTTCGTCCATTAACCGTTGTATATCCTTAACACGTTCGTTGCCGGGTGCCCAGTGGCGGCGCAAGACCTGAATGTTTCATACTGTATCATTGTTAATGGATCCGACTACGTTCGGAACCGTGATATTGCAAAAGCGAATAAGTGGATAACATTTACGGTTTTTAGTGTCACTTAGATTAGAAAACGTATATAAAATTGTTTTAAGAATATTATTACAATAAAAAATTATTTAACCCGGGGTCACTCGCACCTGTTTTTGCTACCGTGGTTGCTCGAAGGGTGTAGAGAACACCCCAAAATTTTAAAAAGTGTATTTAAATACGAAAAAAGGAACTAAGTCAATTATGATACATATTTATGAAGTATAAGTAGTTTTTTGTATTATATAAATAAAATTATTAAATTTAATGCATGCAAATGAGACTAACATTGATTTAAACTAAACATACAAAATTTTCATCTTAAAATACATAAGTTTATATTTTTTCATAAACCACAAGTAAAGCGTATAAATCAGTAATAAACATACTTTATAATTAATGATAAGGATAGTCGAAAGTAAAAAAAAATATTTTAATCAGTTTCGAAGCATTCAGAACAGACTATACAAATGCTCAACTGCTCACGGGAGGTTCTCAGCACCCCAGATATATTTTTGAAGGTCATTACGTTCCAATCGAGAGTGATTTCATCACCCCTGAAGATTCAATAACCTAAAATGTGCAGCAACAGAAAAAATCGTGGTTTTGCGCATTCTTTTTGGAATCCTAGGAGGCTTTCCTTATTTCTGAGGTGTACAGAACACCCCGTGCGAGTGATCGCCGGTTAAGTACAATATTTTGACAAAAAATAAGCATATAATGATAAATTTTCAAAATATTCTCTTTTTATGATAAATGCTTCTATTATAAAAATATTTTACCTGTATATAGCTCAGATCTCTGTACAGAGGCTGAACTAGAATTTTTGAAATATATAACTTAGAAGTGGATTTATCCATATTTTACTACAACAGATGAGAGGAATTTTAAGAAAAACGCCGATAATTATTTCAATGGATGGTAACTCTGAAAATAATGCGAATTTTTCAACAAAAAATCTTAGTTCAGACTCTCTGCAGAAGTCTTTACTTTATATAAGCAAAATATTATCATTATAGAAGCATTTTTCATAAAAGAGGAACGTTTTGAAAAAAGGTTATTCTAAGTTAATTTTTTGCCAAAATATTGTATTTAAATAATTTTTTCTCACATAATGTCCATAAAACAATTTTATACATGTATTCTAATCTAAGTGACACTAAATATCATGAAAATTTTCCATTTATGCACGTTTTTAAAATCACGGTTCCGAACGTAGTCGGATACCTTATGTTGTAAAATGAAGCGAAATAAAAAAGCCACTAGACGGCGTTGTTTTGTGACGTCATTCTGCGAGCTGATGAATATATTCAGAGCACTGGTTGCATTCTCCGCGGTTGCCGAACGTTTATTTTTTATGTATCATAATGTGCCGTCCTCAGTAGAATAAACGAACAATTTTCTTGAAAGACGTCTAGTCTTATCTTGACCAAAGTTACTCAGCATCTGGTAGATGCACTTGCAATTGAATTTCTAGGATCTAGTTCAACGTTGTGCTTTCGAAAATAGTGGCGTCCGCGACAGGACTCGAGTGTTTTGGATTTGTAAATTTTATTTGAACTCTGAATTTTTGATATCGAAAATGAATTTAAATGCTTTAAAAGCACAACGAAAAGGACTGAGGACGGCTTTTTCTAATTGTTTGAAGAAAATCGAATCTGAATTAGCACATGAACTCTGCAATTTCCAGACACTTTCGGTTTTGAAAATTCAATTCAACGATAAATTTGCGAGAATTGACTCTTGCCAGAACACGATTTCAGAAACATTGTTGTTGTCTGATGATGGCGAGCGTTTATTCGCTGAAGATTTGGAAGATTCTGAAATCTCTACCGAGAAAAGTTCTTGGAACTTACTACTAAAATAGAACTGAAGTCGCAAGAGTGTACTGTCCCGAGCGATAAAGAATCAAGGAAATTTAAACTCTTAAAAATCGAACTAAAAAAGTTCAATGGAGAGGCGAAAGAGTATTTGACCTTTTGGAGCCAATTTCAAAAGATTCACGAAGATAGAGGAGTTGCGGCAGAGGATAAAATGCAGTATTTGTTACAATCGATGGAGCCAGGGTCCAAAGCAGAGAGATTAGTACTGCTTCTGCTGCAAATTACCCAAAGTCGATAGATCAACTGAAAGAAAGATTTGGACGAGAAGACTTATTAGTACAAATCTACGTTCGAGACCTGTTAACTTTTATTATGAAAAATGCTGCTACCGGAAGAGCGAAGGCAGATTTACCCTTGCTTTATGATGAACTTGAAAGTAAATTGAGATCCTTGGAGAGCTTGGGAAAGACTCAAGATAAATACGGAGATTTTCTGAAGCCCTTAGTGGAGAGCTGCCTGCCTGAAGAAGTGTTGGTCGCCTAGGAAAGAAACAGAAATCATCAAACAGAATCCGAGGGATCCCATTCTTTAGAGCAGTTGATGAACTTTCTTCGGCAAGTGAAAGGAGAGAAGATGGTTCTTTTGGCACGGACCGGCCTCACCCTCCACCAGAATCCACGAAAAAAGGATTATCATGCAACACAGGTAAATAAGATAGAAACGACGACAGCGGCAGCTTTAGTAAATATGGACAACCCAGGTGTTAAATTCACTTCTAAATTTAGTGAAAAACGATACTAATAGGTAAGAAAACTAAATTTTCTCTTACCTTCAAAATTTCCGGGGATGAGCCTCTTTGCCGTATATCTTCTCTGCTGACGACGTGAAAGAGAAAATGCGCAATCTTCAAAAAATGAAACTTGAAAATATTTTTTAGTTTTTTAATTATCGACACACACACACAAAACAAAACTATAAACTAACACTACGACATATGACAATTAAATTAAAAAATTAAAGAAAACATTTATCCCATAAAATGGGCCGCAAAGAGAGTTCTAT
This sequence comes from Trichonephila clavipes, assembly GCA_019973935.1. Classification (NCBI taxonomy): domain Eukaryota; kingdom Metazoa; phylum Arthropoda; class Arachnida; order Araneae; family Nephilidae; genus Trichonephila; species Trichonephila clavipes. Next base: position 25,291 of record BMAU01018907.1, read on the forward strand.
CAGTCTGTACTCAGCAAAACCTTTAGTCCGACTGGCTCGTTGCCAAAGAGAAAAAAGTTCTTTTCAATGAATTTCTGGGAGTGGGCGTGGACAGATTGATCGGAATATGACATCCTCCCATCTTTGAGTTGTTAAGGTTGACAACTCAAAAGTTTCTAAAGTTCAAGTCTCTTAGGAGGTCTTAGAGTTCGTCCTCGTCGAGAAGTAGAAATTTCTTGGTTCTTTTGATCCTTTTGAATTCGTTCACGAAAGTCACTTGCCTCAGGAAGATTGACTTCTAGAGGGTAAAGTTTCTGGATTGGTCTGATGAAGTTGCCAGAAGGTGTTTTTACCTCTACTACGCGAATTCTACCATCTTTTCCAGAAAAAGATTTTATTATCTTGCCATTGGCCAATTGATTCTTTTAACATCATTATCTCCGATTAGCACGATATCTCCATCTTTAACCGATGCTTCTTTGCGGACCTTTGAATAGTCTTTTAGCAAACCCAAATATTCATTTCGGAATCTGTTTCTTAAGTCTTTGCGTATCTTCACTCGGTAAATAAATCTTCTTTCTAATTTCTTGGAATCTATCATATCAAAATCAGGAACTCCAATTTCGCGAATTTCTTGAAGGAACATGGCTGGAGTTAGGGCAACTAAATCTTTAGGATCTTCTGAAAGGTAAGTAATGGGTCTGGAATTAATTATGCTTTCTGCGTCACATAATAAGGTGTTTAGTTCTTCTTCATTTAAGCTTGCTTTTCCAAGAACTTTTCTAAGTACGTTCTTCAACATTCCCACTAGTCGTTCCCAAAATCCTCCCCACCAAGGGGCTGATGGAGGGCTGAATTTCCACTGAATTTTTATCTTAAGAGCGAAATCTTGAATCTTATCCCAATCAATAGAATTTAGAGCGTTGAATGTGCCGACAAAATTTTTTCCATTATCGGAATAAATCGTAGTAGGGCGACCTCTTCTCGCGATGAACCGGCGGAAAGCTAAGATGAAACTATCGGTCGACAAAGAAGTGATTAACTCCAGGTGGACTGCTCTATAGATCGCACATGTAAATAAAACAACCCAACATTTCTTGTTTTCCTTTAAAAAAAGTGGACCACATAGGTCAACTCCGCAAACTTCAAAAATAGCCGCGTCTCTCACTCGATCTTCTGGAAGAGGAATACTGACTGTTTCTAAAGGGCGAGCCGAAAACCTCTTGCAAGTTATGCAACTTCTTACTACCTGACGAATCGTTTTTCTACTCTTGATTATCCAATAACTTTCTCTGAGGTTTGACATTAACGTCTGAGTACCAGCATGCTCAAATTCTTTGTGTTTTTCCATAATCAGTTTTTTAACTAACTGATGTGTATTCGGTAGTAATATCGGATATCTGAAGGTTTCTAGGTCTTTCCTACAGGAAACTCTGGTTTCAACTCTAATCAATCCATCGTCTCCTTTCATTGTGTTCAATTTAATCTGTTTTTCTTCAGCTAAAGTCTCTAGTTGAATTTCTTTCAAAATAACTTCTTCTGCTTCATAGAGTTCAGCAACTTCTAATTTTCCTTTTTTGGGATCGATCCGATTTTTCTTCAAGTTGTTACAAAATCGTAACACGTATGCCATGATTCGAACAATTTTTCCAAAAGATGATACGTCATTGAAGAATTTAAATTTGTTTGTCTCCGAATTGGTGGCGGAAGTGACTGTCTTTCTTTTTTCAGCGTTAACGATTTCAAAGTCAGGATAAATTTCTTTGATCGGCCAGTCTTTTGGAGGACCTCTGAGCCAATCAGGGCCTTCCCACCATTTTGATTTTGCCAAAACATCCACGCTGCATCCTCGAGAGGGAAGGTCTGCTGGATTTTTCGATCCCGGAACGTAGTACCAATCATCCGGATTTGAGAGGTTCCGTATTTCCTTGACTCTGTTTGATACAAAAACAGCCCAGTTCTCCGATTTCTTTATCCAATAGAGAGCGTTAGTTGAATCTGACCAATAAAAAACTGGTAAAGATGGAAGTTTTAGATCTTCTTTCACAGTACGGACAAGCCTTGCCTCAATTGTGCAAGCAAGGAGTTCGAGTCTGGGTATTGAAATGGATTTCAGTGGAGCTACTCTAGATCGGGCTTGTACAAGTTGACATGAGGCTGAATTTTCATTTTCGCTTCTAAGAAATATACAAGTAGCATAAGCTGCTTTACTGGCGTCGCAGAACACGTGCAGACTTAAATTTTGCGAAGTCTCAGGATCTTCTATCATGCACCTTGGAACAGCAATAGCTTTCAAGCGATCGAGCTGATCTTTCCTTTTTGGAATTTTTTGCCAAATAGATGCCGGTAGTTCGCTATCCCACTTGACTTTGAGTGTCCAACACTCTTGCAGCATTATTTTCGGTATTAAAGTTACCGGACAAGTAAAACCAATAGGGTCAAATATCTTATGTACCAGCGATAATATTTTTCTTTTGTTAGGATTTCATTTTTAGATTCGTGAACTTTTATGTCTACAGAGAGTAAATCTTGATCTAAGTCCCATTTTAGCCCTAAGACAGGGACGCTGCGTCTTTCTGTAGGAACGGTGTTTTCTGTTTGTGGGTCAAGATTATTATGCTCCCATCCTCTTAGTTCGAATTTACCTTCTTCCAAAATTTCTTGAGATTCAACGATCAGTTTATCCAGCTTTTCTTTACTGTTGACACTACATACTAAATTATCCACATAAAATGACTCTAAGAGGGTGTGCGCAGTTTCTTTGTAGTGGTCAGGGGCATTCTTTAAGTGAAATTCTATTGTGGCTCCTAAAAGGAATGGGCTTGAGGATATCCCAAATACTACTCTATTGTGTTGGTAAACAGTTATATTATCGTTTTTTCCCTTTTCCCGCCAAAGAAATCTCAGAAAAGGTCTATCTCGTTCTTGTAATCCAATTTGCAAAAATGCCTTTTATATCGGCAATCACCCCAAATTTGCCGAATCGAAACCTATTTATCAAAGAAGGTATGAGTTCGATAAGATTTGGACCTTTTTCCAAACAGTCATTGATCGATGGGGAATTTTTCTCTTTTTGCCGACCCGTCGAAAACAGGGCGAACTTTAGTAGTTGAATTTTCTTTGAATACCGGCCTGTGCGGCAAATAGTGTTCTTCGTCTATTTCTTGATGAGATTCAACCTTTTCAATTATATCTTCATTTTCCCACTCATTAAACACTTCCTCGTAATCGCTTAATTTTCCAACCTTTTCTAATGATTTGACGCAATTCGCGAGTCTTTTTTCAGCTATCTTTCTGCAACTAGTAAGAGGGGGTGATCTTTTATCCACGGCAAATTTACCATGTATCGGCCTTCATGATCCCTTTTAACATTTTCAAGAAAATGCAATTTAGCGGCTTCTTCTAATTCCCTTTTGGACTGATTTTCCCCTAAATCTTTAATACCTATTGTGTCCAATCGCCATAATTCTGATATATCCAAATCGCTAACATGGAGAGAAAGCAATGTTTCACACCTACGAGTATTTTCCCCAGATTCTCCCATCAGCGTCCAGCCTAAACGTGTATGTATGGCGACTAGATTCTCAGTTATTTGTTTGATTTCACCCGTGAGTAATCTTCCTGCAAAGTCAGCCCCAATTAACATATGTATTTCATTCGGATCATTTTCGTACAAGCACATATTTTCATTAAAACAAATATCACTTGCCAAAATACCAGAGTTTTTAATTTTATTGATAATCTTAGGGTTACTGATTTTGGAATAGATACACAAATTTTTCTTGATCCATAACATCTAAATCAAAAGAGAAACTCTTATCTATATTATTCACATTTACGCGGTATTTTTGTGATCTTCCCTTTTTTTCAATGCCGCCAAATAATCCATGAATAATTGTATCTTCCCCTGTACACTCTAAATTCAAGGTAACAGCGAAGAATTTACTTAGGTAAGATTTTACAGACCCACTATCTATTAGCACTCTAACGTAATAATCTGATTTATTTACATTAATACACACAACCAGAGTTTGCAAAAACACTTGTTTCATAAATGATTTATTTACAAGTAAGCTACTACTAATTTCATCATTAAGCATATTACTGTCTGAAGATTTATGATCAGCAGTTTTTATTTCAGTAGCATAACATAAAATATCACAATGAAATTTCTTACAATTTTTACAAGTTATTCGCTCTGGACAATTTCGAGAGAGATGTGAACTTTTTTTGATGCATTTAAAGCAAAAACCATGTTTCATTAAAATTTCTTTTCTTTTTGCAATGGTAACGAAAAAACAAATTGACACTTGGAAGAGTCATGCATACTATTATCGCGCTTATACTCCTCACAAAAAATGCATGATAAAGTTTTGTCTTTCTTTTCAACTGTCAATAATTCAGCAGCAGTGAATACATTTTTTTCTTTTTTATTGCTTGATACCGGATATGTGAGTCGCCGCGGCGGCGGCTGCTCTCGGAGAGAACATTTGTTAGTCTTTGAGGCCGAGTGTATTTCAGAGTGAGTCATGATTTGTGAGCGTTCTGTCGCATTTAATCTTTCAATTAAAAACTGTAACAACTGGTCTAAATCATATTCAGAATCACCAGTCAATTTGTTGAATTCAAAAAATTAAATTAGGGGGTAGCAATTTTATCAGCATAGGCGTTAGAATATTACCGTAAGTTTCAGAATTAATTCCCAGAGATTTTAAACTTCTGATTTCGCTTTGTACTTGATCAAAAAATTTCTGAATAACACAGGGTCTCTTGCATTCTTTAAAGGGGGATTCGAAATAAATTGTTCATATGGGTATTAATTAAAATATTCTTTTTCCAAAACGGGATATCAATATTTCTATGGCAGCATCATAATTTTCGGGTGTTATAGACAAACCATCTATTGAATTAAGGGCAGATCCTTTCAAATATGTTCTCAAATAATTAAACTTAGTAATTTTGTCTAGGGATTCATTTTTATGTATCGCGGTTTCGAATGTATTCCAAAAGGTGAGCCATTGAGAATTATCTCCATAAAAATGATTAATTGTCAGCTTCGGTAATTTAACATTAGCTTTTTCTGGAACGAAATTCTGAGTTAACACTTCAGGTGTTACTTTCGATGTTGTGGAAATTTCCGTTGAATTGTTTTTGATAGCTCCCGTATTTTTCTTTCCTGCTCGAAATGTCCATGTTATTATTTTGTCTCGGTATTCTGTAGCGCTTTTTAGTTCATTATCTAGCTCCGTAATATCGACGGCATTTTCTATTTGAGTGTTTATAGCGTTTAGATCCTCAGAATAAATTTTAATGTGTTCTAAAAGTTCTTCCAAAGCATCTACAGAAACTTCAGGTTTATTGATTTCGGTTTCTATATTTTTCACAGTTTTTGTGATGGTCGTTCTTACACTTGCGCGTTTCTTTTTTAATTTATTCATAGCGTCGTCAGCCATTGTGTGTGTGTGTATTTCTCTTTTTCTTTTATGAAAATCACAATATTAGGAAAATAACATATCACATAGCAAATAGTTCAAAAATCAAAGAGCTCAAAAATCCCGGCAGGGATGCCAGATGTTAAATTCACTTCTAAATTTAGTGAAAAACGATACTAATAGGTAAGAAAACTAAATTTTCTCTTACCTTCAAAATTTCCGGGGATGAGCCTCTTTGCCGTATATCCTCTCTGCTGACGACGTGAAAGAGAAAATGCGCAATCTTCAAAAAATGAAACTTGAAAATATTTTTTTAGTTTTTTAATTATCGACACACACACACAAAACAAAACTATAAACTAACACTACGACATATGACAATTAAATTAAAAAATTAAAGAAAACATTTATCCCATAAAATGGGCCGCAAAGAGAGTTCTATCAGTCTGTACTCAGCAAAACCTTTAGTCCGACTGGCTCGTTGCCAAAGAGAAAAAAGTTCTTTTCAATGAATTTCTGGGAGTGGGCGTGGACAGATTGATCGGAATATGACACCAGGTAAGAGAATTTTAAAATGTATTTTTTGTAATAAGTCGCATCCAGTTTGTAAGTTTTGTAATACGTGAAAAATATTACTCAGCAAAGAAAATGACAATAGCCGTTAAGCAAAATTTACTGTTAAAAAAAGGGGCATGCTTTTCTTGTCTCAAAACTGGTCATTTAAGTAAATTCTGTAATATTAAAAATCAATTAAATTGTTCTCATTGTAATAACCATCACTTTGAAATAATTTGTTCTGAAAAAGAAATGAAAACGAAATTGATTCCAAAATCGGAAAGTTCTCTCTCTAACTCCAGTAAAAGCAAAACTGTATTTTTGCAAATGCTTTGCATTATTATTCGGTGTCAAGGTCAGGAAAACTTAATCCGTGCGGTGATTGATAGAGGATCTCAAAGTACTTACGTTAGCGAAAATGTAATAACTCATCTAAAAGCACTTCCGCTTAGAAGCAAAACAGTGATTCATGCATTCTTTGGGGAAGTGAAACAAAACCAAAAAAACATGATATATTTCCGGTAGAGGTAAGTAATTTAAATAGGACGTATGCTTGTAGTTTTGAAGCTCTGTCTGAAAAAATGATTTGCGGATTTATTCCGAAGATTGAAGATAAACAGGTCTTAAATGAATTAAAAAGAAAGAAAATAAATTTTACTGATTCTTTTAGAGAGGAAACGGAAATCAATCTTTTAATCGGTGCAGATGTCTTAGGAAAATTATTAACAGGGAATTCTGTAGAATTAGAGTCCGGCTTAACTGCCGTAGAAACCAAACTAGGTTGGACAGTATTTGAAAAGGGTTCATGTGTAAAGGATAATATTTAACAACATTATCGATGCATTCTATGAACATACCAGTTAATAAACTTTGGGAACTTGAGGTTTTAGGAATATCCAGTCCTACTGAAATTGAAAAACAGAAAACTGAACTTTTAGCTTAAATGATTTTAATAACAAAATGAAAATTCTTCCTGACGGAAGGTATGAAGTAGAACTCCCTTGGAAGTATGACTTATTGAAGTTACCAAGTAATAAAGAATTGGTCTGGATACGACATGAAGGAATGATAAACAGATTTGGATATGGGAAATTTTTTATGGATTATCAAAAGGTATTTTAGGATTGGGAAAAATTGAACATTATTGAACGCGTATCAGATTTAGAATTGAATAAAGAAAGCAATTATTTGGCTCACAGGCCAGTTATTAAATTAGATAATCAAACGACCAAAATTCGCCACGTTTTTGACGCTTCGGCCTCCGAAAAAGGGAAACCTTCTTTAAATGAATGTTTATTAAAGAGAACTAATTTGATAGAGCTAATACCTGATATTCTCGATCTATTTAGAATGTATCCAATCGGTATTAGTGCGGATATAGAGAAGGCTTTCTTAATGCTGTCTGTAGCACCAAAAGACAGAGATTTTCTTAGATTTTTTTCCCGTGTAGTGAAGGGTGGATCTTGTATATGGACTGCTGAGTTGTGTTTGGGGTTTCTTCTAGCCCTTTTCTGCTGAATGCATCTATTATGCATCTTTTAGAGAATTGTCAACCTCAACATGAAGTGGTTGCTCAGAAACTGAAATATTCATTCTATGTGGACAATTGTGTATTTGGGGTGTTTAATACTGACGAACAGGGACGTTTCATTGAACATGCAAAATGGATCATGTTGAATGGATGTTTCAACCTGCGTGGTTTTGAAAGCAATGTGGCTGGCAAAAATGTTGATAGAAGCTCGGATGAGATACTTCCGTTTTGGGAGTAATTTGGAATTTAGAAACTGATACCTTGAATTGCTGCACAGACATGGATACTTTGACCTGTGAAACAAAAATCACAAAAAGATTAATTTTGGCAATTGTGCAGAAAATTTTTTGATCCTATTGGCTTATTAACTCCAGCTACATTGCTTCCGAAACTATTGATACAACATTTGTGGAAAATGAAAATTGCTTGGGACAGTTAATTGTCTCCTAATGATGTAAATGTATTTTTAAAATGGTTTAGAGATTTGTATTTATTGAAAGATGTTACTTTGTCAAGATGTATGATAATTAATTCCACTTCTGAATTACATGTTTTTGTTGACGCTTCCAAGGGGGCGTATGCAGCGTGCGTCTTTGTGAGATCAATGTTTAAATCAGCTGTAAAGGTAAGTCTCGTTCGAGCCAATGCCAGAGTAGCCCCTCTAAAGCCTTTGAGTATAACCTCGTTTGGATCTGATGGCTTGTTGCATAGGTTCTAGACTTGCGAATTCCATTGTCAATGAGTTTAATTTACCGAACTTAAGCATTACATTTTGGTTCAATTCTACTACAGCCCTTTGGTGGATAAAGGAAAAAGGGAGTTGGTCCGCTTTTGTTGAAAATAGGGTTAAAGAAATTCGTCAACTAACTCGAGGTCATTTATGGAAGCATGTACCCGGAAATCTTAACATTGCAGACCTATTATCGCGTGGTTGTTCTCCTCGGAAAATGCTTATCTCTAGGGGGTGGGAAGGACCTTTGTGGTTGCGAGAGAGCCCTGAATATTGGCCTCTTGGAGAAACTCATGGAGAATCGAAGGAAGTAGAATTGGAAAGGAAAAAATTAAATGTGGTAAATATTGATCTCTCAAGAGACGCACTTCCTTGGCATTTGTATGCTATATCTGATTATAGTAAAATTATTAGAGTTTTTTCATGGATTTTAAGGTTTGTGAATAATTGTACTTTGTTGAATGAAAAATGTAAGCATTCCACAATCAGAAATTGAAAATTCTGAAAAGAAATTAATTCGTTTAGTTCAGAACTATTACCTTCCTGATGCGAAATCTTCAAATTATATTGAGACTTACATAGATGATGAAGATATTCTACGGGTGAAAACTAAAATACTTATACGAGATGATGAAAGATCATTTTTGTACCCAATGTTGTTACCAGAAAAATATTTGTGTGAGTTCACTAAGCTATTAATTAGAGATGTACAAAAGAAAAATTGTCACGCGGGAATTCAAATGATGCAATGCTTGTTAAGAAAAAGATATTGAATAATTAGAGATAGGAAAGCTATAAAAAATGTTCTGCATAATTGTATAATCTGTAAACGCTTTAAAGTTAAATCCATGTCAAGCGAATTAACGCCTTTACAACCAGACCAAGTAACAGACTGTGCGCCTTTTGAAATTGTAGGAATAGATTTGGCGGGGCCTTTATTTTTGAAAGATGGAAGAAAAGTGTGGATAACTTTGTTAACTTGCGCGGTATACCGTGCTATTTATCTTGAACTTGTTAATTCCCTAACTTCTGATGCCTTTTTTTAGGCCCTTAGATGCTTTATTGCTAGGCGTGGTCGGCCACAAACAATCTATTGCGATAACGGAACTAACTTTCGAGGCACTTTTAATCATTATCAAAATTGAATTGGAACAAAATAGTGGAAGGAACTAGAACTCCAAAAATATTATGGAGATTTATCCCACCTACTGCGGCTTGGTGGGGAGGTTGGTGGAAAAAGCTGGTCCACACTGTAAAAGAATTGTTAAAGCGCACTTTGGGTAGATCAGTGTTAAAATATGATGAATTTTATACTATACTTTGTGATTGTGAATTCATTATAAACTGTAGACCATTAACATATATGTCAGAAAATCCGGAAGAATTGATTCCTCTTACCCCTAGCATGTTTTTTATCGGTAATAAAAACTCAAACATTGAGAATATTGAAGAATTAAATTCGAACAGCTTTAACAAAAGAATAAAATATCGGAGTAAACTGTTAAAAAAAGATCTACGCCAACGCTTTAGGAATGAATACTTTAGTCAACTTATAGAAAAACATAATGAAAAGCAATCGCGTGATCCTCAGATTGGATAAGTAGTTTTAGTTCGAGATGATAACAAAAAATGATTGTTTTGGGCATTAGTCAAAATTATTGAATTAATTCCAGGGCGAGATGACAAAATTCGCACGGTTAGACTTAAAACTCAACACGGAAAAATTTTGTGACCAATACACAGCACATATCTACCCTTTGAAAATACGCTCAAATGAAAATCTTCAAAGGGGTCTGGAGGAATCAATTCCCACTGTATCTGAAATTCTGTCACCCGATGAGGTAATACTTGAAAAATATACTTCATCCGGGAGATGTGTGAAGAAAGCAAAGAGACTGGATTTATTTAATAGAATTTGTTATGTGCTTGAGACTCTTTCTGAGTCTCAAGGGGGGAGGGGAAAGAATGTTGTAAAATGAAGCGAAATAAAAGTGCCGCTAGGCGGCGTTGTTTTGTGACGTCAGTCTGCGAGCTGACGAGTATATTCAGAGCACTGGTTGCATTCTCGGCGGTTGCCGAAGGTTTATTTTTTATGTATCATAATGTGCCGTCCTCAGTAGAATAAACGAACAATTTTCTTGAAAGACGTCTAGTCTTATTTTGACCAAAGTTACTCAGCATCTGGTAGATGCACCTGCAATTGAATTTCTAGAATCTAGTTCGACTTTGTGCTTTCGAAGACCTTAATACAGGTGCTTGACTAGTGCAAAAACGTCAATTTTGATGAAAATGACGAATTTTTTACTTCAAATTTTATATAGGTAAATTTTCTGCTTTCTAAATATATCTTACTTTTGTTTGTACTTCAATTATTTACGAAGTTATAACAGTTTTTATGTCAACAGTGATCAGCAAAACCGAACCGGAAGTTGGATATTGAAACCGGAAGTTTCAATATCCAACATTTAATTATTTTAATACTTTTGCATTTTAATACTTTTTTACACTTTTTTGGTATTTATCGAATTTATTTAGAAAAATATTATCTTAGGTAAGGTAATGACGGGATATGGTGATCATTTAAAAAATAATTTATTAGTTATAAGTGAAATTCTCAAATAAATTCGTAAAATTTTTGTCATTTTTCAATTTTTTTTATGCCCTTGCTTCTCGATATTTTGTTTCATATTTAACTTTTTTTATATATTTGATAGAAAACTCTGTTCTTATATATATATATATATAAAGACAAAATATTAACTAATTATGCCTAAAGCAAGGTCTGGGAGGTCTAAGGAATTTCCTTCATCATATTGGTGCTAGCAGTAATGAGAATGTTGACACAGAGCTAATCCCAATAGTACTTAGTCAGCTGGTGACAAAAAAAAAGTTGAAATCTATTCATAAATGTTTCAAAATTTACTCAGAAAGCCTTTTTCAGTTACATTTTATGGAGTATTTTAATTGAAGATACAATTATTAAACGAAACATTTCGCTTAAGGGCATTATTAACGTTAATTCTTTTTAATTTGTGATATACAGGTTTATTAACATTACACACACACACATATATATATATATATAAAATTAGAAATGCAAATACTTTCTTCTTAAGATCTTGTACATGGATTTGTAAAATTTGATCTGGAACGCATTTTACCTTTGTGGGACACCCCTTAGAATAGAGAAAATTTTCGCAGGAAAAAAAAAGCTGCATAGAAAACAAAATTACTAAGGATGAAAAAAAGTCAAGGTGTATTCATATGGAGTTTTTAAAAACTGTTCTTTATATGGTTTTCAATATAATTTCTTATAATCATTGTGATAAGCAATATTTTTAAAAGAAATTTTCGGGAATATTTATTGACAAAATAACACACATTAATATATTTTATTCTACATATTTCTTAATCTCTAAGATACTTATTGGAAATATATACCTATTTTTCCATATAAAAAATATTATTTTTTAACGTAATAAAGTTTTTCTAATGTGCTTTTTATATCTCTAATTTGTATTTAAAAAACTATGCATTAAGACATTAAGAAAAGCTTTTTTGACTCTAGGAAATGGGGGTTGAATCCTAGGAGGACCCACTTTTGGTCGCCAAATTTTTTGTCGCCAAATTTTGAGCGATAAAGGTTACAATATGGTAACCCTTCCATTTCATCAAAAAATTTGGATTTTCAAATCACCGAAAAAAATGGCAACCCTAAAAAAAGTGCAACATTTTTCGCCTTTTCCGAAAAAACGTCATTTTGACATTTGACTTCGCTGGAGAAGGTTTGCTCTCCATCGGTTGTTGTTAAGAATGGCATTTGAAAGGAAATTACTTTAAAGTGAGGCTACGATAGGTTTCTTTGTGCTCCTGGGCACATAGAGGAAGAAAGAGACGTTAGAATGGTGTATGAAAGCTAATTTAATTGCTTCTCGTTATGAATGTTCGAGGTGTAAAAAAAATATGCGTTTGCAAAAGCGAAAGGGAACGGTTGACGGCTACGAATGGCGTTGCTGCAACCAGTCGAAAGATAATCGCCACGACGTCGTTCGGAGTGTGAGAAAGGGCACTTGGTTTAGCGAAAGCAAACTTGCTATAACTATTATCTTGCGTTTGACGAGATATTGGTTTGGCAAGAGCATGAATGCGTTCGTGGTGAATGACTTGAAAGTTAATAAGAATATGACAAAGTTAATAAGACATGTGGCGGCGATCTTACGATCACAAGTTGATGAATAAGAATTTTCATAAATTCCTTGCATCCATCGCAAGGGTGTATCCACCAACAGATCATGACGAAATGCAAGCGTAAGGTAAGTGCTTTTTAACATTTTTTAAAATTGATTTCATGTATTTCTTCGATTTTATCTTTGCGAAACGCCCCTTTCGTCCTTTTTTAAAAATGTAAATCATGTTGTACACACTGGTTTTAGAATACTTTTTTAAAATGAATTTCATTGCTTTCTCCGTTTTTTTTCTTTATATAATGATTAATTTAATGTATTTATTCGATTTCATCTTTGCGAAACGCCCATTTCATCCCCCCTTCTTCCCCTCCGCTGACGCATGCGCTTCCCAAGAGTTTTTCGTCATTGACGCCTTTTTGAAAACCTTCAAATTGGCGCTTTTTGGCAAAAACTTTTTGGCGCCAAAAACAGCAGTGGGTCCTCCTAGGATTTTACCGAAATGGGTAGCAAAATTAAAAAAAATAACTTGAAACAAATATATATAATACTGATATGGGCTTATAAAAGGTTTATTCTTTTGATATAAAGAGGTTTTAGGTTGTTTTAGCTGTATAATTTTTTAAGATTTCGATTGTCAATCTTTAAATGCGTTTTTCTCCGAAACAGATTTTTCCGTATTTTATCGCATGGCAAACATAATATCTCAAAAAGTACTTGAGATAATGGCATGAAATTTAGCATCATTGTTTATTATGATTGCAGTGTTTCTCAAACTGTGGGGCGCCCCCCCCTAGGGGGCATGATAACCTTACGAGGGGGGCGCGAGCATATCAAATGTCGTGAGTAAAATATTATCTTAAAAAGTTATAAAAATTTACTTAAAGGAAGCAAAATAAAATACATTCTGACGTAAAAAAAATACACGTTGCACTTTTATTGTTTTCTGTTCCAATTTAAAAATTAGAAAAGAAAAGCAACATAATACTTTTATTATTACTTAAAGGTATATATTTTAAATAAAATATCTATTACTTAAAAATAACTTGCTTAAAATGCCTATTATTTAAAAGTAACATATACAAAATTTAATATTTATCTTGATAATTTGAGATAGCATCGTAGTTTTAGCGTCAAAGTACTCATTATTATTGCATTCAATACATTGTTATTGTATGGGGGGCGAAGAAAATTATAATTGAAAATTGGGTCGCAAGTAATGAAGCTTTGAGAAGCACTGTATTAAAGTATGCATGTTGCGTACTAGAGAATAAGAAAAAACAATATATTTACCTTTTTTATGATTGTTTTTCTTTGTGATAAATGCAAAATTTTTGAAAAATTTTCTTTTTGTGCACTTTTTGACCCCTAATTTTGTGATAAATTGAAATTATTCAAAGATGATAGAGCAAAACAGAAATTTATTATCTTATGCATTAGAATTTATTTTACAGTGTTTGCCGCGATGTGCAAGAAATGCCTAATTTTAACCTAAAATTGTCCATTTTCTTACAAAAATATATTGAAATTTTTTTTTCTTTGATATTTTTTTATAAGTTTTCAGTTATAATCAAACAAAAAATGAGTTTAAAAATGAACTTTCAGCATTATTTCAAAAAAAATGTTATAATAGTGACAAAATACTTTAACAAAATAATAAACTAACAAAAACATAACCTTTAAAATAAAAATAAACATTTTATAATTATAAATGCAAAACCACAGAATTTACTCAAAAAAATACAATCTAATAAAAATAAATACAAAGATGCAAATCTCGTGAAGTGAAAAGTATATAAATCAGTCCTTCTACTAAGACTGAATAAACTATACCGTAAAATCCGGTGTATAACGCGCACTTTTAACTCAAAACGTGATCGAAATGTACGGTTGCGCGTTATACGCCGGGTATAAAAATGAAAGCTTTAAAAATATACAAAAAAGATGAGCATAGAAAAAGATCAGACTTTTACATATATCGAAATACTGTTTCTGTGAAAGAAATAACATTCCTTATAAACTTTTCAAGGGTTGTAAAACTTCTAAAATCACACTATTTTTTACTAAAGCTTGGAATAATACTCGAATAAAGGACTTCAAAACATAAGATCATTGCGCACATGCATTTCAGGTTTCTTCGAAAAAAGGGTGTGCGCGTTATACGGCGAATATACCCAAAAAACTAACAATTGCAGCTAGAAAGTATAGGGGTGCGTTATACGGCGAATATACCCAAAAAACTAACAGTTGCAGCTAGAAAGTATAGGGGCACGTTATACGCCGGATTTTACTGTAATTATAAAATAATTTTTCTGGCTTTCTGAGAAGCAAATTTGCTAATACTTTCGGTTAAATCAATTTTTTCTGAGATTTCGGATTCGATTGAGATGATGGCGAAATCTGAAAACCTTTCTTGTGTCATATTATAATAAGTCACATATATAAAAAAGAATATATTTCTCAAGTAATTTTTAATGATTTTTAATTTACTGAAACTTTCTTCACAAAAGACTACAGAAACAGATAAGGTTAAAAAAATTCTTAATTCTAGAGCAAAATTGGGAAAACAGGGAATAAGATCATTTTTCACTATAATTTCTAATATCTCAGTTGACTGTTTTTTTACCAGGAAAAATATCTTTGAATGAAGCTATTTCATTAAAGAGCTGTATATCGTCTATATCTTTCACACTTCCTTCCTCCTGTACTTGCAACTTAATATCTAAATCCATACAGGCTTTCATGAGATCATCATTAGAAATCTTGTGAAACTCATACAGGAAGCAAAATATTGAATTACACTCAGATAATAAGATAAATCTTTCATTTACTGAAAAAATCGTGTGATCAAGAATTGCAAAATAGAAATTAGTCTTAAGTTACTAAAAGAGATTTAAAATTGGTTCATCACAGCTCTTCCTTAGCTTCAAGATGGGAAATTCGGAATGAATACCTAAATCTGTAACAAGTGTTGCTGCTGAATCAAAAAATATTTTAAAATTATCGTCAGATCTTTGAAAAATTAAATATTTTTTAAGATTATCTAAGCCTTCAATGCATTCTGCGATATTTTATTTAGGATTTTGAAGCATTTTACTAAATATATCAATTCTTGAAAATAAGTCATGCCAAATTAAAGTTGAACATAAAAATTTAAATGTTTCGAGACTTTTAATTATTGATTCAGCACCCCCTTTCTTTGTTTTTGTATCTCTGGTGGTATCTTGAATTAAGGAATTTAATGTGCTAATAATGTTTTTAGGTCTGGTTTTAGAGGTCTAATTGCATTGATACGACTTTCCCACCTTGTCTCACTTAACGGTTAAAAGTCAGACTTTTTACGTGTTTTTTTAGTAAATCCCATCGATATGGTGACACAGAAAAGTAATTATATACCTCTTGTACCATATAAAAAAAGCCAGAAATTTCACCAGTAGAACTGTCAGCGTCATTAACGACGATATTTAATGAATTAAATGCACACACAGCACGTATAATGCTCTAGGATTAATATCGAGAATCCGTTTCTGAAGCCTTATATTTTCCGGCTTCATTTTCGATCCATTGTCGTGTAGCCCTGGACTCGAATATCTTTAACTTCGAGCTGCCAACTAGGTAATGTATTCTCTAATAGAAAATTACACAGACCTTCTCCAGTGGTATTAGTTACTGGAAAAAATTCTAAAATATCTACCTTACCATCAGTAGTGTTCACACATCTAATTATAAACGTTATTTGTTCTGTGTGACTAATATCTGGTGTAGAGTCGAGAATTATAGTGTATGTTTCCTACACTCCTCACTTAACTGTAACTGAGTGCGCCAGACTTTCCACTCCTCACTTAACTGTAACTGAGTGCGCGAGACTTTCCCGCTTTGCTCTACCCCAACGGAAACTTTTTGGAACCGGTACGGGGATCTTTTCTGTAAACTGAAACGCAACGGACAGACGCAAGGTCTTGTTCGCATCAATCCGCAGCACCTTCAAGGGTGTAATTTTCATTTAACCGCATTATTACCTTTTAGTGTAAACTTTAACTATAAATATTTATTTTCTTGTAATATAAACATAAGTACTATCTTCATCTCTGGCTGTTATTCGAACTCAACCAACGGCATCATTTGGAGGCACCGCCGAGATTCGTCAACGATTCAGAGAAACAAGAGATAAGTACTATTTTATATTTTCATTCAACGTTTGACTTGTGTTTCTCTTACTGATTCATTCCGTCCATATTTCGTTTTATCAATTAATGGACGCCGAAACGGCTACAGTGCTTCGCGGCAGAGCGAAGGCTGCACTTACAAGAACTATAAATTTCATTCATAAAAATGATCAAACTTTTGACAAAAATGATATACGCAACAAGTTAGAGAAACTTGAATTAACTTATACGGAATTTGATAAAGCGGATGCTGCTTTACCTATCGAATCCTCTGAAATGGAAGAATTCGAAACAAAATATTACGAAACCAAAGCCAAGCTACAGAATATCTTAGAAAATTTATCTGTGAGAACATATGTATATAATGATAATTCTGATGTTTTTGAAAATGTCTCAAATATGAAATCTAGCAATTTTAAGTTGCCAAAAATTAATATTGAGCGTTTTTCTGGTGATTATAAAAATTGGCCTTCATTTAAGGATTTATATGTATCATTAGTGCATGATAATATGTGTTTATCGAATATACAAAAGTTTCAATATCTTAGAGGTTTATTGCTGTCAGAACCAGCAAATATAATTAAGCATATTCCCATTACTGAAACGGCTTATAACGAGGCTTGGGAAAAATTATTAGCTCGTTATGATAAAAAGAAGCAAATCATTTTTTCACTCATTAAAACCTTCATGGAACAACCTTCTTTTAACGATACTAACTCTCACAACTTACGCAACATAGCAGACACTTCCGACGAAGTAATTAGAGGTCTTAAATCTATTGATACTAAAGCAGAGTCTAGAGATGTATGGTTGATTTACATTTTGTTACAAAAGGTTGATCCTAAAACGCGCCAAGAATGGGCGCAATTCTCAAATAATATTGATTTTCCCACATTTGAAGCATTTATAGAATAGCAGAGCCACGCGCGATTTATTTTCTCCCCGTTCTCTAAAGTTTTGTTGTAATATGAACAGCCAAATTTTCTGCCATTCTCATCTACCGGAAATTTAAAATTTGTTACTTGTTTGGGACTCTGTTCTACCAATAAATAATTTTCTTTTGTTAAAATGTTAGGCCAAGTACCCCTGGATCATCTAGTGCTATTTGTATTTCAGCAAAACTTTCTTCCTCTTCGATCTCATCTTCATTTTCGGCTTCACTGGGAATAGGACTGGTTGATGATGATCTTGACATTTCATCGCCTTCATCGGGTGTGATATCAATTAATTCAGGGATTGCATCGTCTTTAGAACTTGTAGATGTGAATAGTTGAGAATAATCGAATTCCGCATTTTGTTTCAAGCCTTTTTTCTCAGGCTTAGTTTTTTTCTGGTTGTCTGAAATACTATTTCAATGTTTACTTAATTACTTAAGGGAGACTTCCACTTATACTGAAAACGTAATAACACTTTAGCACAATTAAATCACATTATATAGGTGTAAAACTTTTGCTGAGAACGTAAATTACTCATATAAATTCACCATGAAATGCAGAAATGTCATTTACTCTCTAGAAAGTTATAAAATTGCGAAAAATACATAAATCTTTGCTTCTAGAATTTTCTGACGCCATGTTTCGCAAGCTTTAATATAATGGCTACAGATGGCGCCACGTGTATGTATTCTAAGCACAAAGTTAAACTAACTTTGTTTTAGAAGAAAATTACGGCATAAGCTGCTTAGATACATATTAATAATACTATATTTTATGAAAAAGAATATTTTTCTACACAAATAATGACTTTAATCACTTCAGAAACGTTAATTCTGCTTTTTTCCATGAAAAAATGGGGGGGATCGCAAAGTAAAAAGAATATAAGGCAACCCTGGGGATGACGTCTTGAGAAGACTTTTGAACGCTCCGCATACGAATTCCGGTGCACAGTGCCAGCGTACTGATTGCGCCACTTCAGTATTGCTTTGAGCTCTTTTAGAGCCTCCCGCATTATCCTGCCTATTTGATTTATCTAAATCAAAGATATCATGACTGAAATTATGGAATCGACCCCGGCTATGGACTTGGACATTGAACTGATTAACGGAATGGACAACAACGAAGACCAACACCCGACTGAGAATGAACAACCTCTACCTCAAGATGACTCCCGCCCCGGAACTTCACACCTCACCAACTGTGAGCAGATGAGAATACTCGCTAGAAACATAAAGTACTACACCATCTCCATAGAGAATCTCAAGGCAAATATACGATCCCTCAAACTCCACGGACTAACGGATGAAGACTGCCACATCATGAAGGAGCACCTTCAAAGACTGGATAACTACACCACCCTCAACGAGCTAACGGTAAGTGAGTTTTCCTCTCTTCCTAGCTGTGATACCCCCGGTTGTGTAGAACACCACACCCCATTAAGTACTCCCACCAAAGTTAATGATAAGGAATTTCCAACTCTACCAAAAACCGCCTCACTTAAAAGAAAAGATAACGAATTAGAATTTATTTCCCCACCTAATCGCAAATTATCTAAAAATCAAAACACTCAACCGAATACTGAACAAAACTTTAAGCTAAATCTTTCCAACAAATTCAATGCTCTTGAAATTAATGACTCTGAAATAAATCCCGTAGAAGGAACCTCGACCGGAACTATCGTTAACAAAGTTAACACAGTAAATAATACGAAAAAACCCACGACCAATACCGCCGTAAATAAATCAGCCGATCTGACGAAAAATCTCCCCCCACCAGTCATGTTAAAAATCACTCTAGATTTCCGCGAACAAATGAAAGTGATAAACAATTTCATGCCTAAAATACGTAGCAAAATGACCAGCGAGTATTTCAAGTTATATTGTGATACTCATGACCAATATCACGAACTACTTGCTTTCCTAGAAAAGATCCAATATCAATTTTACTCAATTAAACTAAAGTCCGAAAGACCCATCAAGGTAGTGATTAAAGGGTACCTAGAAAAGCCAAACCCGAAGATATCCACAACGACTTAATCGATCTGGGATTCACCGTAGATCGGGTTTCCCAACTAACTGGTAAAATTACAAATCAACTACTCCCCGTATTCTTGGTATCCCTACCGAGAAATATGACTAACGCCACCATTTTTAAATTAGACAAACTTTCATATTTAAATGTAACAGTAGAGGGCTACGATAGCAAAGGGGTGACCCAATGCTATAAATGCCAACAATTCAATCACACGGCAAGCAATTGCCACATAAAACCTAAATGCCTCAAATGCGGGGAACCCCATCAAACGACTGAATGTAAGATCGATAAAGTTGAAACGATGTACTGTGTAAATTGCGAAGCCTATGGCCACATGGCCAATTATTCAAAATGCCCATTGTACCCCAAACCGCGTAAAGGCGCGTCAATCAAGCCAAATTATACCAGCATTGTAAACAGTCTAGTCCGCCCAAACGTTTCCTTTGCGCAAGCAGCAGCCCAACAGGAACGCAATAAGATTACCGCTCCCACCCCCAACAGATGGCACCACGAAACGGTCAGGTTCCTTCTTCGATACCAGCACAAACTCAGGCCGCAACAACACACATTACTAAGCAACCAATAACCAATAATGCTAAAAACGAATGTATGGGGCTCATCACCCAAACGCTATCCCAAACAATACAAGCCTTATCATTATTAGGTCAGCAAATAAATAGCATAGATTTCTCAGCAAACACCCCTCAACCTTCCAGTACTAATAAAAACAAAACTCAACGAAAGAAGGAAATACGCGCCTTAGTAGAGGCTCTTTTAAACGATTATGATGACTAGACACCAAATAAGCGGCCTGAGTTTGTGTTCGTGGAACGCAAACGGCCTTCTAAGCAAAATCTCAGAATTAAAAATTTTCATAGAGAAGTACGACCCCGACATCTTACTAATCCAAGAAACACGTTTGAGACCCACCCTCAACATAAACATTTCAAATTACACATGTTACAGGAACGACCGCATCTCGAACGGGACTACTCCTGCTCTCGGTGGTACAATAATTTTTATTAAAAAATCTATTCCGCACCTCTCCCCCTCCCCCACTCTGCATCATATTGAAGCTACCACCGTAACTATTACTCCCCCGAATATCAGCAACTTTTCAATTACTTGTATCTATATTCCCCCTAGATCAGATAAAAATCTATTTACTACAGATATTGAGGCTCTCATTCAGGCCAACAGTAACTGTGTGATTTTTGGCGATTTTAACGCCACACACAGTGCATGGAATTGCTCCAAAAACTCTCCCAGAGGCATTAGACTAAAAGACTTTGCAGACGATAATAATCTAGAAATTCCCAACTCCCCAACCAGATATGGATACAACTCCTCAAATACTCTAGACTTCGCACTAATCAGTAACTTCAACTACCCCTACAATATCGTATCCATAACTGACCTCTCGTCAGATCATAATCCTGTTATACTAAACTTTAATATCACTACCCCCATCCATAAAGATAATCCTAGAGCAATTACCACTTGTTGGTCTGCTTTCAGAAAAAATCTTAAAAAGGAAATTCGACTCTTTGACTTCGCTAAAATTAATAATGAATCATCGCTCGAAGAAAAAGTAGCGAAGTTCGCAGATGCGGTTAGCTCCGCCCACAGCTTAACTTCTAAACCAATTAAAAACAACCGACACAACTACACGCCACAACACATTAATTACTTGATAACCTGTAAAAATAGGGCCAGGAAATTATATTAACAGACACTAAATCCAATACACAAAACTGAAGCCAACACACACAGACTTCAAAAATTAATTAAAAAAGAAATCAGGATACACTCACAAAACACTTGGAACGCCCAAACTCGAGTCACTCGAAACACAAGATAACAGTCTCTGGCATATGCAAAAATACTTTCGCAAAAAACGCTCAGACATCCCAAATTTAACCGGACCCAATGGCATCGCTAGCAACGATGAACAGAAGGCCAACTTAATTGCAAACACGTTCATAGACAATTACACGGAAAATAAAAGACCAGGGAAGCACACTACCAACATCGACTCTGACGTCACTAATACTCTAACAAGATTCTTCTCTACTCCACTTTCATCTCCTATCTCTCCCACAGACCCAGACGAGATCTGTGAATATATGAAAAAACTAAAAAAATTCCAAAGCCCCTGGAATCGATAATATCACCAATAAAATGATAAAAAAATTTCCTTTCAAAATCATTCTAATTTTTACCTACATCATAAATAAAATTCTATTACTCAGGCACTTTCCAAGTGAATGGAAAGTTGCAATCGTTTTTCCAATCCACAAGCCTGGAAAAAGTAAAAATTCTCCTGATGCCTACCGACCAATCTCTTTATTATCTTCGCTCAGCAAAATTGCTGAGCACATAATTCTAAATAGGATTATAAAAATCACATCTATAGCACTAACTTCTTAAACCCTAACCAATTTGGATTCACCAAACAACTTTCAACTTACCACCCGCTACTCAGATTAACGGAAAAAATATCCTCAGGATTTCAGAGAGGCAGGACCACTGGTGCTGTCTTTTTGGATATCCAAAAGGCATTTGACCGTGTCTGGATAGACGGACTCATTTATAAACTTATCACTTATAATTTTCCACCTGCCATCATTCATATTCTACACTCCTACCTTACTAACAGGAAATACAAAGTCAGAGTGAACGACACGCTCTCAATTACACACCGCGTCAACATTGGGGTAACACAGGGTTCTTTATTGGGCCCTGTGCTGTTCAACATTTACGTTAATGATATACCTTCACACCCACGCACCATGATTAACCTATATGCTGATGACACTGCAATCTCAGCCACCTACAAAAATACGAAATCAGTTACAATAGCATTAAACAAACACCTGGCCCTACTCGAAAATTACTTCAACGACTGGAAAATTAAAATCAACGTGGATAAAACCGTTGCGGTGTTATTCACTAAAACTCGCAAACCAATTGCGCCGCCCACTCTATATTCCACACCACTATGCTGGTCTCAAACAACTAAGTACCTTGGAATCACTCTTTTGATAAAAAACTCACATGGAAGCCACACATTCTTTACGCGCGAGATAAATTCCGGATCGCATTAAAGAAACTCTACCCCTTAATAAACCGGAATTCCAATATGTATCTATATAATAAAGTACTTCTCTATACGGCCGTTTTGCGACCAATTCTGAGTTACGGATGTCCCATATGGGGCTACGCAGCAAATACAAACATTAAAATTCTGGAAATAGCTCAAAATTCTATCATCAGGTGTATTGTAAGAGCATGCAGATATAACTCCAACAAAAACATTTACAGAGCAATTAAAATACCTCCTTTTAAAAAACATATACAAAACTTAGCCAAAAATTTCTATGACAATCTCCCCAACATCAATAATTCTAATATCATCAATCTTGAAAATTACACCCCTCTGGATACTCAAAAAAGACAGGAGAATTCTCCTAGACTCTTACAATCCACCGTAATTTACTTAAACGTTCATTATCGGTTCGGCGAATGAACCCCCTTTTGCTAAATTTTAAACTACTTTTCCCTAATTTTTCTTTAAATTTTGAATTTCATACACCTCCCCAACAATTCTACATTCGATACATCTATCAGGAAATAATTCAAAATTTCCCCCACTACTTTCTGCACAACCATCGGCACAGCCACTAGAGAGGTTTCTCACTTACTGCAACATCCAATAGAAGTGCCCTCTCTCACACAACAGGACCGACAATCGACAGAAAGACCATCAATCAAAACTGACAGCCCGCTCCTCTACGAGATGACGTCACTCCTCCTGACAAGCGCTTCACCGCAGATGCCACCCCATCAATCACCATGCTGCGACGACACACTGCTAAGGAAAGCACGGCTCCTCGCGAGCTACAGTGAGTGAGTGAAGATTAACGTTGCACTGTTCAGCTACACGAGGGCTTTTGGCGACGGACCACGTAATTTTGAACCATGGTCAAGTGACGTGGACGACACCTGAGCTGGCACCCCCCTCTCCTAACTACCCCACCACACCACGGGAGGACGTTTCAGCTCTCGACAGATTTAGCGTGCATCGCTGCCCTACACGGCGGGTCTTTAGTGGTACTGGGCTCGAACTCGTGACAAAGCCAGCCACGATCCGATGCCTATACCACTCGGCTACCGCGGCCACTCTTTTCTAGCCAAAGGTCGATCGCCATTCTTGAGAGGACAGGATTGTAGCAACCGTATGTCTGACAACGAACTGACAAGACTCCCCATTAATCACCCAAGACAGCAAACGAACTCATGAATCAACGAAAAGAACATTTCGGATAATACAATTTTAAGAACTAAAGTGAACTTTAATTATTATTAAGTGCATTTTTAATTTCTAATTACCACGTTAAGGATTCAAATACTTTAGATATGGGATGGCGGATTTCATAAAATCCAGTTTCCCAATGACCCCCAGCTTATGACGTCTTGAGACTACGTCATTGCATAGGGTTCTGTCTTACTCCCCATTACTTTCTAAAAATAGTCGTTGGGGAAAGGGGGCGGGGGAGATGACCAGATTGGGTAGCTCTTTCGAGCTTTTTTTGACCGAGGATTTTGAATCACTGGAATGTTATGACAAAAGATCGCTTAATATTTCGTATTTCAAAAACTATGCGTGTTTTATGATAGTTCTATAAGGAATTTTTTTATATTTGTAATAAAAATAATTTTCAATATAAAAAGTGATATCTCTAGAACAAGGAAGAATTTTTTCTTGATTTCTTATGAAATTGGCACTTCATAGTATTTCAATAATAAAAAATAATAACGTACAATGGATTTATACACTCCATTATATTACTATATAAATTTTAGTAACACCAAAAATTAAAAAAATGTTTTATTTAATATGATATTCTGAACTTCAGGATAAATAAAATTTATTTTTTTATTAATGACAGAGCTGATGATTACTTTTTTCCCTCATTACTTTTCTAATTTATTCATAAAATTGTTTTTCTATACTAATATACTTGAAACCTTATATGAAAAAGTCTTTTTTACCCTTTCAGATTAAAATTTTGTATATCTAAATTATTCAGAGTTAATTGTTATTCAAGTTATTGCTTTAAATACAAAATTGAGAATTTTATATACATTAAATAATATTTTTATCTTTACATGCTCTAACAGCTTATATTATATATATATATATATATATATATATATATATATATATATATATATATATATATATATATATATATATATATATATATATATAGCTGTAACAATATTACAGATATTAAAACCAAACATTGATAATCATGAAGTGAAAATATGTCGATTATAAGTTAATTAATATTATGTTCGGTTCCCATTTGGATTAGCTTTTTCACTGCAAGGAATTCTCATTAAGTAATACATTTTCTTGATTTATTTATTTCACAATGATTGTGATGTTCTTTAATTACGCTATGCCGTAATTGTGTGTGATTCGCGCTTCAGTACAATACGCAAAAGGAGAAAGTTTACAAGACACAAAAGTGAATCTAAACCCAAGTAGCAGTTCTCAATTCGCTATGTTTTTAGATAATGTTGTATTCGTCTTTATTATCCAATTTTACGTTTCTATTTTAGAGTGTTATACATATACGTCTAATTGCTATTTTTAAAGTGCTTGCTCTCTTAATGCTTATTTTTAATAATTTAAAGAAATTACTAGTTGAAAACCTCAAAATACAATCTTTTCTTTAGAACTTTTTTGAGTTCCTTCATAAAGAGAAAATGCTTACTTTTTAAAAAAAATGTCAAGGTAGTTTTTGAAAACATGGCCGTTGGCCTTAAGGCCTACGGCCTTGGCCCTACCTTTTAGGCCTTGGCCCTCCCTTTATCCAACAGATGGCGTTGTTTGCAACTCGGATGACGTCAAAGCGATAATGTTTGTAAAAAGGTAATCCTTCGTTACTATAGCAACGGGGTGTGGTTAAGAAATGATTGACAGATATAGTTGGTTTCAGAACGCATGCGCAGTTGCAGTAAAATGAACAAACTATTCAAAACAATACGGGGTGCAGTGTTGGTTGAATGAAAAAGGGAAAAAAAGAAAGTTTTGTAGGAGTGTGCTGTCTTTTAGAATTACCGCGGAAATGGGTGCGCAGTCTTTTTTTTTTTTTTTAATCCTTGCAAATATTTTGGGATATCCACGAGTGAATGAACAAGTACGTTTACATTTTCTTGGGTATCATAAACATTGCCCATAGGGTTAAGAATAAAGCTTGAATTTAGACATTAATTTTTATTTTAGACATTAGTTTTAATTTTTGGAGGAAGGATTTGACAGACCTCCAGTTTTATTTTTGTAGAAATATCTTTTTTATTTGTCTTAGCGTACTTATTTCAATTTTTTTTTTGATAGGTATGTAATAAATTTCTTTCTGCTCATATCTTAGATACAAATTGTATTTGAAATTGCTGTGTAAGAATACTCATCGGGGAAATAATCATTTTCAATTTGAGTCTTTCACAAGAAAATGTTACTTTTCTACGAAAATAACCTAGAGCAATTTTTTCACAAATAGTTTGTATAATTCTGTTTTCAAACACATCTATTTCTTGTTTTACAAATTAATGTTATTATTTCCGATACGCATGAAAATATGACAAAAATTTCACTAAATTACAGTCGTCGCTAAACCTGAAAAAAGTTCGTTATTTGGAAAATTTCGTGAAATGGTGATTTATCTTTCAATATAGATTAAAAACCACTTAAAACAAATTTAAAATTCACATAACTGTACATTATTATAAAATTAATTTTTCCCACACCTTTGTAAGTTAATATCTATTTATTTTACATACCTTACCTATCAAAAAGAATTCGGCTAGGAAAGCAGGGGGAAAAAACAATTTTGTTAAGAAATACTCAGCACTTCCAACTTTAAAAAAGTACTTTTGTATTATGATTAACGACTTTTAATAACATTTTCCAATTTTAAGCCTACAAGTAATTTTAAACATACATATTTTATGACCAGTAATTTTAAGAATGCGTGTCCTTCAATTTAACTACTGGTTAAGTCTATTAATTTTGTTTGAATGTTTTCGTTTAAAAAAAAATGTTTTCTCTTATTCCTCGCATCTTTGCAGTGCACGAAATACCTCATCAGGCGTATTTTTTTCACACAATTCGTCTAATTGTTTCAAATGATTTTACTTGCTCATTACATTTCTTCATCATAACTACAATAATACGCCATAGCATAAAGAAGATTTAAAACGTGCTCATGCATTCAGAATTGTAACGGTGACTCCCGCGCAGAGTATGACATACCCAAAGAGGCGGTATCCAAAAATATATATTTGGAATTCGCCTACATGCTAAGGCCCCCCAAAGCATATGACCATAAAGTCAGCTATACGAGAAACTTTCAATTTTCCAAAAAAGATTTAGAAGGAGCGTAAAAGTTCGACGGTGGGTATGACATACCCTGCGTCACACCCACCGTTAAAAATAAGAAAGATCTCTGACCTGATGCATTCTATATCGGTACAGTTAAAAATATTTTTAAAAGCATCTCTACATTTGGGAAAGTCGAGACCATTTCTTTTGCAACTTCGATGCTTGGCCGAGGGACGCGATTTCCGATTCCGAGTCATATAATTTATTTCTCTGTAGCAGCGTGGAAGGAATTTCTGTGAATGCTTGAAAATAAAGTTATAAATTTTGAATTAAAAAAAAACTAAATTCTTTTTTAATCGAATCTAAATTTTCAAACTTTTTAAAGTTTTCTATTTATTATTGCAAACTGTAAATTTTTTCCATGAAATATTTAGAAAATTAAAATAGTAATCTTAAGCTTTCAAATTTTTTTTCCAAACTCTCAAAAAACTACGTTTCATCTTTTTTCAAATTTTCTGATTGAATTATGAAATTTTCTGATTTAATACAAACATATTTTGTTTAATTCTTTATAGAAATCATAGTTTCGTTTATAGAACTTACTCAAAATTATTAAAATATCTCCACCAAAAGTAAGCTTTCAAAAATTCTAAGGTTTTTTATAAAAAAAAACTAGAAACACACACACAATCACAATACTCTGAATTTGTAAGGTTTCCTTTTAAAGTTTCTAAATATAAGTTAATTAAACATTAATATTATTATTATACTTGTTTGTTTGTTTTTTAAAGTATCTTAATACTTTGAGACTAAACAGAACAATAAAACATTAGTAGAATAAATTGTATAATTTCTAAGATAACTCAAAACGTATTGACAAAGGTCACAATATCACAAAAGAAATCTAATTTTTTTTAACTAAATTTATATCTTAATTACATTAAAAACACTCAAGATTATACAGCCTTACTACTTATTGAATAATTTTTCACATTTCTGTTTTGTTTGAAATCACTTATCTACTTTATAAATTGTGCTTATTATATTTTTATTTCTGTAATGCATTTTGCTATCACTTTACTTAAATAGTTTCATACTACTAGGAGCAACTAAAAATAATAACCTATATTTTTCACTATTTATTATTGTTCTATAAAAGTAAACCTTTAATTAAATGCTTTTTATAAGAAATTTCTGCTATAGTTCCGACATTCTTATTGTTGCCTTTTTTAAACATTTTAAATGTTGCAATAGATTGTTATGGACGAATTTTGATTAGATTTATTAGGAGAAACATACAGAATGCTATACAATATTTTAAAGAAATTATACATTTTAAAGAAATTAATGATTTTTATGTATTTTTACACTCAGGTCCATAAATTAAGAATAATTCAGAATCACACAGAAATTGAACACTAAAATAAAAATTTCACCTGTAGAATTATCACACTCATCTTGAAGAAGAATATGAAAATTATACAGGAAACCACCAGATGGCGCGGATAGTACGTCACAATGACGAGAGTGTAAGAGAGGGGTATATAAGGAATGGTGGCAAAGAAGTAAAATTGTTACCCCAAAAAAGCGAAATTTCGCCTCTAAATGGATTAAAGAGGGAATTTCCTTCGCTAACGTTGTTAGCGGCGAAGTCCCCAATCAGATTCCTATCGATGACAAAAAAGAAGATTCCCCCCATGGATTCCTTAGTCAAGATAGTAACAATACCTCAGACTTAACTCAAGTATTAGAACTCTTCCAAATAATTTCTAATTTAGTCAAGAAAAATCCCAAAATCCTAGATCTACTCACTAAATTTAAAAAAGCTAACTCAGATGAAGAAAAAACCTGCCTTCTCGCAGAAGCAATTATGGATAAAGTTTAAACTTTATCATTTTAATTTTTACTCATTATAATCAACCTAAAATTTTTCCCTTATTACTTTTATTTTAAATTTAATTTACTCTTCCATATTTAACTTTTAATTCTTTTTAAAATATCAAGTTCATGCAATCAATTCCAAGAGCTCACTTCCATTCTATCTCAAAGCCACACCACAGAAACTGGTTTCAGCCAATCACATTGGATCTCTCTCGAAGTCACGCCCACCCCCTCCAGCAAAGTTCCAACACAACGAACATCGCAGTTCCAGATAGAGGGCAGAAGACTGCTGGCGCAGTCTAGATACCTCAGACTTAATAATCACCGTTAATCACCGTTAAGTAAAATTGTTCACAAGCGCTTAAAAAGCCTTTCAGTGCAATAACCGCATAGTTATTGCACAAAGGAAGTATTTGGATGATTTTTTACGTGGTAGAATTATTGGACGACTGGAATGTGGACGTACCCAGCTGGAAGTATCCGAGGAACTTGAATCGCCCAGAGTGTCATCTCCAGGCTTTGGCAACGATTCCAAGATGATGGTAATGTGAGTAGATGTTACAGCACAGATCGCCCCCGAGTTACAACGCCGAATGAGGACCGGTATATATATATATATATATATATATATATATATATATATATATATATATATATATATATATGGCAGTTACTGCCTAAAGAAACAGACGGAGCACAGTATCAGACCTGTCTCGTCAGCTCTCTTCAGCTACCGGTACGACAGTTTCAAGGCAGACCGTGTACAGACGCTTAGGGTACATTGTTCTATATGCTCGTAGGCCTGTCAGATGTGTTCCACTTACCGCAACTCACTGTCGCCTGCGATTAACCTGGAGTAGAGAGCATGCATTGTGGACACCACAACAGTGTTCTTGTGTGATGTTTTCCGACGAGTCCAGGTATAGTTTGCAGT
This sequence comes from Trichonephila clavipes, assembly GCA_019973935.1. Taxonomy (NCBI): domain Eukaryota; kingdom Metazoa; phylum Arthropoda; class Arachnida; order Araneae; family Nephilidae; genus Trichonephila; species Trichonephila clavipes. Next base: position 55,045 of record BMAU01018907.1, read on the forward strand.
CTGATTCTCGCCGGACTTAAATATGGAGAGCGCCAGGTACCCGTTACCACCAAGAGTACACCATTCAACGACACCGTTACGGTGGTGCATGATGGCTCGTTTGGGGAGGAATTATTCTTGGTTCCAGAACTGACCTGCATATTCAGAGTGTAACGATGACAGGCCACATCTATCGGGATGTCATTCTGGAACAACATGTACGTTTGTTTCGGGGTGCCATGGGTGCTGAATTTCTGTTTATGGATGACAACACCCGTCCTCACCGGGCAAACATTGTAGACGAATGCATTCAATCGGAGGATATCACCCGTATGGTTTGGCCAGCATACTCACCGGACTTGAATCCAATCGAGCATGTGTGGGATATGCCTGGCCGACGAATTGCAGCCCATCAACCCCCTCCCACCTGTCTACCGGAACTTCGGAGGGCATTGCTTGATGAGTGGTGTAATATTCCCCAAGATCAGATTTAAAATTTGATACTCAGCATGCCTAGGCGTTGAAAGGCCTGTATTGCATCATCCGGAAGACATACTCCGTATTAACCATCATACTAACCATGTTATACTGTTTTTTGTAAAAAGGTTCTTTTTTGAAATTTGCTCCAGAGAGTAAAAATCGCGATTTTTATTAATTATGTCAAACATATAGCATCTTTTTTGCTCTTTACCTTTTGTTTAATAAATAGACTTTACAAATAAGTCAAATTTGTTTTGCTTCTGTCTCTTTCTTTGCTTGAACTTCATTATCCTTAATTTATGGACATGAGTGTATAATTAGTTATACACATAATTAACAATTAGGTTGCATTAAATATATTTTCAAATTCTCTGGGAAAAAGATTTAATCAAGAAGGTAGCGTGCAAATCACTCTTAAAATAGCAATAAATGCAAAAAGAAAAAAAGAGAATTTGTGCTTTTTAAATTCAATCTTACAAAGTAATGGTTCTCTTGGCGCAGTCTTAGGTTATATATTAGAAAAATTATGTGTTTATTTCATATGTTACATCAATAAAAATAAAAAAAAATGATGTGGACATTGGTAGTAACAAAATACAGTAAAATACGTTTGTGAAAATGTTTAAGATGAAATATCGGTTAACACGAAATAATACAACTATCCAGACAAACAACTATGTATTTTTATGCATTTCTTTTCCCTTAACACGAAAAGATTTCCCTTCTGGTAATGAACAAAATACGGAAAACACTGGGACTTCCTATTGTATTATCGGAAGAATTCATTGCAGTAGAGGATAATGTGTGTATAGCCCAAATTATGGCAGACAAAAACATTTTGGAGTTTGTTCAAAGCTCAAAAAATATCACTGATGCAGATTCCGACGACGAAAATGAAATGAATAATGCAGCTCCTGTTCCCACAGAATCTGAAATGAGGAACATCATGAAAAGTATGCGCAGTCATTTAGACGCACATTCCAATGGTGAAATGAATAATAAAATGGACGATGTCGAACAATTTGTTGTTATAAAAACAATGCAAAGAAAAATATCAGATTATTTTCTAAAAATTCAATAAATGATGTTTTTCAAAAAAATTGAAAATTTTGTTCTAAATTTCAGTAAGTTCTTGTAAATGCTTTTGTTTCATTGATTTTTATTAAATTTCTGCATATATATATACATGGCTGGGTAAATTAAATATATAAACTAAAATAAACTTAACTTTGTTGACATGATTTCTTTTTGTAGTATCCTTTTACACGAAAAAATATTTCAGTACCTTCAGTTTCGTATTAAGCGATTTTCACTGTACTTTTGTTTATATTTTCCTAAACTTTTTTTTTAATTTAGCTTTCTTATCTGTAATTTTTCTGTTGAAAAACTATTTAGTTTAAAATCATAATATATAAATGAATAACATCTTTTTTTTTTTTTTCTTTTTTAAGTATGAGAGCTTCTGGTTTATTTAATAATTTAAATAGGGTGATATAATTTTAATATCTGAAATATTTTTAGAGTGCAGAAGGAATCCAATTAAAATTCCCTTCTTTAATACAGACTACATGAAAGATTACGATTTATATCAGAAATACACTCATGGAGAAAAAAATTAGTGTACCAAGAAGGAGTCGTCAAAATGAAACACACAAAATTTTGCATACGTAATGACTACTTTGATATAAGTAAATGATTAGAAAATCAAAGAAAAAAAGGATCATTTTTATATCAGAGAAAAAGGCAAAAGAACGGAAGATTTAATACGCAGTTGAACCCTCTCTAGCGCGAATGCACGATGCGAAACGATCGGACATTGAGGCATACAAGTTCTGTATGATGTCTTGAGACATTTCGTTCCATATTTGCTGTAACCTTTCCTCTAGTTCGTTCAAACTCGTGGGATGCTCAACTCACTGTACCAAATGATCCCAGATATGCTAGATTAGAGACAAATCAGGGGATCAGGCAGGCCAAGGAAGGGTAGTAACAGTGCGGAGACAGTCTTGGTACACCCTTGTCGTGTGAGGCCGAGCATTGTATTGTTGAAAAATGGCTCCTGGGAGCTGTTGCGTGAGTGGCAACACATGTGGTTGCAGGATGTCATGGACATACCGCTGGGCTGTCGTGGTGCCACGGATCAATACTAAGGGTGTATTGTAGGCAATGACACCCCATACCATCACACCAGCTGTGGGAGCGGTGTGTCACTGTAAAGCAAAGGCAGGATTGAGGCGTTCACTACGGAGTCTCCACACACGAACACGATTGTCATTACTGCTGAGATTGAATCTGGATTCGGTGCTAAAGACGACATGGTTCCATCACGCTGCACCACTCCAAACGGAGGCATCGATGGGTGGGCGTCAAGGGCAACACACATAATGGGCCCTGCGATCCCAAATGTCCTTCAGCCAGGCACCTTTGTATGGTTCGAGAAGACACAGGGGCCCCTAATGAAGGTGCTGCCTGGTTGGCGGCCGATGAAGCAGTTGGCTGTACGCGTGCATTTCTTACGATGTGGTGTTCTTCTCGACGACTGGTCTGTTAAGGTTCTCCTGAGCCTAGTCTTCGTGAAATGACATCTCTCGGATCCTTTGGTCCCAACACCTCCTCACAACACAATCAGAGCGGACTAACTGATGAGCTACTCGCCTTGCTGACCACCCAGTTTCTATCAAGACGATGATTCTCCCCTCTCAAACTGCGACAGCTGCTCAAATTGTCTACGAACATGGCATGTAAACCTCCACTATTCCTTTGTAAATGATTCAGAACACTCTAACAAGCTTTGGTTACCTGTTTTATACTCCATGGATAACGACGTTGAACGCCCTCTACCGGCTATACGTAATCCGCAATAACGCTGCATTTCTAATAATTTGCATATCTCCCTGACATCTACCTTCATGCTAAGTTTAGTTATGATCCCGCAATTATTTCTTGGTGCGCTAATTTTTTTGTCCGTGACTGTATATAACGAATATGGAATTTGTGAATGCTGTACAAGATCCTGAAGATTCTGTAATAAACATTTTTAATTATGGTTTGGAAGTATTTTCTGTTATCTAAAGCTCAACAAATATCAGTTAAAATGCCAAGATTTATAATAAAAATATCAACATTTATTAAATGTATTCCAATCTTTTGAAATAAATACTTATAATTTATAACAAAGTTTAACTAATAATGATAGAAATAGTAGTTTTAGATGAATTTCTAGCATGGAAGATATTTTATAAAAAAATGTTCTATGTTTCTAAAAGTTAAATGAATCTGAATTTGCAGCACCACATTGTTTCAGAATTTAATCAAAATTTTTACTAATATATTATCTTGTATTGAACCATATATATGTAGGATTTAAAGTATTAGGGAATTTAAATATATAATCTGATCAGTGAGGTTACAACCTCACCAATAGGTGGCGCTACCAGCAAATATATGTATCACCCCGGAATGGCGGGTTTTAGGGGAGAAACGATTGCGGTGCAGACCGAGAGACGCGAGAGGAAGAGACTCCGGTTTTACGGGCGAGAAGTCACGTTTTTCGGTCAACGTGGAGGTCAATAGGCATAGCGACAATTGAGAGTATGCTCCGTGAAATAACTCATAAAGTTTTAATTGTAAATAATCTAATGTTTCATTAAACAGTAATTTCATTCTAATCTGCTTATTTCTTTGAATATCAAGATCCCGAACATGACTTACCCCTAGACACCCCTACATATTTTATGGGAGCTCGAGCGGGATTAATTTTTTTTTAATTTAAAGGGGAAAAAAAGCAGAATTGATAAATAGTCATTGACCCCACACTTGACCTTTTGCTTGTAGAGAAATTATCTACCGGATAATATAAACGAACTCTTTAGTTTGAAGACTAGTGTGTCAGCCGGACACGAATTGATTCCAGATTGCCAAGGATTACCTTCTTCTTCGCGAAGTAATGTGTCATCCTGCCACGAATAACATTTGTTTTTACTTCTGATTGCCCCCCTGGTAATAGAATTCCTTCAGTGTATGCCACCCTGGTAATAGAATTCCTTCAGTGTATGCCGCCCTGGTATTAGAATTTCTGCAGTGAGTGCCGTCCTGGTGAAATAGTTTCTTCAGTGCCTGCCGTCCTGGTAATAAAATTTCTACAGTGAATGCCGCCCTGGTAATAGAATTTTTACAGTGAATTCCGCCCTGCTATTAGAATTTCTTGAGTGAATGCCGTCCTGGCAAAGTGAAAGTGCAGTCCCTGCTTTTGAAATTGTAAAGATTTGTGTGTGCGCGAAAGTGAAAAACCTTCAAGAGTGTGTAAAGGCCTCGTATCCGCCATTTTGCACGGGAGCAATAAATATTCACTAGGACAGATTAGGTTGATGGAGTAACCGACTTTTGTGACGTAGGAAAAGAAGGGAGTGTTAGTTTCTCCTTCCCTATCTCGTGCCAAACCCTCAGCTCCATTAAGGTCAGACTTATTTATGTTTATTTATCTGTTATTATTATTATTTTTTTTGACAATCCGTATTTTGATGATTTGCCTTTTTGAATCTATATTTTTTTAATCTGAGCAAATATTTGAAATGAAATTGATTTTTGTTATTCCTATCCTCTCTATAATTTGTATGAACATATTATTTACCTAATTTTGCCATTATATACTTTCATATTAATTTCTTTCTTTTCGAAATTGTATTTAATAACTATTAATTTTGAATTATATATCCCAATTTAAATTATTTCTTGATTTGTTTTAAATGATTGATGCATGATATATTATTATTTGAATCTTACATTGGTTTGGGAAATTTTTAATTAAAAAATTTTATTGCATAACTTTTATATATTTAGTAGAAGTGTGAGTAAAATTTAGCAGAGTAGCATCTTATACCTTTCACAGTATTTAGTACTAAACCTGTTATTCTCCAGTACAATAATTCTTGCATAAATTCTTAACTCCTTAATTAAAAAGGGGGGAAACATGTCTTTCTTGTTAAAAGGGAAAAAGGAGGATTTGTTAGAGTTAGCTACAGAGTTAGGTTTAGAGGCGACAGTCGACATGACTAAACCAATGTTAAAAAATTTAATAACCAAAAATGCAGGGTATGATGAGGAAGACACCAAATTGATGCACGAAGGTATCGTTGAAGAGAGAAAAGAGCGAGAGAGAATATTATTAGAAGAAAGGAAACGACGGGATAATTTAGAGTTAGAGAAACTTAGAATCGAAGCTCATATAGGATCAAATCAGGAAATATTGAGTAGGAATAATCGTACACCTAGTAATGAATTGAACAAACTGCTACCTAAATTTGATATGAAAGAGGATATCAGCTTATATTTAATATTGCTTGAGCGCCAAGCATGTATGATGAATGTGCCGAAAGAGTTTAGGGTCTCACACCTGTTAGGCCTACTCCCACAGGAAATCACACAGTTGATCGCTAGAGAACCTGAACAAGAGGCGAGGGATTATGACCACGTGAGGTCTTCGCTTTTGAAAAGGTTTAAATTGACCCCCAGAGAAGTTCAGGCAGCTATTTGTTACTCATCAGAAAAGTTCGGATAAAACATGGCGTGATTTCTACCAAGAAGTCCAAACATTCTTTAATGGATTGATTGAAGGATTGGACGTAAAAACATTTGGCAAACTACGGGATCTGATGATAGCTGACCAGATGAAGAAAAGAGCCCCTGTTGAATTCAAAGAATGCCACCTAGACGAATGGCCAAGTATCAACTGCCCAGTTGAATTAGCCGAGAGACTTGAAGAATTTGAGGATGTCCATAGGACGTTGAAACAGAAAACACATACTTTAACACCTGTTCGAAGACATGAAGTTAGGGGATCGAATCCAGCGGAACATTTCAGAAATTTTGATAACCGCAATACAAGGAGAACAGGAAATTTCAATCCTGAAAAAAGATATTTAGACACTCCACCGAGTAGAGATTTTGATAGGAGCACCTAGGAGATATGTCACATATGTCATTCCTTAGATCATTTGAGTTTTAATTGCCCTAAAGCAATGAAAGAGATCAAAAGAGAACAACCCAATCCTCAAGTACAAAGCTGTTCTGTCACACCGCAGAAAGGACTACACTTAAAAAGTATTATGTTAGGCAATGAAATTGTATCAGCACTTATAGATACTGGTAGTACAGTTAGTCTAATCCGCGAAGATGTAAGCACGAAGATTGTCGACCATTCAAGACTATCCAAAATAAACACTGTGTTGTACGGTTTAGGACAAACTGAAGTAATAACCAAGGGCTCCTTCGAGTATGATTTTGTCTTGGACAAAGATCAATGTTCTTTAGCGTGGCATGTGGTGTCAACCAACAGCTCAATTTTGAAGCCATTATAGGTACAGACATTTTGGGACAAGCTTCTTTGAATTTCACCCAAGAGGGTGTTATGTTCCATAAGCATGAGGAAAAGGCATGTCTAATGCAAATATCTGGAGTACATCCTGAAGATGAGTTAGATTTAAGTCACATCCTTGACTCACAAGTGAAAAATGATCTAACCAGAATAAATTCATCGTACAAACCTGAGAAGACAGAATCCCCAGATGTAACGAGGATATCCCAGTCTATCAACCAGCACGTCGGTTGTCGTACGTGGAAAAGAAAAGTGTGAACAAACACATTGAAGAATGGCTCGAGCAAGGAATAGTCAGACCAAGTTCATCCAAGTATATGCTAGTCCCATAGTACTTGTGAAGAACAAGAAAACTTATAATAAGAAAAGGAAAAAGGCTCTCGAGTACCAAGTTGGTGATTTGGTAGCGGTCCAACGTACATAATTTGGTGGAGGTCTTAAACTTAGACCCAAATTTTTCGGACCATATCAAATTACTGAAGTCAAACCTAGAGACAGATATGCAGTTGAGAAAGTAGGGGATCACGCTGGGCCAAATGTAAGTGCTACTTCCGCTGATTTAATGAAATATTTTTCTCATTAATAAAACAGTAATTACAAATGTATACATTTAATTTTAATAACTATAGAGTATACCCTTCACTTTATATATCTTATGCATGTTGTGTACTTTTCTTATATTTTGTAATGTAATACGATATGTAATCATGAGAGCATTCTCAAGCGTTGCTGAGGTCGTCAACAGTCAGGATTGGCCGAGTTTGTAGGATTTAAAGTATTAGGGAATATAAATATATAATCTGATCAGTGAGGTTACAACCTCACCAATAGGTGGCGCTACCAGCAAATATATGTATCACCCCGGAATGGCGGGTTTTCACGTTTTCGGTCAACGTGGAGGTCAATAGGCATAGCGACAATTGAGAGTATGCTCAGTGAAAAACTCATAAAGTTTTAATTGTAAATAATCTAATGTTTCATTAAACAGTAATTTCATTCTAATCTGCTTATTTCTTTGAATATCAAGATCCCGAACATGACTTACCCCTAGAGACACCCCTACATATATATATATAAAATACTCTAAACTTTTTTCTTAGAATATGTTGGAAGAACTTATGCAGGTTTTTATTCTTTATTCAGAAAAATAAATAATAATTATCATTGTCATATAAACTTTTATGACCAATGTGCAGACTTTTCAAAATTGTGTATTCTAACAATTAAGTAATTATAATTCAGCTTATCTCAAAATTTTTTGACAAAATACTCTAGAATATCTTCTTAAAATGAGAAGATATTTAAAAATAATTATAAATCAATTTTTTCACTTTATATTCAAGCAGTTTTAATTACTTCGCATTCTATGAAGTAATGTTTTAAAACAGAATAAAATGTCTTATTACTTTTCTGTTTGAGTTTGGAATCAAAATATTTTTTAAGATTCTAAATATAAATAACGAAAATGAAACAAACCTAGTGAAGCAATTGATTTTAAATAAAATTAAAGAAAATCTGTCAGAATGTTACAATATTTAACACAAATGAAGGTTCAATCTCAGCAACACTCAAGTCTCTCTTTTCAAAGACTCCCCCCAAGAACTATAAATAATATTTAGCTTTATCCATTCACTTTATCAGAAATGTGAAATAGAAACATCACTCTTTTCACTTGATTCTCTCATGAAAATGTGTTTCTATTATATTATTTCATTAATATAAATGAAATGTTCCAAATTTATTAACACACAATAAATAATTTTTTGACCGTTATAAATAAAGCCTACAAAGGTTGAATTGGTACATGTACGAGGGGTTATTGATAAGAAAGATCTCCAATAGTATAAAATAAGTTTCCGACAAGGTAAAATAATAACAAAAATATCAGAATGAAGGAAATTCATTACTCTTACATATTGTTAACTTATTTCTCAACATAATCACCACTCACAGCTACACATTTGTTCAATCGTTATATCCATTTCTTCATTCCGTCCATGAAGAAATATCCCATTTGCGCACGGCTGCCTGAACTTCGGCATCCCAGTGCCGATTTTGGGCCCTAGGTGCAGAAGATCTACAGTCTCCCTTGACACTGGAGGATCAAAATTTATAACCAGAAAATCCGGTTAAATCCAGCTTATCCGGGCCCCTGGGTAGCCACCCTAAGCGCCCAATGGATAAACCGGCACTGCGGCATCCGTTGACCTTTCAATGTCTCCTCCTTGGGATCATTGATGAAAGGGAATCGAAATTACCCCATAACAGGGTAAAAATGCATTAAACCTTTTTGCCCCTGTAAGTTGAGTTTAATGGATTTTAATATAGTTTTAAAAGGAAATCCAAAACTATTAATATTTTGATAAATTTCCGCATTTTAATGTCTTTGATCTTATTGCGTCCCCCCCTCCTCGTCTTCCTTTAATCCTGCCCGTAGCGGCCCGCGAGAAATAGTTGTGTGGCCCGGATGAAAAAAAAAGGTTGAGTATCGCTATTATAGTATCAAAAACTCTTATCACCGATTGATTGAATATTAACATCGCACTATTCAGCTAGAGGGCTTTTGGCGACGGACCACGTAATTCTGAACCATGGTCAAGTGACGTGGACGACACCTGAGCTGGCACCTCCCTCTCCTAACGACCGTACCACACCAACGGGAGAACGTTTCAGCTCTCAACAGTTTTAACATGCATCGCTGCCTGATATGGTGGGTCTTTTGTGGTACTGGGCTTGAACTCGTGATAAGGCAAGCCACGCTCCGATATCTATACCACTCGGCTACCACGGCCACAACTCTATCAACGCGATCGCTGCTTTATACGAACATCGGTCGAAGTACTCATTACTCATTGGCTTACGGCCTTTCAACACTGAATTCAAACTACGTAGGAATGTAATATACTATACTGACTACCGAACGTATGCGCAAACGTGTCTCTTCCCACTACTAGCGACACCTCTCGGTAGGAGACCTTACTTATTAATCACCCCTAGTATGTAGGCGACATTAGTGCGCACGTGAATTACTTTCCAGCCTACAGAAATAGTCAGCTAAAAAAAAATGTTAGTGCAGCTGGATTATCGTTTATGACAAAGTGAAAGAAAATTCTGAACAATGATATTGCATTATATTTTATATAATGTTTAGCAATTCCCAAATAGCTTCATCTACAAGATTCAACAGGCTTTCGGAAACAAAGTAATGAGCCCTGTACGAATAGAGGAGAGGTACAACTGTTTCAAAGATAGTTGTACACGGTGTCGGTTCATCCATTGGGCGCTTGGGGAGGGCGCCCAGGAACCCGGATAAGCTAGACTTAACCAGGTTTTCTGGTAACAAATTTCGATACGTCAGTGCGAAGGAGGCCCGTAGCTCTTCTGCGCCCAGGGCCCGAAATGAACTTAAATCGGCACTGGTCGTACATCAGTGAAGACTATTCTAATATACATCAATTTTCAGGAAAAGAATTATCATTGATCAGATGAGGTCTTTAGTGAAGGGGAATTGTGGAATGTTAATAAGGAAACTTGCACATGAAATGGACATTGGCTTTAAATTCATTCATTTCGAGCTTCAGGAGAAAAACTGGATATTTTTTAATTCACCTGTTTCTCCTAATTTCCTGGCTAAATATCATACACCTGTATTTTAGTCAACTCCCTATTTTCCAATATGGCTATGTATGGTTTCCGGCAACTCCTCCAAAATGAAAATAACTCTGATTGGACCAGATTTTAGTCCAAAAAGAATATGAAGTAAACATACTGGCCAAATGACTTCCCCTCATTTAATAATTAATGCTTCTGACTTTTGTTTGTATAGAGTATTAAATCATTGTGATGCTGATGTAATAAACTTTTAACATGTCTCTAATGCGATTTCAGACCTTGCTTTATGAAGTGGTATTTCTAGTTCGTTAACATTTATTGGAGAAGGTTATTCAACTCTCTTAAATGCCTTTCCAGTTCATCCAACAGTTTTTCAATTATACTAATATCTGGACTTTTTGATGGTTATTTCAAATGAAATACACCATGGTTATAGTCAAACCAGATCTGTACAGTTTGGGCGCGATGGGGAGTAGCATTGTCGTCTTGATATATTTCGTCACTATCTGGAAACCAATCTCCCATTAATGGTTTAACAGCATTTTCTAGATGAGATAAGTACTCATTTCCAGTTCTGTTACCATTTATAGTGATAAAGAGATCAATCCCATTCCAACCAAATGCTCCCAGATATGGCTGTATGTGTTGTAAATTAAATTCTTTAATATAGATGACGCTGCAAGTCAGCTAAGAGTATATATACTTTGGCTTGTAGAGGTAGTTTTGTTTACGTAATGTTCTTTGTGTGATGTCTTCTATGTGTTTCGTCCAATAAACAAAATTAACCAAAGAATGGAATTGGACTAATTACTGGAACTTATGATCATAGGATATGATCACCTAACTGACTCAAGGAAATCAACATTAGTATGCAATCTGGATGAAGAGATGCCTGCTGTTTCCGGCGAATTCTTCGTCTGCCATTGTTTGTAAAAAGTGCAAAACGGCTCGCATCGGTCCACACAACTTTTTTCCACATTTCTACGTCCCAGATTTTGTATTCTATAGCCCAAACATAATGATCTTTTCGATTTAAAGCTGACAAATAGGGTTTTCGTGTTAGTGGTCGATTTTCAGGCCCAAGAAGTTTAAGTTCTCTTCGTATTGTTCTGTAAGAGATTTTTGTTTCCAAGTTTAAACTGAACTACTTTGTCATTTGTAGAGTTGTCAATCGTCTGCTGTTCATGTTTTTCTTCACAATCCGCTTCACTTTCCTCTCATCGAGTTTTGTCATTTTCTTGAGTCTATGTCCTCTAGATCAGAGGTCACCAAATTGGTGATCCGTGGACAACTAGTGGTCCGCGAGAAAATTTCGATAGTCCCCAGGAAAATGTGAAATATACTCACTTATTATGCTATGTTTTAAGATGCATTCATTGCGTTCTTAGATCACAATTTTTTTATAAATATATCTAATATTTACAAAATCCTATTAGTGGTCCGTGAGATTTTAAGTTATGAATTTACTGGTCTGTGAGGTTAAAAAGTTTGGTGACTACAGCTCTAGATGATGAAGCTTTTGTGCTACCTTTAGTTAAATAGGCTTCTTATATCCTTATTATATTCTGTTTGATATTCTAAGCTGTTTCGAAGTTTCAAATACTTTCACGCCATTTTGTCCCATAGGTAGAATCTACTTTCTTTAAAACTCACTAATAGCTTTTGTTGATGCCATAAAAAACAATTAGTTTTATAGAATAAAAACAATCATAAAATAATAGAGTCGATTGCTACGGCAAGTACACTTTTCCTAAGATATTAATGAATATTTTCTATAGATGCAATTTAAGGAAGAGTAAAAATAAGTGGTAGGTGACAAGTTAATTGGTAACTAATTTTAGAATGATTAATCACAAGTACAAAATCTTGGAAGAGGCATTCTATTTGAAGAATCCCTGGTAGTAGTATGTGGTAGCCCTAGCTTATTTTGTGAGAGATTAATGTAAGATTTTTTAAATCTGAAAATGAGTATTATCAAATAAATGTGAGATATTTTTAAAAACCTAATATGTAGCTCAAAAACCTTTTAGGGCACCAAATAAATTTATATCAATAATTAATCAAATGATCAATGATCCCCCTTTTTTACTTTATTGTAATCTCATTAAATAATAGCAATTGAAACATACAAACATATTATATAATTGCTATAGGCTTTTTAAATCTTCCCCAAAATAAGACATTGATCAATAAACTTCTGGAATTTTCGAAGTAATAAAAAATTATTTTATGTTATGACCTATATCAAAATTTAAAAGATTGTAGAAATATTTTTTTAATAAACTATAGCCTACTTTGGTTTTATTGTTGACAAAAATACCATGTCTTTTTTTAAAGAAACTCAAAATAAAATTTTCTAAAAAGAAATATAATTGAATTCTAAAAAAGTATAAATGAAAGATAAAAATTTATAAATTTCAATTGTTTAGCAAGATTTCTTTGAGGCGAGAAATGTTTTACATTAAAAAAACTAAATGTTAGCACATGATATGAGATACTTCATTAGTACTACGTAAAGACAGGACATATGGTTATATTAAACACAATCTGGATAAGATTATGTTATTCATATTTTTTTACAACTTCAAAATATGATAAAATAACCATATTTTGAAGAAAATCTATTACTTATTATATTATTTGTATTTTCTATAACCTTTAATATATTCCAAGGAATTTCCAAGAAAGAAAATGTGCCAGTTAATATATACCAACATTCCTGCATAAAATTATTTGTATGTAAATGAGAATTTTAGGTTTGAAATAATTTATTTCAATATGGAGGGCCTGAATAAAAATTATGCCTAATTCTTTTTATTCAGTCAACAATCAGAATTCTGAAAATGTACAGCGAAGTTCAAAATTTAGAAAAAAATGATAAATATTCTGAAGATCAACTTTCAAAAAACAATCTGACATTTTGTAAAAATTATTTAAGGTTTTTAATTGCTTATTAATAATATCATTATATAGAAAAAATATGACCAATCCAACATAAAAATTGTAGCATTTCTTAAATACTTCCATTTTCGTATAGTAAAACAATTTCAAAACCTATATCACAACATACATTTTATTTTTAAATGCCATACATTCATATATTTAATTGCTATAACTGTATTTTAAAATATTGCAATAAACATTTTGCTTATATGAAATTTTTGCTAAATAACAAATGGTAACAATAAATATATTATAAATTTTAATTAAAAATAATATATAGAAACAGGAACATAATACTTTGAAATGATTTAAATGTATATCACAATCATAACAGGTTAATTCTGAGAAATATAATACAACCCATCTTAAAATGAACAAAGTTTTAAGGTAAATCAGTTTTGATCATGCGTCGGTATACTACGGAATTGAGTTCCCATTTGACATTCAAGAGAGTTTGAAGTATAGGCATCATTCATTATATTTCTTAATGAAATTGATGAGACCATTTGTGGAACTGTCATGACTTACTACTTGATCCTTTCCTTTTAATTCAGGTTGAATCACTTTTGCCAACTGCTTACCCAATTCCACACTGCAATTAAAAGTTAGAGGTATTAGTAAAATATGTGAATGAATGAGTGTTTATTAACATTGCAATATAAAGCAACACAAGGGATATTGGCGATGGCCCTTGTATTTTTGAGCCTTGGTTAAGTGGCAAGGACCTAAGCTGGCCCTCTCCCCTTAAACAACCTCACTATACCCATGAGAGGACTTTGAGCTAAGACATATTTTATATGTATCAGCTCCTCTCTATGGTTGGTCTTCAATGGCACTAGGCTTGAACTCATGACATAAGTCTAGAGCAGGGATACTCAACCAACAGCCTACGGGCCTCATGTGGCCCAGTCATGGCCAGAGAAAAATGTAGTGAGAAATTCCATCAATGAAGCAATGAAATCTCTCAATCTTGTCTACCTATCAATTAGCTTTTTTTGATAAAAGAATGTAAGCAAACATTTGGTTATGGAAGAAAGGAAATCGAAACTATCCAAAAACTCAGTAAAAAATGCATAAAAGTAAATATTTTTCTTAGTGTATGTTTGATAGGAAGGTTAATATTGAAATAAAAGCCACAAATAAGTTTCAACATTTTGAGATCAGTTTTGCTATGTTCAATGTTGCCTTAGTCTTATTGTGTGTTTTCACAATTATCCTCATGTTGCGGTTCATGTGAGATACCTATCTTGTGTTTGTGGCCCGGTGGGAAAAAAAGGTTGAGTACCTCTGGTCTACAGTATGTGACCAAAACCATAAAAAATAAATAACAGATTTTGATATTTAGGAATATTTTTAATCACATTTTTTTTGGAAAGTTATTTTGGCCATAAATAAAAACACTAAAAAAAATGTTGATGGTAAAAATACTAATTAAAAAGAAACCATGTATGTAAATACACTAATCAAATGTTTTTTGCAATGAAAAGTAGTTATCTTTTGTAGTAAATTTTATAGATGTAGTTTAAAGCTAACAATTACAAATGAATAATAAAATTGGCCAGGAAATATATTGTTCTTAAATTTTAATACAAAAACTGGATTTGGGTTGGATTTATGCTACATTACACCATGTGTATTACACTTCCTTAAACTTTCTTTATGATATACCATTTTAGTAAGCTTTTGCTTACAGTAGGGTATCAAATTTTTAAAAATATTGTTCTGTCCATAAAAACTTATCAAGCTATAAAATTAAATTATTGTGGATATCCCACAAATGAAGAAAAGAATATAGAATCATATATTCACCTATTACAAGTTACGGTCGAGGAGGAAAAAAGAGGGAGGAGGAAGCATGAGTAAATTCAAACATCAGCTATATTATGAATTTTAATATTAAAATAGACACCAAGAAAATACGGCTAGAAATGAGCTAGTGGTACATTAGTTTTAATCTTCATTATATATTCATGGCATTGTCACTATTAAATATTTCTTGAAATCAAAGTCTTGATAGTATACATTTAATACAACTATTTTTCAAATAAATATAGTTAGTTAAAATACAAGTTTTAAGAGCAATTATAAATCTAGGGAATGCAAACATTACATTTTATAATTGATCACTTACCCCCACTGATCAAAAGAATTTATCCCCCAGATCACTCCTTGTGTGAAAATCTTGTGTTCATACATAGCTAAAAAAATGAAAATATTCAAATTAATAGATTTTTAAAAAGGAATTACAAGGATGGCATATTGTAACGAACTCTACGCTCAAAGACCGTGCGATTTGGAACTTCAGTTAAGTGACGGGGAGGACGACTGAGGTGGCACCCCACTCTCCAAGCTTCAACGTGAGGATCTCGAGCCTTGCAGTGAAATACCTGAACATCGGTTGGCAACGTAGACTGATTGCAAGCACTGCGCATGCACGAGTGCCAAGCCAGAGGGAGTCGGCAGTTGAAAAACCACGACTTTGATCACCTGGTGACTGATTGAGTGATGTTCTCTGATCTCCACCCGTGAGCATCTTGTTGACATCTGAAGTTGGCTTTTGCTTCCGACGAGAGCAGTGGTATCTGTGGGCTCCACCCGTGAGGCACAGTGTGAATATCCGCAGTCGGTTCTTACCTCTTAACGTAAAGACTGATTATCTCTGTGAATGTCAAGAACTCGAATTTCTAAATTGTAAATACTGTACAAGGCAAATCGTGTATGTCTGGGAACTGTCTTATGTTTGGGAAATAAATCTACAAAGATCAAAGAGGTGTCATCCTTTAGATGCTTAAGACGTTACAGACGTATTATATTAATTGGAGGTTCCACTGAGATTCTATTGACAAGAGATAAAGGTATGTGCTCTCCACATTATTCATTTCCAGGCCAGAAAATATAAAGTGTAAATTAAGTTACCTATTGTTTATGTGAATTCGGGAAATCATTCCCATAGGCACATCAGTGCATAATATTTTTAGACTTTTGGAGTGTTGAATATAACGAGAAATTTTAGTTTTTCATGTATGTGTGTTTTTATGTAGAGTGTTACATTTTGTGTCATTTTAAATGGAAAGCTTTTAACAGTATTACTAAGGTTTTTATACTCACTGTTGGTCAATTCAAAGTGAACGAGTTTTATTTATTCTTAATCTGCTTTGTAATATTCAATATTGAAATGTTGGTTTGAGTATTCTTGTTGTGTGTATTAACGGTGTTTTCACTGCTAAATTATTAATTGCTTAGAGATTTAAATTTTTTTTTTTGTCTTGGAGAAAATGGCATTTTGGGGAAAAGGGAGAAAAAAGGATTTGGTCTGTGTCGCGACAGAGTTGGGGGAAGCGGTTTCGGAAGACATGAAAGTGGTAGAGTTAAAACAAATAATCGTAGGTAGTAAAAATTTTGAGGTTGAATTTGTTAAAAATCTGCTGAAAACTGTTATGAGGGAAGACCAGTTGGAAAGGGAGACACGGGAGAGAGAATTTCAGCTAGAATGCCTTAGGATAAAGCAGAGCACTGTTATTAAATCTGAAGGTGAAACAGCATTTAATCAAAATTTTCAGAAAAATTAATGCCCAAATTTAATTTAAGAAATGATGATATAAGTCTGTTCTTGGAACTTTTCGAGAGGCAAGCTAAAGTTTTACAATTGCCCAGGGATCAGTAGGTGACATCTCATTGGAGTCCTTCCAGTTGAGATAAACAATATAATCGCTAGGGAGCCTGAAGAACAGGCTAATGATTACGAACATATTAGAGAAGTGTTGCTTAAAAGGTTTAAATTAAGTGCGGAGAAGTTTCGACAACTTCTAGTTAAAACAAAAAAATTCGGAGGCTACGTGGTACGATTTCTACCACGAGCAAGGGGTCACAGGGGTGTTAATCTTCTATTTTTTCGAATTTTCGAAAAAAATATATGTTGTTCCTCATTTTCTTTTGAACATTTTGATACCAACCACGTGATAGTACTACAAAAACTTCGAAAGTTATTCGAAAAATTCCAAACAGCAATTTAGTAATAACAATGTTTAAATGGCTACATGCCACACCCACTTTTTCTTGATTTCCGCATACGTTTTATTTTTCTGTTTTTAAAAAGCCTCATGAAATATTTTAAACACTTGCTTAATTGAGAAGGAAGCTTGCAACTCAACACACGCTTTTTTAATGTGTTTTGATTCTGTTTTGGTAATGCTAGCATGTTGTTTGCAATAACTTATTAAAATTCAAAACAGAGTTGCTTAAAACCATTTATCAAAATTGAAAACAATTGAAAATTCTCGATTGAAATGGAAAATACTCATCGTAGACCTTCAGGTAAACATCCTAAGAAAAGAAGATTTAGAGGGAGCCAAATCATGAAGGTATGTTCTCATACATATGTTGCAGAAAGGAGAGATAAAAATGTGTGCTTCCAGTAATAAAATCTCAGGATATCAGACTTCATTAAAGTCAAATCTTGTTAAGGTAAGTGAAAACTTCAAAGGATATCGTATTTTTGATTTTATTTCAACTTTTAGCTCTATTTTATCAGTATCATGTTGTTTAAAATGTCATAAACCATTAACAATTAATGAAAAGTCCACTCGTGGTTTATGTTCGAATTTTGAAATACGTTGTAAAAACTGGGAGTGTTTGTACTTTTTTCAAGCTGTGAAAACACTGGGAATAAAAATAATGCTCCAGAAATTAACAGAAGATCTATTTTAGCAATGAGATGCATAGGCCAAGGTTTAGAGTCATTAAAAACCTTTTGTGCTGTAATGAGTCTTCCTAATCCTGTTGAACAAAAATCACATGATGTTATTAATAATAAACTTTCACGTGTTATGAAGTAAGTCTCTGAAGAAAGCATGAAAATGGCAGCTGTCGAAGAATATTCTTCGTCACCTGATAACCCTTTAACGGTAAGTGGTGATGGTACCTGGAAGACGAGAGGACATTCATCGTTGATTGGAGTATGTACTGTAATAAGGGCCGAAACAGGTAAGGTTTTGGATAGGGAAGTGTTGTCCTCATTTTGCAAAGGATGCGACAGTTGTAAAGGGGTAAAATTTGGTATCAAGTACAATAAAAATGGCAAAGAGCGCATAAGATTTCATGTAGAAAAAATTATTCTGGCTCTGCTGGTAAGATGGAGGTTGAGGATTTTTAATCGATCAGAAAAGCTTCACAACCTGAAATATTCGAACTACATAGGAGATGGCGACACAAAAACATTCAATGCCCTTTCTGAAAACAAGCCATACGGCGATGACTATCTTATTCAGAAAATAGAATGTGTAGGCCATGTGCAAAAGAGAATGGGTACAAGACTTAGGAAGCTTATATTAGTATATAGTAAAAAGAAATTATCTGATGGTAAAACTATTGGCGGTAAAGGTAGGTTAACTGATAGTTTAATTGATAAACTTGCGCATTACTATGGTAATGCTATTCGATGCAATTCTACTAGTGTAAAGGAAATGCGGAAAGCCATTTGGGCTGTTTGGGGTCATTCTTGCAGCACTGATGATGAACCGATGCACTGGTTTTGTCCTACAAATCCAAATACATGGTGTAAGTATAATGCCGCAATTAATAATAATTTACAAAATTATAAACACAAACCCTCAGTTGCTAAAGCTGTACGAGATGTAATTAAGCCTGTATTTGCAGACTTATCTCATCCGGCACTCCTGAAGAAATGTTTAGGAGGTAAGAGACAGAATCCTAATGAAAGTTTAAATTCATTAATTTGGAAGTTTTGTCCTAAGACGATTGGTTCTAGGCTTCAGATTGCAGAGATTGCTGCAAATCTAGAAACCAGTGTTTCTAATGATGGAAATCAAATACTTATTACTATTTTAGAGAAATTTGGCTTGAAAATTAACAGAAATGTTTGTGTGCCCCTGGCTGAACGTGACAATCGTCAAATCTTTACGTCAAGACAGAGGCTTTTGGAATCATCTTTGAAGCTCGCAGAGCCAAGAAAATTAAAAGAGTAAAGAAATTGAGCTGTTTCAGGAACAGAAAGGTATATATTATTATCCTGGAGAATTTTAGCGTGTAAGTTTTAAGATTTATTTTCTCAAATTCAATTTTAAAACTTTAAAGCCCTTTTTCTCAGTTTGTGTTTTTTTCAATTACGCACATTGCGTTTCAAAACTATCATACTTTGATGTATAAAAACTTTACAGAATTATAAATTCTATCATAATCTTCAAATCCTAGTTATTTATAGTATTATAAATTTTTAATTTTTTGAAATATTTCAACAAAAATTGAATTTTTTAAAAAAAATTTTAAAAAATGTATTTTTTATTTTTAAAAATATTATTTTTTTATTTTATTTTTATAAGATAAGCTAGCATGTAATAAGGATATATTTGACTTTATAAATCAACTTATTGCTAGTAATTAGAATTATTATTGCAGAAAATAGCATGCGCGTCGTAAAACTCACTATTTGTTTCTTACAAAAATTTTTCTTATTTTTATGTGCTTATTATTTTTAAAATTATGATTATATTTTAGATATTTTATACTTTTTTGAAACTTTATTCCTTTATAAGAAATGTGTAAAAGAATCAAATTATTTCATTTTAATCTCAAAGAATTATTTCTAGTCGAAAATTGTTTGTATTTTGTGCTCTCGAAACATTTTCAACACCCCTGTGACCCCTTTTAAGACATTTTTGGATGGGTGGCTAAATGGATTGAAAATAGAGACTTTTGAACAGTTAAGGGATCTAATGTTGGTTGATCAAATTAAAAGGCGCGCCCCAAATGAATTTAAGGAACATTTCCTAGATGAATGGGCAACCATTACTTCGCCAAAAAAATTGGTAGATAAAATTGAGGAATTTGAAGATGCAAAAAAAAAAAAAAAAAAACGATCGGAGGGAAGTTGAAAGTGGTAGACTATAAATTGAGAACAGCAGATAGACAAATAAGTAATAACCATTCCCATAGTAAATTTTTTAAATGAAATAAAACTTTTCAGGGCACACCTTTTAGAAATCATAACGATGCACGTAATTCAGGGAGAACGCCAGAGTTGAATTTCGATAAGAGGAAAAGGCTTCAATGCTATGAATGTGGATCATTTGACCACTTACGTCCACAATGCCCTAACTTGAAAACTCAAAAAGTAGAGTTGTGTCGAATAGGAGTGAAGTCTGAGGGAAATCTCTTGGATCCTTATACATCAAAAGGAAAAATAAACGGATTTAGAATGTCAATTCTGAGAGATACTGGAGCCACGGTAGATGTTATTTGCCAAAAATATGTAGATAGAGATGGAATGAAAGGGGAGCATGTATGGGTTCGACATCTCTTGGATGATCACATGAGGTGGATATTGAATGCGATTTGGGTATAGTAACATCCAAAGCAGCGGTGATAGGGAACCACTTGGATCAAGGGTGGTATACCTTGGGTAACCAAACTGCGGCTCTACTCCAGGGAATTGAGGAAAATTGTCCCTCGAATGTCGAAAAAGTAAATGCTGTGGTTACTCACTCGCAGACGCGACAAAGTACGGAAAGTAACATTTTTGACGAGTCAGACCAAAATGAACAGATTGAGTTGAATTTGGAAGAGGGTACAGAAAATTCAGAAAACGAAGAGATATTGCCTCCTGTTGACTGTTGCAGCCCTATAAATCCCGTGACTCAAATAAAACCAAGTGCTTTTATTGCTGAACAGCAAAAAAGTAAAGAACTTGCCCCAATAATAGAGTCAGTCAAAAAAGGAAATGAGGCAGATTATGGGATTAAAAATGGGATTTTGGTAAAAAAAGAAAATAAATAAGTTGGGGGTAGAGGAGTATTTAATTATTGTCCCGGAAACCCTTAGAGAGCAGATCAAGACAATTTGTCATGATGGAACTTCTAGTCGCTTGGGAGTGCTTAAAACAAAAGACTGGTTACTGAGACATTTCTTTTGGCCTAAGTGCTACAAAGAAATCGAGGACTTTGTGAAAACGTGTGACCCTTGTCAACGTGATGGAAAGACCAACGATAGAAAGAAGGCCCCTCTGGTGATTGTACCAGTGATTTCTGAGGTCTTTAGTAAAATTAATGTAGATGCTTGTGAGCCTACGCCTATATCCACGGAGGGGAACAAATACCTCATTACAGTTATGTGTTTAGCCTCCAAATATCCTGACGTAATTCCGATGCCGGATATAACCTCAAAATCTGTGGTCAATGCACTTTTGCAGGTTTTCAGTTGGATGGGTTTTCCGAGGGAGATTCAGACAGATCAAGGAACATCTTGTATGAGCCGCTTGACTGTCGAATTTTTTTAAATAGGTTTGGCATAAAGGTGTCTCGTAGTTCAGTTTACCACCCCCAAAGCAACCCGGTGGAGCGTTTCCACAGAACAGTAAAACGAATTTTAAAGGTATTGTGCATTGAGGCTGCCCCAAATTGGGAAAGTCAAGTGCCGGCTGCACTCTTCGCTCTACGAACAGTGACACATGAAAGCACTGGTTTTAGTCCAGCCGAATTAGTATATGGAAACAATCTTCGAACCCCGGTCACTTTATTGTATGAGAGTTGGTTAGATCCTGGGTAAAGTGTGTTATGTATGGCCATATTGACATTGTTTGTGTTAAAATCATTTTATAATGTGTAATATGTATGTGTGTGTATTTTTTTTCCATCATGTATAAACAATTAATGGTTATGTTTTTACTGCTTTTAAATGTTTTTACTGCTTTAAATGTTTTTACTGCTTTAAATGTTTTTACTGCTTTAAATGTTTTTACTGCTTTAAATGTTTTTACTGCTTTAAATGTTTTTACATAAGTTCTTTTTATGGCCTGGTCATGAGTGGAGAGCTCTTCAAAAATAGCGTTTTTAATTATCTTATTGATGTTGTGCATTTTTACGGAAAAGGTAGATCAACTGAACTGGACAAGGAACTTTTGTTTCTCTCGTATCCGGAGAAAGCAAAATCTGGAGGGGGGAGGGGTTTGTAACGAACTCTACGCTCAAAGACCGTGTGATTTGGAACTTCAGTTAAGTGACGGGGAGGACGACTGAGGTGGCACCCCACTCTCCAAGCTTCAACGTGAGGATCTTGAGCCTTGCAGTGAAATACCTGAACATCGATTGGCAACGTAGACTGGTCGCAAGCACTGCGCATACACGAGTGCCAAGCCAGAGGGAGTCGGCAGTTGAAAAACCACGACTTTGATCACCTGGTGACTGATTGAGTGATGTTCTCTGATCTCCACCCGTGAGCGTCTTGTTGACATCTGAAGTTGGCTTTTGCTTCCGACGAGAGCAGTGGTATCTGTGGGCTCCACCCGTGAGGCACAGTGTGAATACCCGCAGTCGGTTCTTACCTCTTAACGTAAAGACTGATTATCTCTGTGAATGTCAAGAACTCGAATTTCTAAATTGTAAATACTGTACAAGGCAAATTTTATATGTCTGGGGACTGTCTTATGTTTGGGAAATAAATCTACAAAGATCAAAGAGGTGTCATCTTTTAGATGCTTAAGACGTTACAATATGTATTTATCCTAAACGTTTAATTAATACATTTTAGAAGCCAACCAGTTTCTGTTCATACAACAAAATCTAATAATTTAAAAATGGAAAATAGAAGAGAGCAAAACGAATAGTAAAAGACGCAAATAATTACGAGGAAAGGAGTCGAATGTTTCTATGAAATTTCTTTATAAGATTTTTTTATATTTTTAGAGAATGCTGTAAAAATATTCAGTGAAGTTCTAAATAAATCCAAGATAATGTTAACCACACAAAAACATTGATAGTAGATGAAACAGATTTTTAGTATGACCTGGATACCAAATAGGGCCCAAACAAATGCTTCTTCACAAAAAAAGAAAAGTATGAGCAAATTATCAAGGGTGAAATCAATACTCATTGTCTTCTTTGATATGAAAAAAGTGGAGGAGTTTGCGCCTACAGTACAAACAGTAAAATTTACACAGAAGTGCTCGTATTTGACGTTTAGGATCACCATGCACATAAATTGCTGATATCTAGAAACCTTATGACAATGTGCCCCATTAAACATAGCATATTGTGAAAGAGGTACTAGTAAAACACATCACAAACTACCCTAACTGCTTTACATTAGATATAACTCTGTTCAACTTTTTGTCCCCTCTAATAAAATTTTAAAGAAGCCTATAAGGACATCATGGTGCAGTTCAAGAAGCTTTGACAGGGAGCTTAAAAAGACTCACTGTTGTCAACTTTTAGGTACATATGAGAATTGGAAAAAATGCTTATAGCATTATATTGACACATGTGTATGAAGGGGATATATTTTGGAAATTATTAATTCAAATGTACATATATTAGGTTGGGGAAAAAGAAATCCATTATTTTTGCGTGAAAATCAAGACTTTATTTAACATGCTTCTGATTGTCCGATTTGGGTCAAATATGCACCATTTTGTTGTATAATTTGTTGCCATTTTAAAGGTTGCTTCATAATGCCTCTCTCATAGAAGTCTTGGTCTATTATTGGCGAAAAACTCTAGTAATCGATTTTCACAATCTTCTTTTGATCCCTATTTCTTATCACTCAGAAAGTTTTTCATTGAAATGCAAGAAAAAGGTGGTAATTGCTTGGTGCCAGGTCCGGACTATATGATGGATGCACTAAAACTTCCCAACTAAGCTCCCAGAGTTTCTGGCGAGTCACTACAGAAGTGTGTAGCATGGCATTGCCCTGATGGAACAACTTCTCTTCTGTTGGCCAATTCTGGCCGTTTCTGGTCAACCGCTTGCTTCAAATGGTCTAGTTGTTGACAGTAGAGATCTGAATTTAGTGTTTGGCCCCATACAGGAGCAACTCCTAATAAATGATTCCTTTCCAGTCCCACCAAATACACCGTAGAACCTTCCTGGCTGTTAGTCCTGGTTTGACAACCATTTGAGCTGCTTCACTGCGCTTTGACCCGGATCGTTTCCACACAATATTATCGTATGTGACCCATTTCTCATACCCAGTCACCCTCCATTTAAGAAATGGGTCGATTTCTTTCCATTTGGCCAAGACTTCGCAGATGGAAATTCGATCCATCATGTTTTTTGGTGTCGCACCCAAACATGGAGCTCCTTTTTGAATCCAAGTTTGCGCAAATGCTTTAAAACTGTTTAATGGTCCATATTTAGCTCCTGAGTAATACTACGACTACTAACATGCCTGTCAACTTCGATTATTTCTGTGATTTTATCAACATTTTCAACGATGGACCTGCCTGTGTGAGGTGCATCTTTAACATCAAAAATACCTGAACGGAATCGATGAAATCAAAATTGCACATAATTAGCTGTTACAGTATCGGCACCATAAACACCAGTCACAATTTCAGCCACCTGGCTTGCATTTTAGCATTTATCAAAGAAAAACTATAAAATTTACCCAATTTTCTCTTTGTTGACTTCCATTTTTAACACCCTGCAACTCACAACTGAATTGACCAAACAAAAAAAATGCGAAAGAATTTTTTAGTGTGAAATGTCATCCTGACAACGAGCATAAATTTGAAATTGTTTCATAAATACTTCATGAGATATCGACACTACAGCCATCTACCGAAAAAATAATAGATTTCTTTTTTCCCAACTTAATATCTTTAATTCTAATTTTTATTAGACCAAGTCTGTGTACACACACATTTCAAAGCTTATATTCACTAGGTTCATGAACAACAACTTGCATTATTTTTACTATAGATCCACTAGTATTGATTTTGAATGAGGAATTCTAAGTAGAGAAGAATCTATATGTTACACATAATTTATCTTAGAAGCAGAAAAAGCTCATTGATTTCACTGAGAAATATTTCTCTTACCAATCAAAGCACCCAAGTTGAAAGGTGTGAGTTTATCCACTAAAATGGAATTTGTTGGCCGATTTCCTAGGAAAACCTAAACAAATAAGGATAAAAAGGAAAATTAGTTATAATCTTCATGTTTTAATTATGCATTTAAAAATGTAGGATCCAAAAATTACCTTATGAGGCAATATTTTTTTAATATCTTCCTCACTCATATCTGCTTTCTTTAACTCTACTTCAGCTTCACCAGGAGTTTTACCCTTCATTAAGGCTTCTGTTTGGGCAAGAAAATTGGCAAGTAAAATCTGTACAAAAATATAAAATTGAACAATCAGATGATTACTTTTTAATTCTGGTGTATTGTAGATTATACAAGGCATTATAATCAAAATTTAAAAATTGAATATTTTCTTCAGAATAATTTTAACACTTACATTTTTTACAACTTAATTTAAAATTATTATCAATTGCTTTTGGAACTACTACTATATATATATATATGAGATATTAAATTTATATTATGCTGCAATGTTAATTATGTATATATATATAAATGATAGTTATAAAGAAAAAAAAACTTTTATTCAGCCTTTTTTTTAAAGAAAATATCCGGCAGTATATTTATATATTAGTAAACACTTTTCCAAAGTAATACATTTTTCGAAAAGAAAAACTAACATATTAACAAATATATAATAACATTAAAAATTCTGTAAAGGTAATTTAAGTTATTTTACCTCATGATGGAGTGAATCTCTTAATGGATTTAATGATTTGACAGGTGCAATGAAATCACATGGAATAAGCCTGGTTCCTGAATTGATAAAAAAATTTATATAATGTTAACTTCACAAAATAAACTACAAATTTATAGTAATTAAACATTTAAAAAAATACAATCAATGTTACTTTCCGATTATAACTCACTTTATATTTAGTAGTAATTTTAATGTTCACTGTTTGTTCTTTTATGTGAACTGGCATATAACATGCACTCGCATATTCAAGCTGTATCTTTTAATTTTAAGGTACATTCATTGCATAATGTATACCCCCCTTTTTCACGAAAAAACTTAAAATGTACGTGTGCACTGCTCTTAAGCTTAGAAATCATTTGTTCGAGGCATTATTCCAGGCTCTTGAAAGAATAGTATACCTCTAAAAGAACAGCCCTTGAGATACATAAGGTATGACATTTCTTTGAAACAAACAGTATTCCGAAATATGTAGAAAACTTAATTTTTTTTTAATACTCATCTCTTTTTGAATTTTGAAAAGCTATCATTTTTATACCCGGTGTATAACACGTAAATCATTAACTTTGATATTTTTTGTGTTGAAAGTGCACATTACATACCGAATTTTTACAGTAATTTAATAGTGGAATGTAATAAGATTGTAAATTTCAACAGTTCATGAAAAAAATAACACCGAATAAAATATTTTGCTCAATAATAAAATGCAAGTTTACACATCCTTTAAGTTATACTTAAACAACTAAATTCTAGAGAGTGAGTTTTAATTGTCACACTATAAAGCAACACAAAGATTATTGACCATGGACCACTTAATTCTGAACCTCGATCAAGTGACAAGGATGACACTTATACTGTCCCTCCTTTTCCAAACTACTATATAATGTCATGCCAATGAAAGGACTTTGAGCCTCAACGGATTTAGCATGCATCAGTTCTTCTACATGATAGGTTGTCAGTGGCAATAGGGCACAAACTTATGACACACCAGCCAAGAGTTCCTTATTATCAATAGGCTATTGTGGTCATGCACCTAAATTCTAAGAAAAGCAATCTCAAAAACTACAAATAGTGCTAGAGCAAAAGTTTGAAAATGATTGAACTAGTACAAAAAAAAAGTAAATACAAAACAGCAAAAATTTTGGCCATAAAAACAAATTAAATTTCTCCAATTAAAAAATTTGAAACTACATAATAACTACTATGAATGAGAAATACTGCTAAAGCAGAACTTTTCTTTTTATTTGGATATTTAAGGCTACAAGAAATCAAAAGTTAAATAAGAAAATGATAAACATGCATATTCTTCACAAGTAGTGTTTCATTTTCATTTACACAAGGAAGAAGTTTAATTATGAATGAGAAGTTTAATTATTTTTTTCAGGAATATAATTTTAAAAAGGACGAAGAAAAATAATTTAGTATCAGGAAATTGAATTTACATCGCAAATTTCATGAACTAAGCGAGTGGTCAGCAAAGTGTGGCTCTTTTGCTCCTTAAGTGCGGCTCTGGCACAAATATCAACGGAAGGCGCAATAATATTTTCATTAAAAAAAATTTGGTCAGAAAAAAATGACATCTTTATTTTATCAAATTAAAATTCTCCTATAAATCAAGAACATGTATAATTTTTTGCTTAAGTTAAAAGATAGATAGGTAATTAAAGTTTTATATTGTTGTAAAAATACGTAACGAACATAGAGTTTCATTTTATTACTTTTCGTAAACGTAAATATAAACCATGAACAAGCTTCCGGCTGAAATTGTTCATATGTTTTCAGCATACTCTGGTGTGATACAAAGGTACCACGAGATGCGCGCACATACTTTTTCTAAAGTAGTGGGGTACGAATTAGCATCACAGACCAGCAGTTGCAGTGTGAACAGTTTTGTCTGCCGTTGTCCTGTCTTATTAAAAAGTTGTATTTTTCAATCTAGCTGCACATCTTACAGGTATTTTTATATGATTTTATTACACCTGCTATATATGTTTGTGGTTCTGGTACAAAATTTGTAATCGATTTTTCGATAACTTCTATTTATCCAAATGTTGGAAATTTTCTTCTATTTTTGGTCATATTAAAAGTTTTGTTATTCTGATGATGGAAAAAATTATTTGTTTCTTTTTAGTGCAGTTACATATATTTTTAACTGTATTTTTAAAAAAGATTTTTTTTTAATTTATTTTTATCAATTTAATAATGACAATAATTTTGTACTGTTGGCTTTAGAAAAAAAAAATATTTGGAATATTTTTATAGGCACCCCAATTAACATGGCTACCAAAAAAAAGCAAAGAAAAACGGAAGCTGAAAAGCGTGAATTTAAAGTCGAGTGGACCGAGAATTTTGCATTTATTCAAAACTTGAATGGACTTCCAACATGTATTATTTGTAAGGAGAAATTCGCGCATAACAAGAAGTCAAATTTACAGAGACACTTTACAAGAAAGCATGCGTCATTTAGCACTCAATATCCTACCGGTGATGCAAGGAAGAAAGAAGTTGAGGAACTTCAGAAGAGTCAAGAGTTCTTAACTTCTGTGTTTAATAACTGGATGCAATCTTCCAGTAATATTAATATGACAAGTTTTGTTTTTAGCCAAGAGATTGATAAGAGAGGGAAACTATACACAGATGGCGAATACATAAAAATTGTTTTATATATGCATCCGAAGAGCTATTTCGGGATTTTAAGAGCAAAGCAGATATTCTAAAAAAATTAAAGAGTTACCATTGTCTGTCAAAACCATTAAAGATAGAACAATTAAAACATGTTTGAATATAACCAACCAGCACATCGAAGATCTGAAATTGGTTTCAGCTTTATCAATAGTAGTTGACAAGTCTTGTGACATAAATGATACAGCACAAGTTTCACTTTTTTTAAGATTTATGTCTCATTCAGGCCTTAAAGAAGAACTTTTAGGATTATTGCCACTTAAAGGTCAGATGCATGGAGAAGATATCGCAAATGCTGTAATTGAGTGTATGGATAAACATCATATTCCCCTTGATAAAATTGTGCTGATTTCAACAGATGGGGCCAAAAGAATGATCGGCATAAGAAAAGGGTTTATTGCTATTTTGAAAGAAAAAAATATTTCACAAGATACTTGTTTACCATTGTATCATTCACCAAGAAGCGCTATGTGCACAAACATTTCCGGATGAAATTTGTAAAGTTATGGAATTAGTTATTACCATTATCAACTCCATTTTAGCTAAAACTCTTAATCATCACCAATTCAAAGAATTTTTATTTGAAATGGAGAGTGAGTATGCTGATCTTCTGCTTCATAACAAGGTACGTTGGTTATCAAGAGGGAACGTTGGTTATCAAGAGGGAACGTTTTAAACCATTTTGCGTCCCTTTTTCCGAAAATTAAAGCATTTCTCCTTGAGAAAGGCGTTCACTATCCAGAACTAACAGACGATCAGTGGATCCAAACTTTTATTTCATGGTAGACGTTACGTTTCATCTAAATCAACTTAATCGTAAACTACAAGGGAAAGGAAACTTTATTTTTTTGAAGTTAGAAGTAATAACATTCGAAAACAAATTATCCGTTTTTGCTCAGGATTTCGAAAGGGAAGCATTGTTTCACTTTCCGCGCCAGATGAAGCATTGCCAAGAAAATAATTCTTCTATTGATAAACACCATTTAAAAACAATAATTTTAAATATGAGGGAAGCATTTCTCAGCAGGTTTCAGGAATTTAAAAACAGCAGAGCAACTTTAGCATTTGTCAAAAATTCTCGTAATACTACGATAACCGAGTAGAAATTCTCCTTTTGAAATTGACATTGGTAGCATGGAACTACAATTGCTGAATTTAAAAAACAAGGAAATGGAGTGCTCTAAATTCAAACGTCTTTGTGTTGAAATGGAAATATTGAAGAAAAAATGTGATCTTAGTTCACAACACAAGTGGTCTGCTTTGGAGAAGGACAACATGATCAATTTCAACGCTTGGAATAGTATTCCTGACTCTTATGATCAACTGAAAAAGCTCACATTTGCCGTTCTTTCCCTTTTTGGTTCTACATATATATGCGAACAATCTTTTTCAAGCATGACATTATCAAGAATAAACTGAGAAGTTATCTTATTGATGAGACCTTGGAATCATGCCTAAAATTAAAAACATACAAACCTGACTTACTCAAACTTTCCAAGGAGATGCACAAGCACATTGTTCTCATTAATAAATATTTATTAAGTATGAAATTTAGTTTAATTTAGTGTAATAAAAGTTTACTAAACAAGCAGATTTTCCCTTTTTCAAAAATTGTTGTAATGTTCATATTTGGCTCTTTGGCTAACAAGTTTGCCAACCACTGAGCTTAGCAATTCATTATAAAATGTCATATCCAAATTTGTATACGTTATAAAATAACTTTCTCAACATAAACCTTAAAACTGAAACTTGCATTACATTAAAAAGTATATATATATAATTATGTTTATTTTATGAATGAATAAGTAAAATGAAAGCATGGCACATGTTACTTTCCTTTCACATTTTTGAAATTAATGTCTAAAATTTAATACTTAAGCCTTCAATTAATTCATTGCACGATGAATTGTAGATAATTTTCAATTCCTAACTTTAATTCATAAATTAACAAATTGATTCATAAAATAAAAATGGTAAATAAAAAAGTTATCTTTATTTGTTTGAAGTAAGTATATTTAATATAAAAAGTATGCACATAAAAAGAAACAGGAAAAATTATTTAATCATTTTATTATTTACCTTGGTGTATAAGTTGATAAAATGCATGCTGTCCATTTGTTCCAGGTTCTCCCCAGACAATTGGGCCTGTCGTATAATTTACCTGCTTGCCACTACGTGTCACATATTTCCCATTTGATTCCATGTCTCCTTGTTGGAAATAAGCAGCAAATCTATGCATGTACTACAAAATTAAATTTGAAATCACCTTCACAAACAAACATTAAAATTTGATTCTAAATGGACATTTCTCCACATTATTTTTGATTTAGCTTGATTTTTTAAAGTTTTGTATTTGTTTTTAAATGTTACATTAAAATTAAATTTTTTACATTTGCTGTATGTATTAATGAGAAGCATATATTTGTGATTTTAAAATAATTAGCAAAAAACAAATTTCTTTAAATATGAAAGCAACATTTTATTATTCAAATTCAGTAAAAAATAATATGTATAAAAGCTTATATTAAAAATATGGTTTCTGAAGCATCGTTTGTGATCATGAGTGAATTAAATAAATTGTATGCATATTCAAAATATCTTATTTTATAAAAGCATAAACTACTAATTCTTTCTTATACATATAAGCAGTATTACACAATATTAGTAACACTCTAATAATCTACTGTTTCCACTTCAGTGACTTTTTACTAATTGCAGGAGTAATCTTTTGACACAGGTCATACTCCAATTACTTAATGGTTTCCTTGGTTCAATAAACTTATTAAAACCAAGATTTTGTTTTCTAAGACTTAAATAATTGAATAAAAAGCTTTTAAGAAAAAAGAAAATAAATTTGTTTAACAATAACAGTTTCTTTTCTTGAAGTAAAGATAATCTTTCAATATTTTTAAGAAAATACAAATTTTTTGATTTAAAGTGTTTAAATACTGTCTATTTTCAGACAAAAATTTCATTTGCTATTATTTTAAATAAAACATATGTAATTCATTGGAAATCATTTTTCAAAATATTTTACTTAGTAAATCTGTGTGTGAAACACAACCCAAGCTAAATTATATAATCAAAAACTTCTAAATGAATATTTTCTTTATTATATTTAGAGAAACAAAATGTTTAGAATTTTAATAGCTAATTTATGTAATGAAAATACTTTTTTCTGCTAAATAATATCCAAAGAGGAAACCACTGATTAAAGACTTTAAAAATTGGTCATAATGTTTAATTTTTATGAAATTTTGAGATCTCTCAAACAAAACATTTGGAATATTTAAGAATTATAATCCTTCCCCTTTCTCTGTGCAGTTATATACATTCACAATACCTTATTGTTCTGAATAAAAAAAATTTTAATTCAAAAATTATAACTTATAGAAATACAAGGGAAAAAAATTAAGTTATCTTTATTAACTTTGAATTAGTAATCGAGAAACAGATGAATTACAGTTGGAACCTCCTTTTTACGAACTTCTATTTTGACAATTTCTCTATTTTGGGAATTTTTTCTTGGAACCAAGAATTCTGTATATTGAAAGATAAATATTTTTTGAATGAATCTTCTATGAACCTTTTTTAGGGATTCAGCAACTTTGTTAAATATAGGACCAAGTGTACTTTTGTAAAATGTTACTTCATAAAAATAGATTGTTATTTTCATTACATGTCAGAGCAGAACTTCAAGAGATTTTAAAAGAACAGATCAAAAGGAACTTTTATTCTGTGAGAAGTGTAATTATAATTTTATTTAACATACTTGATCATAAGGAAGTAAGCAATGACTTTCAGCACCATACATATTCCCATACCATACTCCAAGTAAGGCTAAAATTACAGGAACCTAAACAAACAAAATAACTGTAAATGACAAAATAATAGAAAAGAATACAAAAAAAAAAATACTGTAATTTTCAATTTATTTACATTCTTGTCTAATGGAGTGGTCTGAAAATGCTGATCCATAAAATGAGCTCCACACAAAAGTTCTTCAAAGACATCAAAACCTAAATAAAAATTGTTTAGATATAAATATTTGTTTTGTAACTTGAACTTGAAAAGGAAATTTATAATTAAAACTTACCTAAGTAAAGGACAATACTAAGACCAATGGCTGACCATAATGAGTAACGTCCTCCAACCCACTAAAAAATTAAATTTCAACTAAAAACAAATTTAAATTTGAAATATTGAACGATTTAACTAGCAAATAGAATAAGAATTATGAATGTAACTGAATTTTTAGACAAAATATATTACTCACATCCCAGAACCCAAACATATTTTTTTCATCTATTCCAAACTCCTTTACTTTTTCCTAATGAGGGAGAGAAAAAATAAATTAGAATTACATTATAGAAGAAATAACCAAACAACAAAATTATAAATAACACTTACAGTATTAGTAGAAAGAGCCACAAAATGCTTTGAGACAGCCGATGCCTAAGAAGGAAACCATTACAATTTAGTAAACATATTTATAACTAATTATTTTTATAATGTCATTAAATTATATATTAAAGAAAGTTGATGATTTCATAAAAATTATGCATAAATATATAGCATATGTATTATGTACCACTCCTTCAAATGTAGAAAAGTTCACACAATTATAATAGGGAGGCTCTTTTAAAATAAATCAAAATTTATGTGCTGGGACTTTTAACATGTGTAAAATTTCCCAAAGCACATATAAAGTTCTAGCAGAAATACAAATGCATAGTCAGAATATAGCACATGGACAATGAATGCACAATCCCTGTCAAGCTTTGACTCTGCAATGTTGCTTCACAGCATTGTCCTTATATAAACACACAATGAAGCTATTCTACAAGCTTCTAGCACAAATTTGTTAATTATTTTAGTTCTTTCCGATTTTCCAGTGGGCATATATTTTTGTTGCTAGATTGTTGGCTAAAACCATTTCTACTGTGCATGATTGAAAATGTATTCTCTCTTTGCTGGCAAACCATCTTTCCAGTCATAATATCTTTAAAGCAGAGAAGTCAACAGGAGGAGAAGGGGCCCCAAACTTCCCATAACTGTATTATCCATACAAACTTTAATGTGTGTGGACAATATCCTGAGAA
This sequence comes from Trichonephila clavipes, assembly GCA_019973935.1. Lineage (NCBI taxonomy): Eukaryota > Metazoa > Arthropoda > Arachnida > Araneae > Nephilidae > Trichonephila > Trichonephila clavipes. The sequence goes on from BMAU01018907.1 coordinate 88,783, forward strand.
TTTAGAGATATCCTTAAACACTTAAGATTTTATAAAATAATTTACTTGAATATTAAAATGCATTAAGTGAAACTTTAATCTCATATATTTGTTTTTTTAAAAAATAAAAGTCAAAGAGTAAGGAGGATTTTTAGATTTAATATATAATGCTGAAGCTAGAGTAAAGAACAAGTTAACTTGAAAGACAGTAAAAAAGAAACAAATAATCATTGTAATTTTAATAGATGTAGTTAAATAATAATTTTAAAAAATACCCCAAATATATTTATTCCTTAATAAATATATATTGAACAAATATTTAAGTTTAAACATACATTACATACAAACAATGTATTCATTTTATGCATGTACGTGATTATTTCACTTAAGTACTCATGTTCAATATATTGTTTCCCAAATGGATTTATTGAAATAGAAAATTTTAATTATTATATTTATTAAAAAGAAATAAAATCTATGAAAACTTACATTTTTAGCAGAACTCAGAAACCATTCTTTGGCAGATTCTGCATTCGTTATTGTTTCTTGAGTTGTGAAAGTCTGTAATAAACATGTCATTAAATAATAACACAAGTTATATATAAAAAAAATTAAGTCAATTTCTACTTAGATCACCAAAGAAAAATTTTATTTCAGTCACTCTTTTTTAAATAATTACAATTAATATAAATATGTATATAGGTATGACAGAATCATAATAAGTGGCAAAATAGAAAAGGATTTTCCTTGCAATTTTCCCTATTTCATGTTTGGTGTTGGACTATTATTTTTTTATTTATTACTATTTATTCATTAATAAAATTTAATTATTCCAAAAAAGTATAGTAAAAAGAAATCACATTCTCAGAAATTAAGCCATCCCAGGCAGGATTAGAACCTATAACTTTTGGATTAAAAGTCTAACACGCTATCAATTGTGCTACGGGAACACAACAAGTGATTTTCCTTTTTATACATGGTGTTAGACTACTATTTTTGTTTGTTACTATTTATTCATTAATTAAATTTAATTAATGCATAAATATTTGAAAGAACTGTATTAAAATCAAGTGTCATCCACTACAAGTTTTAAAAAATGTATTTGAACTTGAGTGAATGAATAGAAAGTATTTTATTAAAGATTAAAAGTTTCAACAAGATCACACACAACACAGAGATAGAGAAAGTAAGATAATATTATGAATTGAAAAATGATTTTTTTAAAAAAAAAATATTTCCTAAGTAAAGAAATTCTATATTTAAAGTTTCTAATAATCCCCTGTGACCTTTAATATGCTTTTGAACATTATTTAAGCCCTTATTAAAAACAATTAAAAATTCTAGTATTAAGAGTTTTTTCAGAAATATCTTAATAAATCAATTTCTTATATATTTTATACTTGATTTATTACTTCTTACAACATCTTTAAAAAACCTTTAAGATAATTTCTTTTGAAACTTTTTTTTTTACAAGATATCATTAGAATTTGGATACATGAAAAAGTTTTGTATCAATAGTATATTTCAAAATTAATTATATTAGCAATTGACTAAAAACATTGACATGTATTTTTTAAACTATAAAAGTAATGTATTTAAACAATCTCCTAAAAATAACATATAAGGTCAATAAACAAAAAACCTGTTCAACAGGTTTTTGTAAAAGGATTCAAAAACGTATGAATAAATATTTCACAATATATGAGATGTATTATGTTACAAAAAAATTATTCTGTATTATGTTGAAGAAAATTATTTTTTACCAAATGAAATTTTTTTACTTTTAATATTTAATATTCTATAGATTAATACCTTTGAAGCAATGATAAATAAAGTTGTTTCTGGATTTAACTTTTTCAAAGTTTCAGCTAAATGTGTTCCATCAATATTTGATACAAAGTGCACTTCTGGACCATTTTTGTGGTATCCTTTTAAAGCTTCTGTTACCATCAAGGGACCCTATAAAATAACAAAAAAATAGTTTAAAATTTAAGAGCTATGAAACTTTTTGCAAGATCTATCAAAGTAAACAGGAAAAAAATTATAAATGGCTAATTGTAGTCTCTTGTTCCATTTTGTAAATGTGAGTGATTACAGTTCACCCTTCTTGTTTTGGACCTTTTAGTGAAAATCTACAGTGATAACCCCACAATGTTATACAATACATCTTATACACAAAGAATAAATTTAAAAACTTAAAATATATAAACCAATGATATTGCTTATTCAACAAATAAAGAGATTTATCTTACCAAATCAGATCCACCAATTCCAATATTGACAACATCAGTGATTGATTTCCCAGTGTATCCTTTCCATCCACCACTTCTAACTTCTATGCTAAATTCTTGCATATGTCTTAAAACAGCATTCACATCAGGCATTACCTGAAACATTTATATACATTATTAGCTCACTATTTCTCAAACACAAAAATATATAATTAAAAACAAATATAGAATAAAACATTCAGTTAACTGTCAATATAATTCATTTTTAAGTTAGTAGATAATTAAAGTTAAAATTTCATAAATATTATTTGGACCAAAAACATTAATGTAAATAATCTATTTTAAACTTTTTTTTTATTACAAAATTATATTTGCTTTTTTTATATGTACATTTTGTAGAAAAATCAGTATTTTTCAATAAAGTCAATATTTCTCAGTACATGAATACAACATAAAAGGTTTATAAATAAAAGTACAGTCGGACCTCAGTATAACAGTCACTAAATCTCGGAAAAAAGTTCGTTATATGGAAAATTCATTGTATAGAGGTTCATCTTTTGATATACTTTATAAACTATAAAACAAATTTAAAATTCATAAACACTATAATTTTTAAAAAATTATTCACACCTTTTTTAAAATTAATACATTTATTTTCTATATATCTTACCCATAAAAAAAACTGCAAGGAAAAAAAGAAAAAGAATGTCAAATAATACACAGTATTTTCAATATTAAAAAAATAATTTTGTACTAAAATTAATAAATTTTAAGGACATTTTCTAATTTAAAGCATACAAGTAATATTAAACATACATTATTTTATAACTAGAACATGGGGACATGGGACAAATCCACTTAGTGTGAAAGGGTATATCGAAGATGTTTCTAGTGAACTGAACAATGGGGATTACAGGTTGCAATACTTGAATGAAACATCCAGAACTCTATTGCTCTCAGCAAGTTAGGATCTAATAAAATTAGTTCAAGATTTTTGACCACCATAATATGTGTTAAAGAGAGAATAACTTGAAATGTTCAGATATACTTTAAAAACAGGGAGAAAAAAAATTGAATCACAAAAAAAAAAAGATTATATAGAAAATGCACTTCGCAATAGAGAGAATATTTTACGAAGAAAATTGCGAAATGTTCAAGGTTCCAGGAAAAAGTTCGCTATATAGAAAAATTCACAGTACAGAGGTTCGTTATATAGAGGTTTGACTGTATTTGTACATGTAAAGTGATAAATTAGTATGGAAAATAAGTGTAAGTTTTTAATATTTAAATTACACTATCATAAGTGCTAAAAGTGAAAATAAAAATTGTAATAAAATGGCTAATTTTTAAAAAAACTGAATTCAAATTTTATGAAAACAAGTTAAAATATATAACGTAAACATTTTACATATGAAATGAATAAGTGATCAGCACAAACACTGAAAATAAAATATTGAAATGAGGTGTAAGCTCTGAAATACAAAGCAAAAAAAATGAACAGTTTTACAATTAAAAGACATAAAAATAAAATATGTCATGAAAGAAAAAAAACACCTGGGTATTTTGATAGACAAAACATTGCTAATCAATGATGTTTGAAGGAAAATCATTTCATTATTTATTCATTTTAATAAATTTAAAGAGACATTTTCAGTTCTTCAACTACAGTTACATTTTATAAAACAGCAACATAAAATTCTCTGCCTACAATACTTATGCAAATTATATTATCCTCATATAAAGAGTGTTTTTTTTTCCAGGTATAGAAGTTTAAGTTGGCATTACTTTCCAAGATGGCAACCGATTTAACAGCTGTCAAGTGATTTATTCTCAGTTTGGTTTGGCAATTCATCATGAATAGATTCACGCCTGAACAACGCTTTCAAATTGTGCAATTTTATTTCGAAAATAATGGTTCTGTGCGGAATACGTATCGCGCATTACGTCCATTTTATCGTCGACAAAATCGTCCATCAGAGCAGTTAATTCGATTAACCATGGAACGTTTTTGCACCACGTTTACTCTAATTGATAACTCGCATCCCCAGAGACGCCGTGCGGTGCGTACAGACGAAGCTATTGCTACTGTAGAGCGTAGCATTGAGGAAGACCCGAATGAGTCCATCCGCCATCGAGCACAGGAATTGGATCTGTCCATCCACTTTATGGAAGATTTTGCGGAATGATCTTGGTTTGCGTGCTTACAAAATCCAACTCGTGCAAGAATTGAAGCCAAACGATCATCAAGCAAGGCGTAGATTCGTCAAATGGGCCCAAAACGAGATTGCCGTTGTTCCCGATTTTCAAAAGCGAATTTTGTTTAGCGATGAAGCGAACTTCTGGTTGAATGACTACGTCAACAAACAAAACTGCCGCATTTGGAGTGAAGCTAATCCACAAGTGTATGTCGAAACACCGTTACATCCAGAAAAACTGACTGTTTGGTGCGCTTTATGGGCTGGTGGAATCATTGGTCCGTACTTCTTCAAAAACGATGAAGGCCACAACGTTACAGTCAATGGTGATCGGTATAGAGCCATGATTACTAACTTTTTCATTCCTGAATTGAACAATCATGATGTCTAGGAGCTGTGGTTCCAACAAGATGGCGCAACATGTCACACAGCTCGTGCCACAATCGATTTATTGAAAGACACGTTTGGTGACCGCCTAATTTCACGTTTTGGACCTGTGAATTGGCCTCCAAGATCTTGTGATTTAACACCGCTAGACTATTTTCTGTGGGGCTATGTAAAGTCATTGGTCTATGCGGATAAGCCACAAACGCTTGACCATTTGGAAGACAACATTCGCCGTGTTATTGCCGATATACGGCCACAAATGTTGGGAAAAGTCATCGAAAATTGGACGTCCAGATTGGACTACATCCGAGCCAGCCGTGGCAGTCATATGCCAGAATTCATATTTAAAATGTAATTCCACAAGATTATCTTTCGAATAAAAAAAATTCATGTCAATCGAATAATACACCGTTTTATTGCAATTTAAAGTTCTATACCTCTAAAAAAAACACCCTTAATAAAAAAATCATCTTAATATGGGAAAAAAATATAAATTTAGAACTTGAACAAACTATATTAATTTATAAAAACACATACAACCCTAATAAAAAAAAACCAGATTACTACATAAATTAAAAAAACTGATTAATGAAAAAATATATCTTTTTTATATAGGAAATTAATATAGAAAAAACTAATCATCTATGGAACATATCTCATCAGATACATCTCAATTACATTTCTACTAAATTAATAAGTAATCAAATAAAAGATTTATACATAATTGAATGGCTCAAGACTAAAAATATTTCAGAGTTAATAAAATAGAAACACATAAAGCCAATATATATTAAAGTTTTAATATTTTTAAAACATTTAAAATTACCTATGTTATCAACCCAAAGTTGATTTCTTTAAGTATCACTTTAATATCATTAACATTTAAAAAATATTAGGAATAGATAAATTGATTTTTAAAAATATGTTTTGTAAAATTAAACTATTTATATGCATATAAGTACATATTTAATGTTTTCAGACATACATCTAAAATTTATTCTTAAGTTATGCTCTAAATTAAGAATTTATGCATTAAATAAAGAAAAGTGAATAGTTATTCTTAAGTGAGCACATCAATAGTTAAAAACAATAGTTTACATAGGTACCCCTCTGCATGAGTATTTAAAGAAAGTCTAACTATGATTAATAATTAATCATACTAACAATAATTAACCAATTTATTTTGAAAAGTATGACTTTGTGAACTATTTTTCAATTAAAAAAATTCTAAAAGTGTCACAATAAAGAACACAAATTCATTTATAAACTGACCATTAAAAAAACCAATCTATCATATAAAGGAAAATTACACAACTTACATCTTTTCCATCAACTTCTATAGGCGTATTGCTACGATTTCGAAGAGCTATGTGCAATACAGCTCGATTTTCTGTGAAGTTAATCCTTTCTCCACTAAACATTTCATCTCTTGCCTTCTCAATCTTTCTTTCCTTAGCCTGAAATAAAGTTACTTATATAGTAAATGTTTCAAATGCATGCACAGATTTTTCACATTTAAAATTAGCACACTTAAAAGGAATATTTATACCTTCAATTCGCAAAACTGGAGAAAATACTAACCAAGTCAAAAAGTAACTTGATAACTTTGTCATCAACAAGATTTTTCGAATAATCAATCAGAATTTCTCCATGAGCAGGTGTCTCCAAAACAATGCTGTGAAACGGAAAATTTTCATTAAACACGGTGAGAAAGCAATACACTTACGAACTAATTAATTAAAAAATTTATATTAATACCTGAAATCCTTAAATCTGTCAGGATCATTTTGAAAAATATGTTTCATAACAAGTTTTTCTTTGTTCGCATCAAAATAAGTTTTGAGTGCTTTATAAGCTTTAGTTTCAGAGAGAAAACTTGCAGTTTCAGCCATGCCGCACTTCTTTGTAATCCCTTCTAAACAACTGGAAGTGCACTGCGAGTGTGACATGAAGTCATTCAAATGACCTACCTTTTACTTTGAAAACGGAACCGGATGCAGACCGACGAAATTGAAAATACAAGGTCAATTCATTTCTTTTCCTCAAATTCAATTCCTAAAATCCTATGTTGATATGATGAGATTTCGTACTGAATTGTATTTTAACATTTTAAAGAGTAATTATAGTTGCCAAGTTTAATAAAAAAATGTATAAATAAGTCATTTTGAAGATAACTTTCAATATTTTACCATATAACCTTGAGTATTAAGTTAATGAGAATGGCAACGTCTTGATCCGTAGTAAAAATAAAGTTGATCTGTCAGAAGCCGATGCGTGAGTAACAGTTTTCCTCCTGATAGGTATGTGAATGTAAGTTTCTTTTTCTTTATGACATTTTAACGTATAATTTAGTTGAAAAACCAGTTTGTAAATAATGCATCGTGTATGATTATCTTTAATTAAAATGTTAATAAAATTTATAATGAAAGGATTATCAGAAACATATGACAATTTGTGTATTGCATCATGTCTTGTAATGTTTTGAAAAGGCATTCGTGAAGTCTTGAATAGTTTAAAATTGAAAATGCATTATATTACATTCTGTAAATTTCTTTTTTCTACTATTTCCGTATTTAATTTTTACTTAGATTCAAAATGTGTTTGATTATATATATCTAACATTTTTAAAAAGTGTCTATTGTAATTATGAATAATAGTTTTGTGAGAATAACAAAAATCATTTTCTAACAAAGTAATTCATCATCGTAGTTTATTCTAATTTCTGATGGGATTCTATGTTCATTATCCAGAAATTTTTGAAAAAAATAAAATTCTGGAAAAATATTACCGTTACAAATCTTATCTAATTTTGTTTTCATGGGAAATAAAACTTGATTGCTGAAAGGAATTTCATAAAAGGCTTATAAATAGAGAAGAATATTATTTCTGCTGCAAAATTTTGATTTTAACTGAGCTCTCTTAACAGAACTCGCGAATATTGTTTGCTGAAGTGTTTCACTAAAAAAAAATCACATTTGAATTGAAGTTTTTGATATGTAATCCTTACAAATATAATAATGACCTCACTCCATTTATTATTTGTACAAATTTCTATTTAAAAGTTTTGTTTCATTTAAAATTCCTTAAAATCAATTTCGATTTTACATTTGATATGTATTTTAATTAAAGTCAAAAGAATTGATTGATTGATTGAAAGAATTGAAAGATTGGTTGGTACACCCAAAATGTGTGTACCAACCAATATTTGTCCACATAAGATTTTGATAACTATAAACTAATCATTGAATACATTTAATTCCACAATATTTTTCTGTTAAAAAAACCACTTATAAATATTTCTGGTCATCAATTTTCATTTGATTATGCCAATGTGGATGCTTAACAGTTGCAGATGTCATAAACTCTGATACATAAAGTATCTCTATCTTTTTTTAAAGTTAAATAGTATTCTTTAAATTTAGTAATAGGGAAATATTTTTATTTTGAAGTTATATAGTTATTTCTTTTAAATGTTAAAATATAAACTCTAATTATTTTACTAGTGTTTGTCCTATTTCTCAGTATATGTCATATTTTTTAACTTAAGAAATTTATCTTAAAAAAATAGAGTATCTCATGTAACAAACATGTAAAAGTGTGATGTCCCTTTTTATCAACATATACACATCCTTTTTAGATGTTTTCCCAAGAATTTGCATTAAATTTTAGGTTGTCTCTTGTATAAAGGAAAATTTGATGTACCTGAAAATATAGTATTTATTGAAAAAAGATTTGGTCATGCATTTTAAATTTCAAATTTGTGCATTTGGCTGATAGAAAAATAAAGTAACTAAGTACTCAGTTTTAACCATATACTCTTTGTTAGTTATCTTAAATCTTATTTATTTGCTTTTATTTTCTATATTATTTTATAGAGTTAGACTTTTAGTTTTGATTCTGATACTTAAATTGTAATTCAATTTATCTAACAGTTAAACAGAATATTTTGATAAGCAAATAAAGTTTTTGGTACTTACGTGTTTGCTTCACCACAGCAAAATTTATGCCAAGCAAATTGTGCCATGATTTCAAAATGACAACGATTCCTGCATGTTTTATTTGGGGGGGATTCTCATGGAGCAATTTTGACTGCGGTGAAGATATTTCATAGGTACCAATTTTTGTTTTGTTTTGATTAAAAACATTGATTTTTTAATTGAATTAAATTTTAAATGGAAACACCAGAATTATTAAATGAATATTCTTCTTGAATGTTGAAATTCAAATAAATTAGTTTATACCCTTATTAATCGCCTTGTGTTTGAATTTGAAATAACCATACTGTTAGGAGACCTATTATTTAATAAAGTTGGTATTTAAATAAAATCACATTAGAAAACATAGAAGTAAAAAAGGGTTCTAAATCATCTTAAAAGAATTTTTTTAAAGTATTAATATAAAAATTTTAAAATTTTCAAAGCCAATGTTACTTTGGATTATATTTCTTTATTGTATAATGATTTACATCTTTGTTTAAAATTTCCTTTTTGAATATTAGAGCATTGTGGGTCATGCAGTTTATCCTGAACAACTTTTTCATTATGGAGTTAGGATAGTTTTGCTGATAGAATATTCAAACTGTTGTTATTATGTTTGCTAAGTTAAAAGAAAGTAACTTCTTTTTGAGCACATTTGCATTTATCTTGTACTCTTTCAATTCATAAAAATTTTTCTAATAGTATTTTAACTCTGTGAACATTTTAAAGGAATTTTTAAAGATTTCTTATCAAAATGTTGATAAATTATAACTAGTTTGGTAATTAAAATCATTCGTGCAATGAATGTTAGTAAGTAAAGAATGCATATAAATATAGAAAGGAATATTTTAAAGAAATGGTAGATGATGTATAAAAAAAACAGCAAAAAAATTATGTAAATTTATATCAACATTGGACAGCTATTGGTATTAATTTTGGAGAGGATTTTCATTAAATAAACAATTTGTATGCATCCAGCACTAGTGGTGTTCTTGAATTTTTTTATATGTATAATACATACTTACTTTTATGTTAATTGGCATATTAGTCACCAATTTGTAAATTACTAAACTATCAATTTTTTTTAATGAAAAAAGCACCTTTAGGTAATTTTAATACACATATTATGGCATGATTTTTTAAATTTAATTTTGTAATGATGTTTGTATTAATGCGCATTTTCTCCCCTTAGATATTGTATGCAATTAAAAAGGAAAAATGGCTTATAATCCTCATCCAGTTAGTGACCAGTACTTATGGGATATATTTATGAGGTATTTTAATTGGAGTTATCAATATAATATTATCCTGTGAATTGATTGATTGAATATTAATGTTGCACTGTTCAGCTACACGAGGGCTTTTGGCGACGGACCACGTAATTTTGAACCATGGTCAAGTGACGTGGACGACACCTGATATTACCCTGTGAAAGATGACTGTAGATTAAATTGTTGTTTTTCAAATGACTTCAGTTTAACATGTATATTTATCTATCTTGTTTTTTCAGTATAATTATTTAAATTTGTTTTCTTGACTATAGCAAAATAGTTCCTTTTAATGGGCTTGTAATAAATATTTTGGTACTAATTTGATATCTGTATACTTGCCAAATTGGTGTTGTAAATTTCCTCCAAATTGGACAGTAGCATTACAATATGGCTTCCTTGATTTTTATTACTTGGTACTGTAATTGCTCTAGTATTACCTGTATGACTATTATTTTTATTAATGTATTTCTTTGCATTAGCCATTTTAATATCAAGTGATAAATTCAATTTTTTTTTAAAAAAAAGTTTATTATTTACATATTGGACACTGTTGCAGTGTCCATGTTCTATTTTTTCAACTTCTTTCTGTGAAATAATGGATAGATTAAAAATTATTTATAAGCACTAGCACCTTTTTCTTTTTAAAGTACTCGAGAACTGTGTTTATTATGGACCAAAAAGTTCAACAAAAAATTTGGATGTTTTGTCAGTTATGTTTCCTATGGATTGAAATGGTTTTTTTTTAATTTTTAAATAAGATTTCACTTATTTTTGACCATTGTGAAATGTGGTAGAGACATGGAAATTGTTTTTAAAAACTGAGAAATTAGATGGACGAATTCTGTATGGTGCATCTTATTGTGCAAATTTTCACTGCAATAGTAATACATCTGTTGAGCATAATTCTTTTTTTACTGATAGCAAATTATTGATTTCCTCTGTATTACTTTTGATTAATGCCCATCCCACAATCATTTCTCTCTTTGCCTTTGTCTTAATACTTAATTCTTTTGATTTTTTTTCCTTAAATTTTTTGCTGAAATCAATGATTTAAATTCCTTTTCCTTTCAGCATTTAAAATTTTTCATATTCAATTTTTGTTATCCTGTTACTTATACTTTTCAGCTTTGTTTTTTATGGAAAATGTTTTCGCATTTCTTATATTACTTTTTAAATCTTCCTAATGTATGTAATTTTACTGTCTTCTTGCTTCATTAAGTGGTAATCATTTTTTTTTTTTTTAAAATTCTTTCCAACTTTTTTAGCTCTTGGTACCATCTTTGGATAGAAAACTACTTGACGTCCAAAGCCTTTGGGGGGTAGCATACTCATAACAAATTATTCTTTTAAGATTTTTATGTGTGTTTAAAGTGTTATATATTTTGTAACTCTGCCAAGAAAGAAACATTTCATTTTGTTCTATAATTTTTATTATCAATATAGTACTTTTATTATAAGATATAATTGATTTTTACAAAATATATTACTCAATTTTATTTTCCAGTACAGTTTTTATTTTTGTTAAAAATAAGTAGTGTATCTAATTATCAAAACCAATAATCCCCTATCCTCTTCTATATTAAATATGTATAGTAAAAATAATTTTAACATGATGTTTTATATTTGCATCTCCATATCAAAGCTTTCATATTGATTTTAATATCCTTTTTAATTTCTAATTCTATATCCTGACATTTGATTCATATTTTTAGATTCTTTTTAATAAGTCTTAGTTTTATTAAAAATGGGTTAAATTTTTCATGTATTTGTAGAGTGGATCGAGATAGAAGTGGCTCCATTACTGCCAATGAATTGCAAGCTGCTCTTTCAAATGGTAAATAATAATATTCAGCTATTTTTATTCTGTTATTTTACAGTATGCTGTGGATTAAGTATAATGTATTTTTTTCACTTATTTATAGGTACATGGCAACCATTCAATCCAGAGACTGTTAGGATGATGATAGGTAAGCTTTTAAAAAAATAGTTTTAACAATTCATATATATAATAATCTATATTATTTTCTACTGATGTGAAACTGTAAAAATTAATAACTGCAGTATAAATTCTGTGTTTTTCTAAAACTATTAAAGCATTAATTAATATATCTGAATATTTATTTTTAAATGTTTTGTATGCTTTTAAAAATTATAATAAATTTGTGCAAAAATATTCAGTTTATGTTCATTTTACATCCAATTTAGATATTATTTTTCAGGTACATAAAGAGAAAGATAAAAATTATAATTAAAAAAAAACTAAAAAACACGCTTTTACAGTGAATTGAACTAAAAAGTAAAAAAGTAATTCTTAATATAAGAACAAAATGATTAATGAGAAAATTAATGTCATTGGGATAAAAGAGTGGAATGCTCTATGTTAATTGTTATAATTTCTTACTAGTTCTATTCCGAAATGCTGAGTTAGTGTAAAAATGTAGTACAAAGCACCCCACTCTTTTACCCCAATGACTAAATTTCTGGTTAATCATTTTATTCTTATATTAAGAATTATTTTTTTACTTTTTAGCTCAATTCACTATAAAAGCAACTATAATTAATTTTTCATTTTTTAGTTCGATCTACAATAAAAGCCTGTTTTTTTAGTTTTTAAAACTATCATTTATTCTTTGTTGAATTTATCCTTGAGTTTGATATTTGGATATGGAATTATGTGGCTGATGGAATAAGTCTTGCTCTTCAATGGATATTAATTAATTGGTCTGAAGGGTATTTGTTCTCTCCGTTTACAGGGCCTCAAATGAGTCCCATATGATTATATTTCAAGGATTCCGTCCCCATAGATACAGGTCTAACTAATAAAAGTGTGTTAAGAAGAAATATTAAATGTCAATCGTATTATCACCTTTTAAACGTATTGCTATAATGTTAATTCATATCACATCAACTTCTAAACATATTGTTTTATCAAAATAAAGAAATATTTAGCAGTTAGAACATAAATTTATCACCTTTTAAATATATTGCTGTAATATTAATTTGTATCATCACTTCTAAATGTATAAATATTGTTTATAAAAATAAAAAACATTTAGCAATAAGAACATTTATTTTTATTTTCAGAAAAATTATGCACCCACCCTACCCTTTTTCACATAAAGAACACTTTTTTGTTTTGTTTTTTATTTGTATAAACCACAAGCCTATTCGTGGTTTTAGGGTTGCTCCTTTACCTTTTAGTCGCCAAATCTGAAAATGCTTAATCCTTATTTATGAGGAATCTGATCAGGACAATGGAACAAAATTATGAAATTATTTTATTGTCATCGGTCCTTGACAAGTGTGCAAAATTTTAAATTAATCTGACCTTTTAAAGTGGGTAAAAATCGAGTTCAAAGATTCCATTACATGCAAGTGAAACTTATTAAAGCGTGTTAAAAATAGCAATTATTCTTTCTGGCATTGTAAAGAAATTGCTTAGATTTTGGTGATTCCTTCATGTAATGTACAAAGTAGCTGCATCAACTTGAAATTGAAAGTTAAGGTCACACAACTTTATGACTAATGTAGTTAAGGAGCAATTTTACTTTTGAGATTTAATTCCAATTAAGTATCCTTAAACTATTAAAGTATTTTTGTTAAATTTACAACTCAAGTTACGTGGATTTAAGTTTTACTCAACAGTATCTGAAATCGATACAAATCTGCATTCTGTAAATTGTAAAAAAAAAAAAAAATGTTTGTTTGCATTATTATTTTTTTTAGATATTGTTTAACTATATGCTAGTATGAAGACCCCACTTAACATGGGGTATACGTTCCATTTAAGTAGAGCGTAATATGAAACAGCGTTAAATGAGGTTTTCTCATCATGTAAATAATGGGGTTAGGGGAAGATGGGTAGAAAATTGGTCAGGTATTTTACCATTAAATTTATTAATTATGTTTTTTATAACAATAAAACAAAAATTTATTTCTTACACATATAGGAACATAATAAATGAATATGCATGTAAAAATAAAATTCTTAGTCAGTATGTTTACATTCCAGATCATTCAGTCTCTTCTGTATTTCCTGTTTTGTTCCTTTTTACCAAGAAGCTAGATTGGTTTAATGCCATATTGCGTTCAATTTCGTCGTCAATCCATATAGAAAGTCGTTTTTCTATTTCCTGTATTGTATTGTTTCTAGAACGGGTAATTATAGTAGCAAAGCTTGTCGAAGTTAAACAGTTGCCAATGACAGTAATTTTTCTTTATTCTTAAAAATGGTCCTTATTGTTGAAGTTGCCAAATTCAATGCAGCACCAATTTGATATTGACGTTCACCTGTATCTAATCTTATAATCACTTGCATTTTAGTTTCTAGTGAAAGGCTTTTTCTTGTTGCTTTATTTTCATGTTTTTTATTATCACCCATGATAAAAACTAAAAATCATAATATTTGTCACTATAACAATTGTTATATTACATAAAAATTTATACTTACTATAATGTCAACAAATGTCTGAGAAACGATAAAAATACTTTCGTATAATACCTCCGGAAAGAAGAAACACAGATAAACTGCTTCGGATATGGGGAAGCCTAACACTGCGTACTATTTCGGGGAATCCCACAATTGAAATTAAAGAGCATTAAACTGAAACAGCGTTAAACTGGGTCTTACTGTACTTTAAAATATGAGTTTGAGTTTTTAGAATCTTTAGAAATATATAATTAACAGGATTTTGTTTTTTTACCCAAAATCTGACAGAAAAATGGAAAATGTTTTTGTACATTACACTATTTCATGTATAAGTTTGCAGTTTTTTAGCTTATATATATATTAATATAAATTTCTTTTAAATCCTTTTTATTTATTTAAACTAGCTTTTATTATTTCAGTTTTAAATGGATAATGCTAAACATAGAATTAATGACTAGAGAGCTCGATTTTGTGGTATTGGTTTTACAAAAAAATCCTCCAATAATTTGAAGATTTCTGCTGTGTTCAATAAAAAAATGTGGCAAAATATAAAAATAAATCTAATTGGTAACAGAATAATTTATGTAGAAGTCCTCCTAAATTTGTTTTCATAACTTTGTTGCCCTAAATATTTGCAGCATTTTACTGTTCTCTGAAGACTCTAGATATGGATTGTTTTCAAGCTTCATTATTAAGTGTAAATACTGTAACTTTTGCATATGTTTTTAAATCTAACCAGGGGAGGACACACATGACTAAGGAAATTCATTTGGTTACGAGACTTCGTGTACTAGTAGTACTCCTTTAGGGTGTTCAACCCCCAATGTAATAGTGTCAAATGGCCAGTCAATTAGGAGAAAATAGTCTTCGAAATTCATGCTTAGCTTTTATACAATTAAATTTCGATTATCGCCAGCGATAAAATGGCTTGATTGATAGAGTAACTGTTTACCACAAAACTGGCCAAGGTTCAAGTCATGCAAACTATTTTTTTCTTTTATTTTTTAAATTCATGTAATTATTTTTACAATTAAATAAATTTATTTAAAAAAGACTTGTTAAATATTTATATGATTATAAAGCAATTAAATTAATAATATATATAAGATATGTATTATTCTTATTATATTATACAATAATTTTTTAATAATATTTTATATAAAATATCATTTAATATTTATTATACATTTATATAATTACAGTAATTATTTTATTTTTTAAAAAACCTTTTTTAAATTTTATTTATTTGTAAAAATAATTAAATGTGAATTTAAAAAAATAAATCAAAAAAAATTGTTTGCATGACTTGAACTTTAGCTGGTTGTGTGGTAAACAGTTACTCTACCAATCAAGCCTTTTAATCGCTGGCGATAATTGAAATCTAATTGTATAAAAGCTAAGCATGAATTTCAAAGGCTATTTTCTCTAAATTGACTGGCCATTCGGCGCTATTACATTGGAGGTTAATCCACCTAAAGGAGAACTACTATTGTAGGAAGTCTTGGCCTCAAATGAATTTCCTTAGTCGTGCCCTCCCCTTGTTAGAGAATATTAAACTTCCTTGTAGTATTTGGAAATTTTATGGTATGTGACGAATAAGGATTTTAGTGGGGGGCTACACATTAAATTTACCCTTGTTCTGTAAAATTACATACGTTAATCATGAAATCTGTGATTTCAGAAGTGAACTATCTATATAAAAGGTGACTAATGAGCTATTAGTCTTGCATTCTTCTAAAATTAAAATAGCTGAACGTGGTGTTTTTGTGATGGAACAGGGCAGCATAGAGGTTACACTTCTGTAAATTGGTGTTAGTCAATTGATGCTGGTAAAGTAGTTTACATAGAAATAATGGTATCATGTTGTCTGACCTGCAAAAAGATTTCGTGACTAAAAGCATTGAATATGAAAAACTAGTAGCAGATCGTATGATATATTTGGTTTTTTAAATTTTACTGATTAAAAGAGATCAAATGGTGCAATTTGTTGCAATATATTATACAACCATGTGTTTGCTTTTAAACCTGTTGTACAGTTTTTTTATTCTTATATTAAATTTTCTTAATCATTTTGTATACTTATTCAATATACTTCTCCTTCTTTGTATACTTCTTTTTGTATACTTTGTTTTAAGTATGGTTTTCTCTATGAACCATTTAAAAATTTTCCTCTGATAAATTGGTTTGTAATATTGTTGAAAAAAAAGTCACATGATATAAATTGATTACAAAGTATTTGGGCTCTTGTTCTTTTTAATATAGTTGAGTAATGCTGAAATTCGTATAGAAAATTGTCAAATTATTCTGTAATTTTTTTATTTGAAATTTAAATTTGTGCTGTAACTAAGTTTATAATATTTTGTTGTAGGTATGTTTGATAGAGATCATTCAGGAACAATAAATTTTGATGAATTTAAAGCCCTTTGGAAATATATTACTGATTGGTTAAATTGCTTCCGCAGTTTTGATACTGATCGTTCTGGTAATATTGATCGACATGAGCTCAAAAATGCTTTGACAACTTTTGGCAAGTATTAGTTTTATTTTGTATAAATTCTAACAGTATATGTAAAACTATATAAAATCTAGAATTGTAAAAAGAGTCATTTTGACGATTACATTATTGCAATTTTTTTTTCATTTTAATTCTTAAATTTGTAATTGTTTTGTATCTAGTTTTCTAATAATTGGGAAATGTAATTTGGAAAAAATAATGCTAGAGAGAGAAAATGAATGTCTGAGAAAATTTAAAATTCCAATGAAATGATCAATGAAATGAATGCAGGTACTTGTATTCATTGTTATGCAATGCATTAGATTTTAGATTAAGTTATATATTTGTCTTAATCCTTTATTTCCCTTGTCACCTGGCTTTGAATTTTAGAACAAATATTACTTAAATATTTTTATTTCATTTTAATTATAAAAAATAGGTTATACTTGAGCTACTTTCTTAATTATTAAGAGAATATAGCATTTTATTTCAATATTTTGAAATCTTTATTATCGTTATAGAGTATCAACAGTAGAGTTATTTTATTATATATAATAATGAAATAAAATCATTCCCCTATTTAAAACTATATTTTTTGATTAGATGAAATTTATAAGGTGACTGAGTCAAGTTTTCTGTAATGTGACAATTTTAATAATCCTAGCAGAAAAAAAATAGATTAAGATTTTTTATATTTTTGAATAATGAATACTCAGTATTCATTTTTAACACATGTTAAAAGAAGTACAACTTCTTCAATTAGGTTATCGTCTGAGTGACAACTTCTATGGTATACTAGTCCAAAAATTTGACAGAGATGGTACAAATACAATAAAATTTGATGACTTTATACAGTGTTGTGTGTTGCTACAAGTAAGTTTGGCATTTAAAAAAAAGGTTTAATTCTAATTTTATTTCATTTTATTTTATGTTAATTATTTTAATTTCATTTTAGAGTTTGACAGCTGCTTTTAAATACCATGACACAGATTTAGATGGTTGGATTAGAATTTCTTATGAAGAATTCCTCACTCTTGTTTTTAGTTTAAGAATGTGATATAAATTCATTTCATTATCTATTCATTCCATGGTCAGTAAGCAGATTTGAATTGTTTATGCAATATTTTAGACATAAATAGTACTTTTAAAAAAATAAATTATTTTATGGCTTAAATTACTTTTTTTAGCAGCCTATTTTTCTGCTTTATTATTTCTTTAATGGCATGACAGCCCCTGCTAGGTCTTTGCCTTCTCAAGGCTTTATTATTTGACCTAATATTTCTAGTAAAGGATATGATATATGTTTATATAATAAATGATCGAATTTGTTATTTTGGCAAATAAATATTCACTGCAGAAATGTTGTTTATTGTATTTTACTCTGATAAGCCTTACTTTTTAGAAAATTGTTAAAAATCTTAATAGAATGTACAACATATGTGATAAAATTTAGAAATAAAAATATTAATGACAAGTTTTATAAAAAGTAAAAAATATTTTTCGATACATTGAAGCAGAAGCGCACACAGAAATTTTTCCGGGGGGGGGTCGGGATCAAAAGTTCACCATTCTTGTTTCATGCTCCTTTTGATTTTGTCGATTTTCGGGAACAAAACACATTAAAAAACTAATTATTGAATAAATAATTAGCATTAATTAATAAAATTAATCATTAATGATAAATACTTAATTAAATTTTACGTACTATATACTTGGAATTATAATCAGAAAAAAATCAAGGGCTTGGGGGGGGGTTCCCGACCATGTTTCTTGGATAAGGTTTCAGTACAGAGAGAAATCAATGTAGTCTTATTAGTTACAAATGTTTTTAATGCTTCCTTCTAGCAAAAAAAAAAGGTTTCTAACCCTAGAAAAACTGATAAAATGGTAAAACAAATCAATAAGAAAATTCAAATAGAAATTTTTTGTGTTCCTAGATAAAGTTTAAAAGAATTTAAGTAATTTTTCCATATTGCAATTAAGGTAGCTTAAAATTTCCTCCCAATAAAAAGAATGGCATATGTAATTTAATTAAGATAGTAAAAAATATATAAATTAGATTTAAATGTTGTAATTATAAAAGAGAGTTCTAAAGTTTAATCCATGCAGAAATTTACTTAAAAATTAGTTTTGTTTTAAATTGAAAAAATTTTAATAGAATCATTATTTATTATTTTTTTAAAAGAAAAGTGGCAAGTTGTATGCTTGATCATCATTTTAAGAAATTTAAAAGTAAGACACGTTTTAAATTGGTGCATATAATTTATTTATATATAATTGCTACTTGGTACTTAATTTTTTTAATGTTTAATATATTGCCGTTTAAAAAGGAAAACATTAGATTTAAATTATAACTAATTTAATATTACTGTTTCCAAAACTAAAATACTTCGTACTTGTATGAATGACAACTTCTTGCAAATTAATATGCATACATCTTTTTTGATCAAATTCAGTTTTTTATTATAGGCCTTTTCTGCCATTAAATCTGTACATAAAGATATTTAATTTAAAAGAATTGTCATATAAATGAAGAAAATAAATTTCTTTCCAAATTTGCTTTACATTGATGTAGATCAGTTTTTATAAAAAATTAAATTACTGAAAATGTTAGACATTAAGAATTGCTCTTGTAATTGAAATAAGTTGCGTTTCTATTTGAAATATATAGTCCTGTACTTTTGAAGACGTTAAAAGTTATGTATATGTTAAAGACTCAAATATTGAATTTAATAATAGTTGGAAGTTTTTATGTTTTGCAAGTTGAATGTTTTCTGTGTTAGTTTAAATTTTTAATCTGTATGCTATGGAATTTTCAATACATTAAAAGTAGAAAATGATTATATAAATTTTAATTTATGTACCTATAGGAGTCTAGATTTATGCTTAAAAGAAAATATTGGGGGGATCTCAAAATTGATTCATAGTTGTAAGTTCCTTATCTTAATTTTAGTTTATTTTATTAATATCCCTTTTCAAATTTTATTCAAAATGTTTTATTTAGTTTAGGCAATATTGTAAACATTAATTTATATTTGAATGTCAATCATTAGTATGTGCTTAAATTACACTGATCTTAAAAAGGAGGGAAGGGAGGGGGCCGTTTTTTACTATAATAAATCACTAAAAAGCATTGCAGCCCCTCCAAAATGTGAATCGCATATATTATATTTCTATAGCTTCATTCTTTAAATGTTAACTCCTTGGTTGGTATTATAAATATATAAAATTAATTTATATAAAAATGTACAATAATAGATATAAGTTAATTTTCTTGTTGACCAAAACTTAAACAATAGTTGTTGTCAGAAGCTTTCCTCCTTAAAATTATATATTCTCACTATTAAATACTGATTTTATTTGAGAATTTTTTAATTTTTTGTTTAATTTCTTTTAATATGACTGAAATTTGATTACATTGATCTTTTCCTAATTATTTGAACATGGTTTTTTAAAGTTCTGGTAATGTAATTTTTTTTACAGGGAAAGTGAGAAGTCAATGTGGTGCTTTTTACGATCTTCTGTTGCACAGAATGTGCCAAGAGTGTTGGATTTATTGAATTTAAATGTAAATTTTTATTCTATTACTGTTAAACATTTCAATGTCTTTTCTATTTCCTTATATGTCTATACATAATTAAATGTTTTATTGTCAAATTTTGCCTTGTTTTGTCAATTTTTTTTAAGACAATATGTTACATTTCCCCCCTGTTAACTTAAAATTGGAGATTTGCTATGAATTATTCAACTTTGCATGAGTTTTAAAATGAAAGTATTAAAAATCCAGTACTTTAAATTCAGTTTTCTATTTAAGTATTTATATTTTTATAAGTTAATGTTTTTTTTATTTAAAATGTTTGCTCTTTGTTTTTTTAACCATCACTGAATAAAGTAAGCATTTATTTACATCTCAATTTATTTTAATATGTAGATAAGAAACAATATTTTAATTTAGGTAACTTATGTTGTAATTAACTTTTTTGGATACTAACTATGATGTATTAGATATTTAGGTGTAGAGTTTTTGAAATATTGTTAATCATTTATTGAATGTAAAATATAAAAGATATTATAGTACCAATATGTTAAATTTGATATAAAAGAAAGACAAATATTATTTAATTTTATGTTAATTTAAACAACTCTTATTTTACTTGACTTTTTTAGATATCAGTATAAAATTGAGATAGAAAATTATATGTATAATTAAAACAAAATGCTTGTTCTTGCCACTCATGGGAAAAATTGTTCTTGTTACCATTTCTAAAAAAAATTGTAAATTCTAAAAATGTTCTTTTAGTGAAACAATTAAGTTTACATAGAATGGAATTATGTTTACAAAATGCTTAAGATCAAAATAACATTGGAAATATAAAATATGGAAAATTGATCAAAATATTTTAAACTCCTGTGTGCCTTTTTTAATTAAATTTTTTTTATTTTTGTCACTAACACTAAATTAAAAGAATTTTAGGAAACACTTCTTCACAATTTTTGCATCAGTTAACGGTTTCATATGATTATCAATAATATAACAAACTTCTTAGGATGTCTTTGTTACAACTGGGCCATTACCACTGAAGAAACATTTTGTTGCAGTTAGTTACAAAGAATATGCAATAAAGCCTATTTATCACCTTGAAAGAGGAAAAATGTCATTAAATAATTCCTGTTTTGTTTTTTTAAAATACAGCACTTTTGTGACAAATCAAACAAGTACTGATCCATGTTTCTTTTTCACTTCAAAACAGTCAATCTCCAAATCATTAGAATATTTTTCATTTGCAAAGTATGAAAGATTGTTCAAAATTAGTTCCACCCATAAAATTGTTGCTAATCCACTGTTGTCTGTTATCACTAATCGTAATCGTTACAAATAGAAAAAGAATATCAGTCCTTAGCCGGAAGACATTGACAGCAAAAAAAAGAAAAATTAATATTTTTGATTTCTTGTAAAAGAATTTCCCACCAATTCTTTAAAAGAACTTCTCAGAGCAGTGGGTCATGACCGGGCCACTTAAAAAAAGCTTGGTGGGCCGCAGGTTGAGTATTGCTGGTCTAACCTGACTATGGGTTCTTTTATTGCATGTTAGTTGGCTTTTAAAACCAAAATTGGAATGATGCCAGAAAATTCAGAGCAGTTGGTAATTTTCAGTCAATATTGCATTAGCTAAATTTTTTAAAAAATTAAATTAGCGAATTAAATATGATCTTGGAAAAAATTAAGTTTGAGGGATTGGTAAAAAAAAATCTGCAATGAATTAAATATATTATTCTTTTGCTGTGTTTTAAATATGAGCAGAAATGTGCACATTTTTATGTCAATATTCTTTTTGGAAGAATGTATTTTAAGTATATGTTGGTATAAAAATTTTAAATAATATCATCAAATTACTTTTTTTATTGATTAATTCTTGTCAAAATAATACAATCTTAATGAGTGGAACTTCATGTTTTTTTTTTTTAATGATTTGTACTTCTATAAATTTTCTTTTTGTTTTTGAAGTTGTATTTTTGTTAAATAGTATGAATTTCTTGGTTAAACTATGAATTTTATTTTATTAATGTCATTCAATTTTATGGTAAGTTCGACAAATTGATGATTATGTGTAATCTTTCGCGCATCAGTGTTTACAATGTCCTTTAGTACAGACTCTGTGATAAACATCATGTGCTTCCTCTACACCTTGATCTACTGCATATTTTATAAGATCATGAGCCTCCCTGAAAATACAAACACATTAAGAAATAGAAATATATATATATATTTTAAATAAAATGTTAAGAATTAATATCTTACCCCTTTTTTACATCTGTATCATAACCTTGCATATGCCCAACTGCCAAATTGTACGCTGAATGAGGATGTCCTTGGTCAGCAGCTTTCCTAAACATTATTAAAAGCTTAAATAATATACGATTTAAAAAAAAAAAGAAGCAAGACATTATAATGTTTGCAATTTTCATTGTAATTGGACAAAATGTTATTAAATTAATGATTTGTTAAAAACTAAATACTAATATATTATCTTAAGATAGTCATTTAGTTAACAAAATGAAATTTTATAATTAGCGAACCTCATTTTCTGTGTTAGGTAGACAGTGGTCTAAAGAGGTATTATAAAAGTTCAATCATTGTTAAAACTAATCGAGATGAAATCATAATTTTTCTTTGTTATTTTTAAAGCTTTACTCAGCTGTACTTTAGCATTGTGCATTTCTCTACCTTTTAAAGGCTGTCATTGTAGGATTTTGCAGATAGTATCGAAAGTCATTGTTACAGACTCTCTTTATTGATGCCATTTGTTTTGTCAAATCTCCAACCTCACAATTATTTTTTTTTCTGCAAATAAGAAAGTCATTTGGGATAAAATCGGGAGAAAAAGGCAGATGCAACAAAATTTCAAAGCTACATCTTAATTTCTCAACCACACCTGAGGATGAGTGGGCTGTTTAGTAGAAAGGTGGATGTCTCTTTGGTTATCTTATCGTGCTATTTCTTGATCTTAGCATTGTGCAATTTGTTCAAAAATGTGCAATAATAAACATTGTGTTAATCTGGCCCTTCTCCAAGTGATCTGTTAGGATGACTCCATAATAAGTATATAATAAGTACAATAATAAGTATATAATTTCCCATTTAATTAAAAAAATTTAGGACAATTGCATGAAATATCTGTCGAAATCTTACCGAAACCACTGAAATGCAGCAGTGTGATTTCTCTTAACACCAGCTCCTGCAACAGAAAAACCCATATAATTAGTATGAAATAAATGAACATTTCAATGAAAAGAAAAATTGATTTTTCTTTGCAATTATATCTCTGCTTTAATAGTATCCCCGATTTGCTCGTTATAAATATATTAAAATCAATACTTTATCGAATTGAAACTGTAAAAGTTTGTAAATTCAAAATTATAACAGTAAAGTGATCTGTTATATATCTTTCAGAAACCCTGGCAACATTTTTTTTAGTTTCAATTTAAATTATTTATGATAAAGCTTGTGAGAGAGGAATATCATTTGCAGTTTAAATTGTCTCTACAAATTATTCACGTTATGCTTAAGGTTGTATTAATACAATATTGAAATATATTTTATAAAAAGATTTTTAGCTGTAGCAAAAATGTTTTTAAAAGCTAAATTTATACTAAGAAAATAATTGCAATTTTATAACAAATGCTTACCATTAAGGTATTTGTGTCCCATAGCATGCTGTGCATGTGTGTGCCCCATCTGCGCATACATATGTGTCACATGGAAATGTAAATGATCAAAATGGAAATAAGAATAATAAAGAAGAGCAACAACTGATGAAAGAGCTGCAAACTAGAGAGGAAAAAAATTTAATAAGTTTAAATCAAAGAATGAAAGAGTTAAAAAAAAAACAAGTATACCGTATTTACTTGAATCCTAGCAGCACTTTTTTTCCAATGTTAAACTTACTAAAAATTGGGTGCGACTTAGAATCAAAGGAGAAGATATTTGTTGAATAGGGCAATTACAGGTTCTTGCATGCATGTATAAGTTTATAATACTGTCAGAATAATTAATTCATTTTTTATTAGTTCTCATTTTAAATTTATTTTATTTTCATAAAATTGGATATCGATAAACCAATTTACTCTGTTTTTCAGTTTTCACAAAAACTTGCTGAGAGTTTGGGTTGTGGCTTAGAATCGATGGCGGATTAGATTCGAATAAATACGGTATTAAAACTGTAAAATATTATTTTTTATGCTATTTAGTTAACCATGCACATTTTGTTATTATCTAAATCTGGAACAGAATATTCGATATTGGTAAATTTAATGAATAGCCATTGTGTAAACTAAAATAATAAAAAAAAAACTTAATTAAATTAAATACACTCATGTTTATTACTTTTGAAGTGCGAGGGTCGTCTGGAAATTAAAGAACGATAGAACGTTCCAAGCCCGGTGCGATTCCCGCCATTGCGAAAGCATGTGAATTGCCCTGGGCGGCAAGCACCGTGATATTTAAATTCAAAAAATATTCCAAACCTAATCGTGCCCGTGCGCGACTCGTTTCGCACTGAAACGAGCGAAAGCTTTAATACATGCACAGATGCAACTTTTTTAGTTGCTATGCAAAATTCGTTTTTATGTTACTTAGGCTTCGGGCAACCGGTACTGTGTGAAGTCGATGCTCAAAATTATTTGCAAACTAAACTAGCAAAAACTAAGTATCCATCAATGTGCTAAAAAATGCATGCTTTACAGACCGTACTAGAAGCAAAACAAGAGGAATTCGTAGATGACGCTTTAATATATGATAAAAGTTTTATGTGAAGAGCTTGAAATTTCCTTTGAAGCCCCAAGAGGGAGCATATATTTGGCGAAGGAAGTAAAGATGTTCAATTATCGTACGAAAAGATGACTCAAAGCGAACCATGTTTTCTTAATAGACAGAATAACTGCGGAAATTTTCGAGAAAGATTCCAATAGTTGAATCTAGCGCAAAAATGTTTTTTTAAGGCCTGAAGTGATATTGAGCATGGACGAACTTAACTTAGATCAAGCCTCCTTAATAAAGGAGAATTCCAACTTGAGCGCGTACGTCTACAAGTTTCCGTAGCTGCAACAGACCCAGGCCGTAAAAAAGATCTCATTAGATCCGACTCTCTGGGTTTATTAAAATAGAAGGGGGGGGTATTATTAGGCCCTCTGGGTTTAGTATTGAGCTCAAACTTGAAGATGGCTTACCAATCATTTTCATAATGTTGAGTTTTTTTTTAACATCTGCCATCAGTAATGCTAGTTGCGAGAGAAGCTTCTCTAAGCTAAAATTATTCAAAAATTATTTCAGATCGATTGTCCACGATAAAGCTAACAAATTAGTTATTCTGGCAATTGAACATGACATACATATTGATAATGACAAACGTATAAAAGATTTTGTTATGAAAAAACACGAAAAGTGCATTTTTAATCAATAAAAAAAAATTTAAAGCTGCTTTTTTTTTTTTTTACTTTTACGAATTTTCTTGACTAATAATTAAAATAGAGAGAGGACAAATTTCCGGTCGGCCCCAGGCGGCATAAGCCCACGCTACGTCACTGGCGCCCTGCCCTCTGTAACTTTTCAAAATGGTTCCGTGCATTGAAATTCACATGAATTGTGAAGTGCATAGTGGGATTCGTTTTCTGAGTGGACTAAATTTTCGGCCAATTGAAACTCTTCAGCGGCTTTGAATCACCATCCAAAACAAGAAATATGGAATGTTAGTGATCAAATGTGTTCTGATTAATGAAAATGCGCGGACTCGTGCATGAGTGCGAACACAGCGAGGACTTTTAACATCTTAAGTGGAAAATTTTTGGATATCCACTTTACAGCCCTGAGTTGGCACCGAGTGATTTTCCCTTATTTTGGAAATATACGGAATATTTGAATGGGAATAATAAAAACCTCAAGCTGAATGACATCTTGGCACAAGTATTTGATTGCTAAAGAACATAACATAGGAACTGAAAAATTGGTGCCATATTACAGTGTTTCAATAACTAGGACGAGAGATTATGTTGAAGAATAGATTAAGTTCTTTGTAAAAGAGTTCTTGTGTTGATAGGTTTTGTTTTTATTTAGCTGTGCTAAAATGTTTCTTACTTTTTGGACAACCCTCGTATGTTGATTTTAACACATTCGCGGACATCTAGTTCACCTATATTATATATAGCTTACCAAATATTTAATGTTATTTTCTGGGTCACTTAAACTGCTTCCGTATACAGAAATGTGTGGCGTACGCCATTTTGAGTTATAGCTTGTCGCGAACTTATTGTTATGCGCTGTTTATGCTTTCGCTTGACCCAATTTGCTCTAGCATGTAAAGTGGCTTATGCCGCTTTGTCCTCGAGCGTGTTATTGAAACTTAGTTGACGGGTTGTTTAATAACATCGCGAGTGCAGTAGGTATCATTGATTTGAATCTTGTTAAAGTATCAGTACCAGCAGATTTAACGAGCTGTCTGAAGTCCTAATAATGTACCATTTAATTTCTTCATCTTAACTTATTTACTCAACTCTATAGCAATAATTTGATGAATAGTTTATTATTTTTACTAAACACCTATTTTTATTACTTTTAATTAATATTACTAGATACAGTTATACGTGAGTGAGTGAATATTAACGTCGCAATTTGGCGATGGACCTCGTAATTTTGAACCATGGTCAAGTGACGAGGACGGCACATGAGCTCTTGCACCCCCTCTCCTAACTACCACACCAACGAGAGGTCGTTTAAGCTCTCGATAGATTTAACGTGCATCGCTCCCCTACACGGCGGGTCTTAAGTGGTACTTGGGCTCGAACTCGTGATATGCCAGCCACGATCCGAAATCTTGACCACTAGGCTACCGCTGCCATCTACAGTTATATGTGTGAATGGTAGCAATTTTATAAATAATTGAATATCCCTGTTTACTTAAAGAATATGCGTAATTTGTTGGAACGTCTTAAATATATTGAAAATATAAATGGTTAAAGAAAATTGTGAACTCTTAATATTATCCTGGACTACACATATTAAGAATTAAGTTATTTGCGATTTGAAGAAATTGTTAGATGTCTTATAAATTATATAGCTGAAATTGAGTACGTTTTTTTTCTTTGTATTACTAAGATTAAAAAATGAATCCCGTCTTCTCTCTCGCGCGCTCTTTATTTTATTTTATTTTATTTTACAAAAAGATTTGCGTTGATTCTGAATAGCAATAAAACTTAAAAGCCTTATGTTTTCTTTACGTATGATTTTGTATATTATTTTAAAAGATATTATACCTCTAATATCTTTTTATTTCTTAATTCGGTTGGAAAAGGCATTAAAAATACATTTGTGGATCCTGTAATGTACACCGACCTCTCCTACGGGGGGGGGGGTACATTTTAAAAACCCGTAGATCAAAGCGCCGAGAGGTAATCTCTATGGTAAAAATTAAAATCTGTAGGGGAGGGGTTAACCCTCCCCTTCTTGTGTACTCCACTGTATGAATCAGTACAGCACAGATCCAAAGTTTGCCATTTTCTTTTTTAAACAATTTTATTTTTAATTTTTTAAAATTAATATTCTAACATGTTATGCTAAGGTTTAAAGAAATTGTTGATAAGTACCATTAGTTACTTACGAATTTAAGAAAAGCAATAACAACATGACTTAACTCAGTTGCACGACAGCTCATTTTGGACAAGGCCTACTGTACCTAAATCAGTATACGCGACCATGGGCCCTGAGGTGCAAGAGCAGATATTCCGGTCAGGTGGTCAGTCTAACGTGAAACCCCCAGTGTTAAGTCCCAAGCAAGCTTGGTACTCATTTTATCGACCCATTGAAGGGATGAAAGACTGAGTCAACCTTGCCAACCCGGGGTTTGAACCTCGGACCTGCTTCGTGGGAGCGCGATGCGCTAACCACTCAGCCACTGGGCTTCCAATAACAACATGAAATAACAAAAAAAAACTTTTTGTATTATTAAGTAATCCACTTTAATTTATTCCTTATTTTCTTCAAACATTACCAGTGCATATGTGTGTTTAGCTCACATCGAATACTTGAAAGTAAGAATTATTTATTCTCTCTAGTTTTGCATCTAATATTTCTTCATAAATATTAACCAATTCATTTTGTTTCAATATTTTTTTGTTGAAGATATATTAAACTTAGATGTAGTTTTTAACGAGATTCAATGTTCAGTTGACGTCACAGACGATGGTAATGGATCTGAAATGAAATGATAAAGTCGAAATTGCCGATGGATTTCAATTTCCTGCCTTCACAAATAATCGGAATTCTATTGAAGCCGCCTATTGATAACAAATAACAGGAAGCACGAAAATGATAAGCCTTTTACTCAATAAAAAAAAAAGGAATCGCAAAATACTTGCTATATAAATCTGGTATCGGAAATCATAAATTTTCAAATGCATTTCCTGATAAGTGATAGTACGCTATAGCGGAAATCGAGGTTTTATTATCTTTTTGGGTGTAACTCAATGCTGAAAAATAAAATTTATGAGACGGGCATACACAAAAATCTTCTTGCACTTTGCAATGTGATTTGTTATTATATAGAGCCTTTTCATTTTCAGGAAAATGATTTTAATAATTCAACATATATCTCATTCGTTTTTATGGTAAATGCTACTGCTTGTAAAACATAATTATGCGAGCTTGTAAGCTCCATTTTTTTAATTTAAAGCTGTTTATTCTTTTAGGGCCGTGTGGTCGAATGGTAGCGTATCGCGTTTCCACATCACAGGTCTAGGTTCTATTCCCGGGCTGGGCAAGGTCGACTCAGCCTTTCATCCCTACTGCAGTGGGTTGATAAATGAGTACAAAAAAAAAAGTTTGCTTGGGGACTTAAACACTGGGGGTCTCTCTTCAGACTGACCACTCGATCGGGACATCTGCTCATGCATCTCAGCGCCCAATGGTTACATATACTGGGATACATACAATAGGCCCTTGCCCTCATGGGCTGTTGCGCCACTGAGTTTGAGTTTAATCTTTTATATTGAAGGACTGTATAGTATTATACAGATAAATAGAATATCAAACGTCATTTCTAAATATATTCTTTTGTGCAGTAGCTTATGGAAATTACTCTAATATGGTATTAGTTCTCATTAGGCAAATTATGACAGATTTTGAAATAATAGCAGCCTCTATACTTCCAAATCATTTCTTGAGTAAATTCTGTCACCAGTATGGAATTCGTGCTCCTTTTAGAGAATTCGGCTATCTCAGAATACTTTTTTCCTTGCCTAATTTAACCTCAAATCACAATCTCTTTTTAAAAATTTCGTTGAATTCAACAATAGACTGGCTATACTAATTAGGATCTATTTGCTTCTTGACATGACCATGTTTCTTTCACCTTTGTTCTCTCTCAATTAATACCACTTCTAAACGCGATGAGGGAAAAAAATCAATGCTCTTTTCGAGTCTATACTTGCAGCAGTGGCGCAACGAAGAAGGTTAGGGCCCCACTGCAAAGTCAGGTTTTGTGCCCAAAGCCGGAGCTTACAAAGGAAACGTACTTGGCGTCAGTCAGACTTTGAGTTCCTCTACAGTTCTGCCCTCACCCTTCCCCGCAATACGGGGGGGGTTGCGGCGGTGTACGTTACGCCACTGACTTGCAGAACATAAATTTTTCTTTGAGCACCCTTATTCTCCCATTACATATCAAATCTCTCATTAAAACCAGTAATAAACTCAGAGGACAATATTGAAATTTTTTCGATCCAGTAGACTTTTATTTTTTTAACAGAAATACGAGGTCTGGCTATTAAATAACAAGACTGGTTACAAAAAAGGGTTTTATTATAAAAATTATTTTACATTCGGATGCTTCCCTTCAATATACTCCCCTCCCCTCCCTACACACCTTTCCATACGTTTTTCCCATTGGTCAAAGCAGTACTGGAAGTCTTCTTTGGTGAGGGCCTTTAAAAGCTCTGCCGTTTTTTGCTTTACCGCTTCCATCGACTCAAATCGGGTCCCTTTCAAAGTAGATTTTATCTTCGGAAACAAAAAAAAGGCGCACGGTGCCAAATCTGGCGAGTACGGCGCGTGTTCGAGCACTGGAGTGCGTTTATCGGCCAAATACCGTTTCACAGATAGCGCGTTATGGGCAGGTGCCTTGTCCTGGTGCAAAATCCATGAGTTGTTCTTCCACAACTCGGGCCATTTCTTACAAACTCGTTCTCGCAGTGTTACCAAAACTGACAAATAGTAAGTCTGGTTGACAGTCTGACCCTCAGGAACCCATTCAGTCATCACGATACCGTTAATGTCGAAAAAAAAAATCAACATTGCCTTGCATTTTGATTTGGACATCCTTGCTTTTTTGATTCTGGGCGATTCAGGCGTCTTCCAATGCATCGATTGCCGCAACATCGTATTGAAAAATCCACGTTTCGTCGCAAGTAATAATGTTTTTCATCCATCAGGAATCTTCTTCTAATCTTTCAAGGAAATCTGAGCAGACCTGTTGACACAAGAGCTTTTGGTCAGGAGTCAGGTTTTTTGACACCAACTTCGCACAGACTTTTGTCATGTGTAATTCCTCGTGTAAAATTTATCTAACCGTTTCTTTATCGGCGTTTACAGCCTCCACAATCATCCGGGTGCTCATTCGACGATCTGCACGCACAATTTGGTTGATTTTGGTCACTGTTTCAACTCCGGAAACAGTGACAAGTTGATCTGGGCGCTGGTCATCTTCAGTGCTCTCTCGGCCTACACTGAAGCGCTTACACCACTGAAAAACACGCGCACGAGATAGAGAATTATCCCCATAGGCCTCTTGCAACAATTTATATCACTCAGTCGGAGTTCTTTTCAACTTAACGAGAAATTTGAGATTGATACGTTGCTCCTGTTTTTCGTCACACATGGTTTTCGGCACGAGAAAAAAACACGTTCGTTTCAAAACGCTACTGCACAAATACTATAATAGTGACGAAAACGTGTTTTGGTACGTGAATAGAGAAGATTTCCAGATATCCAACGCACTACTTGTTCTTTCCCCCGCTCCTCTAGTACACCATCTAGGCGCACAGTCTCGTTATTTAATAGCCAGACCTCGTATACTGATTGCAACTAGAACAAATACTCCTGGATTTAGTAATCCTGAGGGAGAGATATTTTAACGCCTCACTATAAAGCAGTTCTTCCTAATATTTTTATCGCTGTGGACCGCAGTGCAGGTTTATCTATTGTGCGCCCGAGGCCCGGAAGGGCCTAGATAAGCTGGATTGAACCAGATTCAAGGGCCCTTCCTTGGATCCGACAGTACCAAAGGGGTCCGTAGCTCTTCTGCTACCAGGTCCCGAAATGAGCTTGGACCGGTCAACATTTGATCACTTTGCCGCTGTCCACTGAGGTGGAGGAATGTTAATTGCTGTTGTAGATTGTTTTGATTTAATAATTTTAATGTACTTAAACATGCCTCAGAAGAAAATACAATTACACTAAAAACAATGTAAAGGATTTAACATGGAATATAAAGCGATTTCCATAAAGAGTCGCACAACCAACGACAGACAGTAAATAAAATGGAAATAATTTAATGTTCCGTGTGCGGCCCGGTACTATTTTATTACGGGACCGCGGTTGGAGACCAGTGCAATAAAGCAGCAAGAGGGTTATTGGCAGAATGTCCGAAGGAACCGAGCTCTCCCGACGGATGTTGTAATTTTGAGCCACGGTAAAATGACGAGGGGCATTCCATCTCCTAACTACCACAACCCGCCAACGGTAGGACTTGAGCCTCGACAGATTTAACGTATATCAACCCCTCTATACGGTGGATCTTCCGTGTCACCAGGACTTGAACCCGCGACACTCCAACCACGAGTTTACGACCATAACCGCTAGGTTACCGCGGCCACTGTCATTGATCAGATGAGGTCTTTGGTGAAAACGGAATAGTTGAATCACAATTATGAAATTTACCAATGTGATTGGTTGGAATGATTAAATTGATGCTTTAATCTCTTGCTTTCTTTCATGGAATCTATCGCTTTCCTCACACACATATGTGGTGTATATTAGCGCATTAATATTTACCATATCTCAGACTAATAAAAGTACTCCTTATTGGATTTATGTAACCATTTTTGTCGTTTTTTGAATCCTTTCTCTTTTCCGATACTCTACTTGCAAACTTTTAAGCGTGTAAAAAGCGTTCAAAGTAATTGTGTAATTTAAGGAAAGTGTAAACACACAATTGTATTTATATGAATCGCATTTTTATGTATCGGGAATAGTCAGTGGCAGGGGATGCTACACCGACGCATTTACTTGCTTTATTTCTCTACAAGTGTCATCATCTCGGGTTATTTACGATTTTTACTTAAAATATGTACTGAATGTAAATTTTTGGTGTATGTAAGTGTCCTATGTCTTCATGTGTAAATAAACGATAAAGAAAAAAATCGTCCACGAGTCATCATTCAACGCTAGGACATTACACTACTTTTAAAGATCTCGGGTAGGACCTACTTTTACATAGAGGCCCAGGGGCTCAAAAAAGATTTATCTGGGTCCAGAGCCTCAAAGAGTCATAAGACATCCCTGATTCCAGAATAAAACAGTTTAATCATGCAAGACAACACGATGGCCTAATCCGTAAATATAGTTTGGAAAATGTCACCCTAAATAATTTATTCCCAACCATTTTCTCTTAGATTTTGTGAAATTTTTAATCGAAAGACACAAACTCATACTGGATACAATAAACAAAAAATTATGTAAGTGCACCTTCGTTGCTAAATTATTTTCTTTTTTGCTCCGTAACTGAGAATATTTTGTTTTTAAATGGATTTTGTGTGGGGGGTGTTTTGCAGTTGTTATAAAGTTCTACAGAAACAAAAACGATATTCAGTTGCTTAGCCAAATTTGATTGTTGTAAGTATGATCAAATCACATTTTTTAATAAGAAATTTTAAATAAATTTTTTAAAATTGTGTTTTGTATTTCTTACTCTTTTTTAATTTGATTAAGTTATGTCTTCCAAAAAGCTCTTGCTAACCATAAGTAAAAATATTTCCAAAAATGTTGAAAAACATCCCTTTTTCTTACTTTCTCGTAAGTATAGGGTGTTTTTTTAGAGGTATAGAACTTTAAATTGCAATAAAACAACGATGTATTATTCGATTGACATGAATTTTTTTTATTCGAAAGATAATCTTGTGGCATTACATTTTAAATATGATTTCTGGCATATGACTGCCACGACTGGCTCGGATGTAGTCCAATCTGGACGTCCAATTTTCGATGACTTTTTCCAACATTTGTGGCCATATATCGGCAATAATACGGCGAATGTTGTCTTCCAAATGGTCAAGCGTTTGTGGCTTATCCGCATAGACCAATGACTTTACATAGCCCCACAGAAAATAGTCTAGCGGTGTTAAATCACAAGATCTTGGAGGCCAATTCACAGGTCCAAAACGTGAAATTAGGCGGTCACCAAACGTGTCTTTCAATAAATCGATTGTGGCACGAGCTGTGAGACATGTTGCGCCGTCTTGTTGGAACCGCAGCTCCTGGACATCATGATTGTTCAATTCAGGAATGAAAAAGTTAGTAATCATGGCTCTATACCGATCACCATTGACTGTAACGTTGCGGCCTTCATCGTTTTTGAAGTACGGACCAATGATTCCACCAGCCCATAAAGCGCACCAAACAGTCAGTTTTTCTGGATGTAACGGTGTTTCGACATACACTTGTGGATTAGCTTCACTCCAAATGCGGCAGTTTTGTTTGTTGACGTAGCCATTCAACCAGAAGTGCGCTTCATCGCTAAACAAAATTCGCTTATGAAAATCGGGTACAACGGCAATCTCGTTTTGGGCCCATTCGACGAATCTACGCCTTGCTTGATCATATTTAAAATGTAATGCCACAAGATTATCTTTCGAATAAAAAAAAATTCATGTCAATCGAATAATACATCGTTGTTTTATTGCAATTTAAAGTTCTATACATCTAAAAAAACACCCTATACAATTGAAAAATCTTGAATTTCACTTAAATATTTTATTATTTAAACTAAATCTGAAGAGGCAAGGATAAATAATCTCGAAAAACTGTATACTCTCTAAACCAGAGATTCTTCAACTTTCGATCACCACGCCTCCCCCTTGTGCATCAGCCTGCTTTCAATTTTTCTACGAGGTCTTTTAAAAACTGAAAAAAAAAAAGAGAAATCTTAACATTAAATGAGAGACCTTTGCGGACCCCCTAGAAAGGTTCTAAGGACCCCAGGGGATCCGCGGACCACACAGTTTAAGAACCGTTGCTCTGAATAATAATTTTAAACATAAAACTTAACTTAAACTTATGTACAATAATTTTTAACATAGCTTTGCAGTTATGCTGAAAATAACATAAGATAATTTAATTAATATTTTGAATTAAGAAATACTCTAAAAATATTGAAAATATCATCTAATACGTCAAAGTTTCTGTAGATTGTACTATTTTTTATCCTCTATAATTTTTCGAATCTTAATATGTACGAGTAAAAAATAATAAATAAAGAGGTTTTTTTGGGTGCGTGTGTGTGTGAATAAAGTATTCTTTTTGATCAAATAACCTCATCACTATTAAACACGTGTAACATAAAACATCGTACATGTTATTAAGAGGTTATTTTGTTCTCTTAAAATATACATTATGTAATATTACTTTTTCCCCTTAACCCTGTATTAGTTAATTTCCTCTCATCATTTATTTTGAGAAACCCTGAGTAAGAGCTTGAAGTCAGGAAATATCGCAAAGACAAGATGCGATAAGCAATTGTTACGTCTCTCTTCCACGAACCTAAAAAAAATCAGTTTATATTTACTGGTATCCTCAAAGTTTTTAGAAAAAAAATGGATTTTTTTTGTATTATTATTATTTATAGACACTGATAACTATTATCTGTTTCCTCACAGTGATTTATATAAAAACTAGCGGTCCCGACAGACGTTGTCCTGTACACATGTCTTAAATCCGAAAATAACAAACTTTTTTGAATAAGTTGTAACAATCTGGACCGTTTTGATGAAATTTTTTAAAAAGAAAGTTATATATTACAATACCTGTGACATCATCACATGTACAGTTACCACAATTTGACCTATCGATTGCGTGTGAGTGTGTATTTACTACGAACTAAGTTGAATATAGAGCCTATTCTGATTAGAAACTTAAACTTGTTTTGATTGTAGGGTAAAAAAGATAAAACTCGAGCTATTTTCATAACAGGTATATTTTTTTAGATTCACAATTCGGTCCGATATCGCAATCAGTTAAAAATGGGCCAAAATTATGTAAGGGTGCGTGATTGTTCATAAAAAAATTCATGGGCAATATTCTTGAGACCACCATTTTGAACGGCAAACTTCAAGGTGAAATTGTACTTCTACCACAGATCCCAATGATTCTTTCAGGCTCACCTACCCATTCAAATGTTTGCAATTTCCAATTCGCTTGGTATTTGCTATGACCATTAATACGTCACAAGGCAAACAATGAGAATTTGTGGCTTAGATTTAGAAAATCCTTGCTTTTCGCACGGCCAATTAATTATATGTTGCATGTCCGAGGTTTAGCAAACCATCGCATTTGTTTGTTTATACCCCTCAAGGATTAACCAAAAACATTGTACATTCAATGGCATTACGATAAATTTATTTTTCGTGCATTAATTCAGAAAGCTGGGTGTAATGCACAAAAAATAAATTTATTATATTATAATTAATTGGCCGTGCGAAAAGCAAGAATTTTCTAAATCTAAGCCACAAATTGTCATTGTTTGCCCTTGTAACTTATTAATGGTCATAGCAAATACCAAGCGAATTGGAAATTGCAAACATTTGAATGGGTAGGTGAGCCTGAAAGAATCATTGGGATCTGTGGTAGAAGTACAATTTCACCTTGAAGTTTGCCGCTCAAAATGGTGGTCTCAAGAATATTGCCCATGAATTTTGTTATGAACAATCACGCGCCCTTACATAATTTTGGCGCATTTTTAACTAATTGGCGCATTTTAATTCTTGAACCCACACAAAAAATGTCATCCAAATCGGTCCACCCTCTTAGGAGGAGTCAGTCACATATACACGCACAGAAGAATTACATATATAAAATTTATTTGAAAAGATATTAATTAAAAACACTAAAAAGCATGATTCATCTGCATTTTTGTAACAATAAAGACCCGGTTTGGACAGTTAGGCTGAAAATCGATTTTCTACGCCAACTTACGTCATTTTTTTATAACAATAACGTTGTTACAACAATGCAGGTGGTTATTGAGTTGAATGTTTTTAATGTTTTTAATTAATATCTTCTTAACTAATTGCGATATTGGACCGAATTGTGAATCTAAACCATTCTCGAATCCACTTGAACCCACACAAAAAATTTCATCAAAATCGGTCTAGCCGTTTAGGAGGAGTTTAGTCACTTACACACGCACAAGTTTTTATATATAAAGATAACGATTTGTATCGTAGATATCGTCCGTATTGATAGAATACTTAATCCAGTCATTGAAATTCTGATTCATAAAGAGAAAATGAGAAAGAGCATTCCTATCGACCACATGAGATAATATTTTTCAATGCATTATAGATTTAACGATAGGACTATTTAGATAACAAGTAATATAAAAAAAATTAAGTTAATTCCAACTCAGATTACCAAAGAAAAATTTTATTTTAACTACTTTTTATTAAATAGTTACAATTAATATAAATATGTATATACATAGGATAGAATCACAACATTAAGTGGAAATTAATTTTTATTAATTATCTTTAAAGTATCTTATTGCCATCCAAAACAATTGTGTATATTAAATTTCAGTTCAACTGAATGCTTTATAACGTGAGAAAAAAAACCTTTTCAAGTTTTGACACAAGTCACCAAAAATGATGCCAACGTGGCTGTATTTGTAATTCTTTAAATGAGTAGTTTTAATCAATTAATTTTTATTAATTATAATTAAATTAATGTATTGTCATCCAAAATAATCATGTATATAAAATTTCAGCACAATTGAGCGCTTTAAAATGTATTTTATTAACGATTGAAAATTCCACCAAGATAAATCAATCAATCAATAAATAAATATATTGAGAGTGTGAGCTAATAGTAGGAATTGAAAAAATAACTTAAAAAAACAACACATACTCATACATTATAATGAATAACACAGAGAAGAGGGCGGGAAATGGCTAGTATACTCATAAAACGGTTACAAATACACTATTCAGATTTCTCTTTTTAGCATCACTTATTTATTAAACACTATTTTAAAACTCAAATACTTTACATCTTAATGGAAAATTGTTATTATATTTTTCTTATCTAAAAAAAATCTTCTTTAACTGGTAGTTAAATGGTTTTCAATCTTTCATCATATCTAAATAAATGAAAAATATTTTATACTAATGTATGTGATATATCCTTAAACCAACTGTTTTCAAACTTAAAGCCAATAGACCCTTTGGAACTAAGGTTTTCCTATTTAGAACCCTATTAAAGTCAAACGCAATCAGTTATAAGTAATTGACAAAAACTTTTCCAAAATTCCTTGGCACCCTTGCGAAGATTACATTTATTAATAGCTATTACTTATAGTTGGATTAGGTAAAATTTACACAATGCGCTATGTTCTAATACATATTTCATTATAGTTCAAAAATTTAAATTACTAAAAAGTATTCAAGAAATCATTCTTTTTCCCAATCAGCAAATTAAATACGATTTTTTGATGAATTTATATCAAAATTTTCACTATTTCGATTTCAAGAATTTATGTTAGCTTAGTGTCAATAATGTTTCGCAATTTAATGATTATCATTTTAGAAACTTAATATTGAATTACTTTTGATGTTCCGTCTTTACTTAAATATGTATTATCATGTCTGAATGACATTGCCATAATCAAAATGAGTGATAAAATATTCAATAACTTCTCGATGTTCTATTTTTAGAAAAAAAAATACTTCGAGAAATGTTCATTGCTCAATATTTGTAGTGTAGTGGGAAAGGTTAATACATTAAAAAATAATGCGTGTTCTGGTTCCTTTGTTTTGTGGTGAGAGAATGTGTGATTTCATCGATTGGTCTTTTAGTGCAAGGTCGCTCGTCATGGAGACCGATATACAAACAATCAAAGATGGACATTCCTTTAGTATCCATTATGAATTAAAAATACAAGTAGAGCATATCCGCCAGCATATTCTTTCGTGTTTTCATTATTTAAATTGTGCCTTAAATGCACTTTTTAAAAATTGTCATTTCATGTCGATACTACAGCTCTAAGGGGAATTAAGTAATTAAAAAAAGTCGAGTTTAATGTCTCTCACGATCAGTTATTTCGTGTTTTATCAGTGTAAACTATGTTGCATTTAAACGCAGTTTTTAAATTGTAAAGAAGGACCCTTCTCTCTTTTTTTTTTGGTCAAAATTCGAAGTTTACGTGAAAATCAATGATTTCTTATCTGTAATGTGAGTTCTGAAATTCTTTGGGAGCTTAAATATACATACATACATACATGCATATATATATATATTAGTTTGTTGGGGCAACCCGGAGGGTGCAGGTGTAAGAGGGGTCTGGGAAGATGCAGACATTGTTTTAAAAATAATTACTTTTTTTTTATTTAGGATTTATCACTTTATGAGCAATTTATAACTGATCCAATAACCTTGGGCGCAATCTTAATCTACGCTTTTTTAATCTAACTTATAAAATTATTCAAAATAACTTATATTTTAATCCGCGCTCTAGTTAACTCCTTCCTGAACTGCAATAGCTTTGTTCAAATCAACTTGTATATTGCCTCCACTGCTCTTAATGGACGTTATAGCTTGAATACTAACTTCTCAGTACGAACGATTCACGTTCGATGATTAACCTAACACAGCTATTGCCAGAGTTTAAATAGCATTTACATTAGCATAATTTAAGTCATCTCTACGGAGAGTGTCTTTTAAATTCAAATCACAGTGAAAGAATAATTTCTCCAAGAAGATTGGTTGAAGATCTGCGAACCTGGCACAAGTTAATGCTGTTGTTCTATTTGGAATTCAATTTACTAAACATACGAATCATTCATAAAATAAAAATTGTTTCGTTAGAATCTCATTTTTTTCATATGCAACGTCCTTGGGCCACACTGCATGTTTGTGGATGCGGTGGTCTAGTGTTTAAGGTAACGGACTCGTGGCCGGCGGGTCATGAGTTCGAGCCTAGTACCACTGAAGACCTGCCGTGTAGAGGAGCGATGCACGTTAAATCTGTAGAGAGCTCAAACGTCCTCCCGTTGGTGTAGCTGGTGTGGTGAACTATGGATTTCCGGAGGCAGCAGCGCAACGGCTGGGCATATCTGAAATGAACTTTGAGCAAGAACTTTTGCACAACGAAATGCTGTATTCTTTATTTTAATATTGAATTTATCATTATTTAATCAATAAATAAAATTTCTCTTACAATTAGCTGTGTGACACCTTTAACGCTCCCCTGTTACGACATCACACTATATAAGTAAAGTATCGATTTGTATAAAATTATTTCTATTGTTTCCATGGCTTCATAGGTAGAAATATTGTGTTACTCGCCTACTTGCATCTATGGCAAGTTCGAATAAACATTTACGTGTTTAGTGCAACACAGAAAAATAAATTTAATGTTTTAAGCATGATTTTATGAATCTCCCACAAAGAAGGAGTTTTTAAGTACATGGTTGTTATACTTACAGCATGTTAAAATTATATATTTGTAATATTACTATTTTTAATCCTAAACTGTGTGCATGACCTATAAAAAACATATATTCTTCGTATCATTTGCAAGATATTAATGTGCTCCAACATTTTACTCATGCTCCGAACGCACTGATTATACAAAAAAGCAAAGTTTTTAATGGAAAAATTAATTAGTTGAATTTAATTGTTTTTAAATGTTCAAGCTGTGTTTCTCGAAGACAAAAATGTCAAATGCATTTTTCGTTCACTGTAGCGTAAAAATAAATAAATAAAATAATAAAAAATAAAAATAAAAAATTTCTGAAACTTTTAGTTTTTAATTATAATAATAAAAAAAAAGAACAGAAATCCTTTACACATACACACAACGCACGGATGGCAATTTCACTTCATTATCTGTGTCATATCTGCAATTGAAATATTATCTAATTCAGCCTACACAGACAATGAGAAAATCTTCCCGTGTCATTATACACGGCAAGAAATAAACTATGAAACAAAACTCTCTCTCATCAAGGTTAAAAATAGTATCAATGTATGGGCCGTAAGACATTCTTTATGTAATGTGTATCATTCTCAAGAAATTTCAGTATGAACTACTGTGGATTTCGTCACAACTTATTGTGCGGTCTTGAAAATCGTTTGGGTAATAGCAAGGCAAATTAATTTCTGCAATTAAATCTTCTAAACTTGAACTAAGCTTCCTTTGTTTCTGTCTCATAAATACAATTAAATTAATTTTTTTAAAAAAAATCCTGTTTTATTTTTTGGATAAAAAAAGAATGCTTACATAT
Organism: Trichonephila clavipes; assembly: GCA_019973935.1. Taxonomy (NCBI): domain Eukaryota; kingdom Metazoa; phylum Arthropoda; class Arachnida; order Araneae; family Nephilidae; genus Trichonephila; species Trichonephila clavipes. The sequence goes on from BMAU01018907.1 coordinate 129,842, forward strand.
AAACGTAGTGCAATAGGGTAGATAGGGCTTACATGGAAGGGAAAAAAAAATTTATTGATCGTAACCTATCTTTGCGAGAAAGATGTTTTACGGTAGGGAAATAAATAAAAAAAAAATTCAAAAATTAACCACAAAGGGGGGAATTTAAAAAAAAATTGGAAAAGACTTGTAGGAGTGGAAAGGTCCATTAAAACCTGCTACAGGGGATGGTTAGCCCTGCCCCTTGGAATGTGGAGATTCCCCATGTGGTCAAGCTGGACAGGGGATGAATAGCGCCTTCCCCCTTTGGGGGTGAGAAAAGAATTCATTCTGTCTTTGGGTGCGAAGGAGTCAAGTCATATCCGAGTGCTGCTAACTGTATACTAACTGTTTTTCCTTAAATGTTTTTTTCTTTAAAATAAACCTTAATATTTAAAATTTAGACGCAATGTTCTTAATTTGTTTCCATGCCCATTGATTAGAATCAAACTTTAGTAGACTTAATTATGTTTAGATGACGTTAGATTCAAAATAAGATCATTTTTCCTACAATATAGATAATTAAAGACAACGATTATTGATAAATGAGTACTGAGTAGTACAATGTGCATCGCAACTTTTCATAAAGTGGCCGGGGCAGCCTAGTGATCAAGGTATCAGATCGTGGCTGGCATGTCACAAGTTCGAACCCAGTACCACTAAAGACCCGCCGTATAGGGGAGCGATTCACTTTAAATCTATCGAGAGCTCAAACGTCCTCCCGTTGGTGTGGTAGTTAGGAGAGGGAATGCCAGCTCAGGTGTCGTTCTCGTCACTTCACCATGGTTCAAAGTTACGAGGTCCGTCACCAAAAGCTCTCTTGTAGCTGAACATTGCGACGTAAATATTCACTCTCACTCACTCACTCGCAACATATCATAACCCGAACTCTCGCTCCCTACACCATCGAATCAGCTCGATCCAAACCTTTTTCCGTCTTGCGCTTTATCGTACACTAAAATTTCAAAAAACAGCAGACTTCTTAAAAAATTTAGTACTAAAGAATTTGTTCGATGCGCCCGATGTGTTTTTTTCATGTAACTATTTAGTAGGTATCCGCTCATTCCAATAAATCTTAAAAAGTACCAAAAAGCGTGTTCCACTTTTACAGAAATTACTTTGACTTTTTACCCTAAAAAAGCTTAAATACTTCACCTTCATTCCCTTTGTGACAGTACTTAACATAAAAATTAATTTTCTATTTTATTTTTTCTCTTCCTCTATATACCAGAGAACATTTTTTCCGCATAGGTAGGTTTTGAAATTCTGGAAAAAAATTTTCGTTCCATCTTTTTAAACAATCTATATAATCCGTAACTTCCATTTTTCCTTTGATAAATACAGACGGTTCTCTATTTTCGATATCAGCATTTTTTTCGCATTTTTAGTTTGTCTTTAAATTTTTTGATAAAATAAGCGTGGCATTTCGCTATTAATATTAAAGCAGTGGTGTCCAACTTGCGACCTGCGAATTTTGGCACACAATATATCGAATGCGTTGTGGAGTGTGAGATGAGAAAAGAAAGAAATTTCCCAGCCTATTCAAAACTCTCGCAATAGGTTACACTTATGACTCATCTGCACCTATAAAGTCTAATAATGGACTTCTCCCTTTCCAGTAGAAATTTACTGCTGACAAGAAAAGTCTTTTTACCGTTCCGGACAAAAATGAATTCGTCATTGAAAAAGAATCCAACTTTTTTTCTAATCCAAACTAATAAAAAAAAATGTCGGTTGTTGAAATAATTCGGTAATTCGGGGTTTATTATTCGTTATATAAGGGGTTTTGCCTTCAGTTTAGTCGGGACAAAAGAAAAATTCGTTAAATCGCGAAATTCATTAAATAGGGGTTCGTTAAATCAGGGGCCGACTGTGTTAACAACTAAATAAACAATTATATTGGCTGCACACTTGTATAAATGATCAGGCCCGATCCTAGGGTGTTGGCCGCCCACGTGAAAAGACGTAATGTGTCGCCCCTCTAGAGAATTTTTCTTATTTTTACTAATACTTAACGTTGACGCTATGAACTCATCTACCTGTATTAAAGTAAAACATTAATAAAATGTAAATACAATTCTATAAATGCAGAACCCCCTTTTTTTACCAACTAATATGTCATAATAACGTCAAAATTCTTTAATTAATCAATAAATAAACAAAAATACTACCTTTAAAAATTTATAATTAGAAATAAAAAATAATTGTATTTACTCAGAAAATATAATCCAATAAAAAAAAGTACTAAAGCATATAAATGAAATGTATATAAATCAGTCCTTCCCCACAAAAAAAAGACCACCTAGTAATTAACTATAAAATAACTTTTCTGGCTTTCTGAGAAGCAAGTTTGTCAATAGTTTTGGTGAAATCCATTTTTTCTGAGATTTCAGATTCAATAGAGATTATGGCTAAATCAGAAAACCATTCTTGCGTCATATTATTTCTCGAGTAATTTTTAATAATTTTTCATTTTCTAAAACTTCTTTCTTCTGAAGCTAGAGAAACAGATAATGTTAAAAAATTCTCATTGCTTAAGCAATATCTGGAGATCATTCTTGACTATAATTTCTAATGCCTCAATTGGCTGTTTTTACCTGGATAAATATCTTTGAATGAAGTCGTTTAATTAAAGGGTTGTACGCCGTCTATATCTTTCACAATATTTCCTTCCTGCTGTATCTGTAACTTAATATTCAAATCCATCTCAGGCTTTCATGAGATCATCATCAGAAATATTGTGAAACATATACAGAAAGAAGAATATCGAATAGCACTCAGATAATACGGTAAATCGTCCATTAGCTGAAGAGATCGCGAAATGCAACAAGGAATTTGAAGCTGGTTCATCACTCCCTCATAAACAAATAAATATACCTTTTTCTTGAACTTTGATATGGGAAATTCGGAATCAAGACCTGAATCTCTAGCAAGTGTTGTTACTGAATCGACAGATATCTTAAAGTTATCAACAGATCTTTGGGAAACTAAATATTGTTTAAGATTATCTACGCCTTCAATACATTCCACGATATTGAATTTAGGATTTTGAATCGTTTTACTCAATACATCAATTCATGATGATTCACTCATGTCCATAAATTAAGGATAATGAAGTTCAGGCAAAGAAAGAGACAAAAGTAAAGCAAATTTGAATTATTTGTAAAGTCTATTTATTAAACAAAAGGTAAAGAGCAAAAAAGATGCTATATGTTTGACATAATAAAAATTGCGATTTTTACTCCCTGGAGCAAATTTCAAAAAAGAACCTATTTACAAAAAACAGTATAACATGGTTAGTATGATGGTTAATATGGAGTATGTCTCACGAACGATGCAATACAGGCCTTACAACACCTAGGCATGCTGAGTATCAAATTATCAATCCGATCTTGGGGAATATTACACCACTCATCATGCCCTCGGAAGTTCCGGTAGACAGGTGGGAGGGGGTTGACGGGCTGCAATTCGTTGACCAAGCATATCCCACACATGCTCGATTGGATTCAAGTCCGGTGAGTATGGTGGCCAATCCATACGGGTGATATCCTCCGATTGAATGCATTCGTCTACAATGTTTGCATGGTGAGGACGGGCGTTGTCATCCATAAACAGAAATTCAGCACCCATGGCGCCCCGAAACAAACGTACATGTTGTTCCAGAATGACATCCCGATAGATGTGGCCGGTCATCGTTACACTCTGAACATGCAGGTCAGTTCTGGAACCAAGAATAATTCATCTCTAAACGAGCCATCCTGCACCACCGTAACGGTGTCGTTCAATGGTGTTCTCTTGGTGGTAACGGGTACATGGCGCTCTCCATATTAAAGTCCAGCCAGAATCAGACTGAAAACTAAACCTGGACTCGTCGGAAAACATTACACAAGACCACTGTTGTGGTGTCCACAATCAATGCTCTCTACTCCAGGTTAATCGCAGGCGACAGCGAGTTGCGGTAAGTGGAACACATCTGACGGGCCTACGAGCATATAGACCAATGTGCCCTAAGCGTCTGTACACGGTCTGCCTTGAAACTATCGTTCCGGTAGATGAAGAGAGCTGACGAGACAGGTATGATGCTGTGCTCCGTCTGTTTCTTTTGGCAGTAACTGCCAAATATATATATATATCGGTCCTCATTCGGCGTTGTAACTCGAGGGCGACCTGTGCTGTAACATCTACTCACATTATCATCATCTTGGAATCGTTGCCAAAGCCTGGAGATTACACTCTGGGCGATTCCAAGTTCCTCGGATACTTCCAGCTGGGTACGTCCACATTCCAGTCGTCCAATAATTCTACCACGTAAAAAATAATCCAAATGCTTCCTTTGTGCCATAACTGTGCGGTTAATGCAATGATAGGCTTTTAAAGCGCTTGTGAACAATTTTACTTCTTTGCCACGATTCCTTATATACCCCTCTCTTACACTCTCGTCATTGTGACGTATTATCTGCACCATTTGGTGGTTTCCTGGAATTCTTCTTCAAGATGTGTGTGATAATTCTACAGGTGAAATTTTTATTTTAGAGTTCAATTTTTGTGTGATTCTGAATTATCCTTAATTTATGGACATGGGTGTAAATCAGGCCAAATTAAAATTTAGTTCAAAAACTTAAATGTTTAAATTATTTTTTTTCTGTGTCTGATGGTATCTTCAATTAAGGCATTTAATGCGGTAATAATATTTTAGGTCTTGTTTAAGAGATCTAATAGCATTATAATACAACCTTCCTTCCTTGAGGTTTTAAAGTTAGACTTTTCACGTGTTTTCTTGGTAAATACCATTGATATAGGGATGCAGAAAAATAATTACAAACCTCTTGTACCTTATAAAAAATCCAGAAATTTCACCAATGGGGAACTACGTCATTAACGTCATTAACGATTAGATTCAATATATGAGCCGTAATATATTCAATGTAAAAAATTCATATCGTGTTAATGGCTTTATATTTGCTGGCAAATATTGAAATGGATTATAGCTCGTAATATTAAGAGTGTGTTTGTGCGGTATTTAGATAAAAAATTCTTATATAACAAAAAAATCCAGTTGAAATTCACAAAAATTTTTTTTTTCAAAAAATCTTTTTTCCCCTCATCTACGTTAAATTAAATTAATTTTTCATAGCTTGATAAATATCACTTTATTTTTAATATGCAAGTAAAGGTAAAAATAATAAAATTAAGAAAATAATTTTAAATAATTTGTTATTAGAAATATTTTTTTTTTGTTGCAATTACCATTAAATCTGGAAAGCAAATTTTTAAACCTAAACACCAAATAGTATACGTGAAATATGTTAAATTGATTTTTTTAAAAAAAGTTGACTGTATAAACAGATTATTTCCTACATATTTATAGCCAATCTCTAAATGCGGAAAAAAAATTTTAAATTATTTTTTAAAAAGTATTTATAAACCTGTTGTATGAATAAATACATCTGAAACTCTTACAGCACTGAATGAAGTAAAAGAATGATCTGGCCGTATACCAAAACCGACAGTAATAGACAATTTTGATACTTAATTTATAAATGAGTGTATCACGCTAAATATTTGGAAACAATTTAACACAGCTTCATAAATTCAGTCTTAAACGTGATGCATACAGGAGATGTTATGAAGAGACATTGGATAGATAACTTCTGCTAATATAGAGAAAATAAAGAGTGTTTTTTTTTCCAGGTATAGAAGTTTAAGTTAGCATTACTTTCCAAGATGGCGACCGATTTAACAGCTGTCAAGTGATTTATTCTCAGTTTGGTTTGGCAATTCATCAAAACGATCATCAAGCAAGGCGTAGATTCGTCGAATGGGCCCAAAACGAGATTGCCGTTGTTCCCGATTTTCATAAGCGAATTTTGTTTAGCGATGAAGCGCACTTCTGGTTGAATGGCTACGTCAACAAACAAAACTGCCGCATTTGGAGTGAAGCTAATCCACAAGTGTATGTCGAAACACCGTTACATCCAGAAAAACTGACTGTTTGGTGCGCTTTATGGGCTGGTGGAATCCTTCTTCAAAAACGATGAAGGCCACAACGTTACAGTCAATGGTGATCGGTATAGAGCCATGATTACTAACTTTTTCATTCCTGAATTGAACAATCATGATGTCCAGGAGCTGTGATTCCAACAAGACGGCGCAACATGTCACACAGCTCGCGCCACAATCGATTTATTGAAAGACACGTTTGGTGACCGCCTAATTTCACGTTCCGGACCTGTGAATTGGCCTTCAAGATCTTGTGATTTAACACCGCTTGACTATTTTCTGTGGGGCTGTGTAAAGTCATTGGTCTATGCGGATAAGCCACAAAAGCTTGACCATTTCGAAGACAACATTCGCCGTGTTATTGCCGATATACGGCCACAAATGTTGGAAAAAGTCATCGAAAATTGGACGTCCAGATTGGACTACATTCGATCCAGCCGTGGCAGTCCTATGCCAGAAATCATATTTAAAATGTAATGCCACAAGATTATCTTTCGAATAAAAAAAATTCATGTCAATCGAATAATACATCGTTGTTTTATTGCAATTTAAAGTTCTATACCTCTAAAAAAACACCCTTTAGTAAACATGTTAACATGGTAAGGGGCTAAGTCAGCGTTTCTCAAACTGTGGAGCGTGCCCCCTAGGGGGGCCGCGAGCATATTAGAAACTCAAAAACAAAAAGATTATTTATGAAAAAATTTTAATTCATTGAAAATAAACAAACCAAATACATTTTAAAATAATAAAAAGAATAAAATACACATTTACGCTGATATAATGCACTTATAAATGTATCAAGATTAACAGTATAAAGTTAAGAACAAGTTTAATAATTACAAGTGACCCGATGGAATTGTCACATATGAAATTGCATACAAAAATTAACTCTTATCTTAATAATTTGTACGGTTTATAATTAATCCCTTAACTATCGATTGAAAGTTACGTGATTCGCTTCCCATTGCCACCTTTTTCACATGGGCATGCGTATGTGATGTATTGGGGGGGAGGGGGTTGGAAGAAAGGGAATAAATAAAAGCAAATTTCCTGAGATAAAGTAAATCCTTCGCAAACAATGTCAAGGTCCTTTTATTGCATTTCAAAGCCTTTGGAATAATTTTTTGGATAGCATTGCACAGAAAAGATCATACTTCGGGAAGACGTATATATATGTCCATGGAAATAAATGCTTTGTTTGAGCGAGACGTTTATATACACCGTGGCACTTAAGAGGTTAAAGTTGTACTGCAGCTTTAGCGTCCAAGTATAGTATTTTGAACTCAAAACATTGTTATTGTATAGAAGGAGGGGGCGTGATGAAAATTATGGTAGAATATTGGGTCGCAAATATTGAAAGTTTGAGGAGCACTAAACTAAGGAATTAAATATAAATGTCTAGCCTTTTTTTTGTATTAAAATGCTTTGTTTCACATAGGGTCACAGCTGACGGGACACTTTTTTGAAAATCCAATCAGCATTTGTTATTTTTAAGATAAAATTTAGTAGAATTATTGCCTGTGCAAAATCGCCATGGTTCGACGGTGCGAAATTAGTCGGAGAAATGTTTGTTGCAACTACAAATTCGTAACTTCTCATGTGTTTCGAACAGAAAACAGCCACCAGAAGCAAACCTTTTCACAGATTTTTTTCTATTAGAAGTAAATGCTTATTGCTTACGTAAGAACGGAGGAAAAATGCGCTGATGTGTGCGAATGTATAGGCAAGATTGCTTTTAAAATGTTAAGATCTCACAGGATGTTTATAAAATCCATGGTGTGTACAACCGCACGTATCATTTACTTCTGTAAAAAAGTGTGCAAAAACGCGTTTGTTTCCTCTGTTTCTCAAAACATTTGTGGCTGCCCACCCATACCTCATTTTTTTTTTCTCAGTCCTTTCTCACAACGCAAATACGACATTGAATTTATTTTTAGTTTTGAATAAACTGGTGCATTTATGCCAATATCCCTAATTATTTGTAAATTAAGATGCTTTATTTTATATGAGAAACGAGTCTTAAAGTTTATATTTTTTTTATTCTATCAAATCCTATTATCTTAAAAATATTAAAAAATTCATTAAAAACATAACGTGTAAAACCACACATTTTATAGTAATGCCTTGTTATTATTATGTACCCGACACTGTTCATCTAATAAAATACATATCCTAACATTTTCACGACTATTTGAATGAGATAACATATTGATTAATATATTTCAGCGAATAGCGAAATATTCTTAATACAGTATATATAAATGTTTTTGAAGAAATCTTCTTTGTTATTTTTGTTCCTCTTCATGTTATGACTATTAAATTTTAAGAAAAGTATATTGAAATTTGTGTGTGTAATGTGTAGGAAATTTTTTGCTAGCTGAAAAATAATTGCGTGTAAAAAGCGTGCTATCTTTGCACTAGGATAAATGTGGTACTATTTCACTGTCAAATTTAATTTCAAATCATTCAGAAGAGATATTTAATGTTGAAGTAGATGTCAAGGATTTCAACGAAATATTAAACATTTCAAATAAATTACAATATATCTCAACAGAATAGTATAAAGTTTTAATGTACATAGAGGATTATTGTGTGCATAATATATATTAAAATGGTCCACGATTGCAAATATATAATTATTTTAGATAAAGAGATCAATTTCAATTCAGAAAAATCAGGACAAAACATTTGAGACTTTTGGACAGAAGTGATTTAAAAATGTCCGCAAATATATATATATATATTGTCATGAAAGTCCTTTCAACGCAATATTTCATTTTTAATTTGTTAATATCGAAAGCATTCGAATCGCGATTTCTTAAAGTTGATTGCCAATTATCTTGTTTACAAACATAACAGAAACATATTTGGAATTACTTGAGTTGTAGAATGTCTCGCATTCGTTTCATTCACCTTGTGTAAACTGTAACACACCTGCATTTTCATATTTAAAAAAAATCATTACATTCGAGAATATATGCTTAAATAATTATTCAAAAAAGCGCAGAGAAGAAATTTTAACGGTGAAGGATAATTGAAAAATAAGGAAATTTAAGGCCAATTATATATATATATATATATAATATATATATATATATATATATATATATATATAATATAGATTAACGCTGCTTTTTATATTTCCCTGTTTTATTTATTTAAATATTAAATTTTCGATTATTATATTATTCAATGCGCATGTACTTCCTTATATATACTTTATTTTACTGTACTACATAGATTTTATGCACATGTTTGATAGTTCACATAACTATTTCTTAAAGAAAAATTTTATTTATCTACATTATTCGTTTAAATTATTTTCATGAAGATTTCAGCATTCGAAGTATGCTAAATGTAAAATGCTATTTTTTTAATTAAAAAAATTTGTGTTTGATTTTTAGATATTTTTAACTAGGCATAATATTTATTTTTAACGCATAAGCAACTAATGTAAAAATCGGCTTAAATAATATCATTACAAATACAAATGATTCAAAACTTGAAACTAATCAGTGCATTGCATCATTAATGATATGTTAAATGAAAAATTGCTTTGTCCAATTTATAGGTAAAATATGACGATGAAAATTATGATTAAATATTGGGTCGCAAATGTTGAAGGTGTGAGAAGCACTGAGCTAAGTGGATAAGATTGCATGAAATTACTCTTCAACTAGGAGATGGGGTGTAGATACAAGCGGGCAGATCTATGTACAGTGAAAATCGCTTAACATGAAACTGAGGGGACTGAAATACGTTAAAAAAATTTCGTTGCAAAGGATATTGTAAAAAAAAACTGTACACACATTATCATCATATACTGCAACGAATTCTTCTGATAATAGAGTAGGTCAGTCCAATAATACAGAAAACATGCGAAATCATCTCTCTTTGAATTCACATCCCTCTGAAATTTCTAGTATTTTCCGTATTTTGTTCATTCCCAGAAGGAAAATCTTTTCGTGTTAAGATGGAAAAAAATACATGAAAATACATAGCAGTTTGTCGGGACCGTTGTATTGTTTCGTGTTATCCGATATTTCGCTTTAAGCGTTTTCACGTTAAACGTATTGCCCTGCAGATCATGATTAGCTTTTAATATGTTTTCTTTTATTATTGTTTTTAGTGCTGTGAAAATTATTTAATCAAAATGAGTGCAAGATTTTTTTCTCAAATACTTTTATACCAAATATAATTACAAGAAACTACGTTTTAATAAAAGTATAACATTTTTACACTAAAAAGGATAATGGGTGCTGTTAATGAGCGTTGTAAAACCATAAACAAAAAAAATAACTTATTTCCTCTTTTGTTTTTCTAAATTGTAAGGCTCTTATTAAATTGAAAACTTTTAATTTCCCCAAATGCATATTAAATTTAAACACTACTACGTCTTAGGTAATACTAACCATATTAGATATTTTCGTAAAGCAGCTATCGCAAAAATCAATTTCGAGACGCTTTTGTTAAATATCAATCCACAGAGCGTTGCCGGTGTCGCTAATAAGCTATGTCACGAACTTTCTATCAAATAAAGGATGTACGCAAAAAGAAAACATTAATGGACAATGTGTGTGAACCAACACACTGTGCACTAACATTCTGTTTTTCTTAAACTATGCTATACTATAGGGGAATCGAGACTTATTTTGATTTTTCAATAGCTACTTAAAAGTCCAGCATATGTATTCGACTTATTACAAGTTTTATTTTGAGAAATTGCACAAAATTTTGCTTGATTGATAGAATTAAATGCGGCCGCCCCTTGCTTTGGCCTCCCTCGTGCAGTGCACACCTGCTTGGATCGGGCCTGTAAATGAAATTGTTTCATTTTACTTCGCAAATCGTGCCGGCTGGATGGAGTGGTCGGTTTGTCGCTGACCTTCTGCATCCAGGGTTGTGGATTCGACCCCGGCCCAAGTCGGTGGATTTTCATGATGTAGAAAATCAACAGCGGCCATGTCGTATGATTATACGGCATGTAAAAGATCCCTGGAATGCCTGTTTGACTTGGATGCTCATGGCAAAATTAAATCCTAGTACAGGTTCGCATCGTCAGAACTCAAGTGCCTCCCTCTGGGGAGGAAGCTGGGCGTCAAAATCACTTGCGGTGATCGGTATCTACCTATATGGTGCCACATTAAAAAGAGGTACCAGCTTCGGGGGAATGTATTAGGTCTGCAATGGTAAAACACCAATCCACAGCCCATTAGAAATTTAAAAAAAAAAGAAAACTTTGCAGATCGGAACCGAAATAACGACTAATGGATAAATTTAAAATAGTACCCACAAAATTCGTGAGAGTAAAGTATCATTTCGAGAAATTATATTCGAACTATGTGTGTACATTGCAAGTCAAAAAATTTTAAAAAAAATAAAACTATTCATCTTTTTTATTAAAAAAATGATAATTTCGTTATTAATTCCCAATTCTAAAACTAGCTACTCTTTTTGAATAGATACGGAACGATTCAATTGACAAAAATCGGCCAAAAAATCAAACAAAGTTTTTTTTTTATATACATTTTTCTATAATCTTCCGAAATTTCAAAGCTCTAATATTCAAAAATGTGAGTTATGATAACTTGTATGTTCTTTTTCATTCCCATTCTAATGACAAATAAAAACAATTAGTTTATCTTCATTTAAAATGCTAAAGCTTTTTCTATTGTGCCAAATGCTTCGATATTTTTTTTAAACTATTGCTATCAATACATGTAACAAAGTTGGTACGTATATTTGAATCAAGGCAATACTTATATTTTTAAAAAAAATTTTGCATTTAGAGTTTTTTCGTTTTACGAGGAATTTTCAATAAACTTTCATGAGGAAAAAAATTTACTATTATCAATTATATTACAAAACCCTTACGAACTTTTGTTATATGTAGTTCAAAGAAATTGTAAATCAAATTTAATAAGTGTTTGTCAATTATTGTAAAAGAAGTAGCATTTAAAAATCACTTCATGAGTTTTTAAATTTTTCTTTAAAAAATTAGACAGTTTTTTTAATTTTTTTTATTTTTACATAATACCGTGATTTTAACTCAAAAAATAAGGTCGAAATTTACGAATGAGCATTATTCGCTGGGTAGAAAAATGATTGCTTCAAAATATAATAATAATAATAATAAAAATAATAAGCCTAAAAAAATTAGACTTGCACACAAAGATCGAAGTACTCTGTTTATTTAAAAGAAATGTCGTTTCTAATGATCTTAAAAGGTTCTATAGTACAAGAAGCACGCTATTTTTTCAAAACCCTCAGATATTACCTCGAATTAATGACTTTAAAAAACAATAACATTCCCCACGTATTTTTAAGGCTCCTTTATAAAAGGGGGTGCGAGTTATACGGCGAATATACCTAAAAATTAAAAAAATGCAGCTAAAAAGTATAAGAGCGTGTTACACGCGAGATTTTGCGGTATACATTAGGGACCAACAAAAAAATTTGTAAAAGCCATTAAATTTACGATTTTTATAAGTCCTATAATGTACCCTGAAAATTGAAAATAAAATTTAATTTTATATTAATTATCTCTTTTTGAAAAATTAAAATACCTAATATTTTTAAAGAAAAATCCTTACTTCTAGGACAGTATAAATCCAACTTTGGGGTTTCTTTTTCTTTGCGAGCACAACCTTGCCACCGAAAGGCAATCGGTCGTCGTAATCTGAATCAGGCACATACCTGCGTCTGACCTGTGTCATGACTGACTCACACGGAATGAGGTAGTTTCACTAATGGACACGGTATTTTATCTCTGCGAATAGCGACCTTCATTAAAAATTAATACTGCACGAGTATTCGCATTTGCCACAAATAGCTTCAAAATAGATTTTCTTTTCTTCTTTTTGTACCGCGTTAAGCAATTGAAGACACCAAAAATAAAAGCCGTTTTGCGAACTAAAAATACATTTAAAGATTTTTTTTAATCAAATTAAAAAAGAATAAAAAATCAAGAATTTTTTAAAAATTCAATATAAATAAATTTTTAGAAAAATATTCATTAATTTTATGGAAAAAGAACATGTTCGGTTTTGCAGACTTTAATTTTTTTCCATTTATGTGTCATCGAGAGAGCAACAAATACACGAAGTCGCTAAATCCCCAAATGTTCGTTATGTGGAAAATTCGTTAATAGATCTTTCTTTTAAACCGGCTGGGTGGTGTGGTTGGTTTACCGCTGGCCTTCTGCACCTAAGGTTGCGGGTTCCGACCCCGGCCCTAGTCGGTGGATTTTTAAAATGCAGAAAATCGACAGCGGCCATGTCGTATTATACAGCATGAGTTCCTGTTTGGCTTGGATGCTCTCGGCAAAATAAAATCTTATTGTTAGTACAGGTTTGCATCGTCAGAGCTCAGGTGCCTTCCTCTGGGGAGGAAACTGGGGGTCAAAATTACTTGCGGTGATTGGTATCCTCCTATATGGTGCTGCACTTAAGGGAGATATTTGCTCCTGTGGGAGGAAAGTACTAGGTCTGCAATGTGGTAAAAAGCCAATCCGCAAGTCCATTAGAAATAAAAAAAAAATCTTCTTTTAATGTACTTTATTAAACATAGAAAACACAAATTTTATAAATTTATGAAAACTATAAATTTTATTAAAAAAAGTAATTATTCACACATTTTTTTTGTAAATTAATATCTATTTACATTCAAAAAGAAATCTGCAAGGAAAACAAGAAAAAAAAATGTTATCAAATACACTGTATTTTCATCTTTAAAAGAAACCAATTTTATATTGAAATAAGTAAATTTTAATGACATTTTCTAATTTCAAGCCGACAAGTAATTCCATTACATACCTTAATAACATACATTATTTTATAACCTGTAATTTTAAGCATACATTACCGAATGCTTCCTTAAACTTAATTGCTGACAAAATCTATTTGTTTTGTTTGAAAAATTACGGCAATTTAATTGCTTTCGGCAGGTTAGACGCCTGGTATAAAGCCAGTTCAAATTCATTTTACACCATAAAATATGTTGAAGGAGTAAATAATTTGAAATGGTGAGAAATATATATTTCAAAAATAGGGAGAAAAAAAATCGAATCTCAAGAGAAAAAGTTCGTTGTATGCAAAAAGCACTTCACTCTTAGGAGATTATTTTTCGAAGAAAATAGGAAAATGTTCTTGGTTTCAGGAAAGAGTTCACAAAATGAAGGTCCAACTGTATTTAAAAATCGAACTACATACCTATAACGTTTCATATGCTCTATTTTTTCTTTTACATCACGGTAAAAGGCGTTTAACTTAAAGAGTTTATTACTGATTGAGTAACAGTGTGTGTGTGTAATGACGATTTCATAATTATTTTATGTCTGATAAAAAATTTCTCTTTCTCTCTCTCTCTCTCTATATATATATATAAAGAGTGTTTTTTTTCCAGGTATAGAAGTTTAAGTTGGCATTATTTTCCAAGATGGCGACCGATTTAACAGCTGTCAAGTGATTTATTCTCAGTTTGGTTTGGCCATTCATCAAAACGATCATCAAGCAAGGCGTAGATTCGTCGAATGGGCCCAAAACGAGATTGCCGTTGTTCCCGATTTTCATAAGCGAATTTCGTTTAGCGATGAAGCGCACTTCTGGTTGAACGGCTACGTCAACAAACAAAACTGCCGCATTTGGAGTGAAGCTAATCCGCAAGTGTATGTCGAAACACCGTTACATCCAGAAAAACTGACTGTTTGGTGCGCTTTATGGGCTGGTGGAATCCTTCTTCAAAAACGATGAAGGCCACAACGTTACAGTCAATGGTGATCGGTATAGAGCCATGATTACTAACTTTTTCATTCCTGAATTGAACAATCATGACGTCCAGGAGCTGTGGTTCCAACAAGACGGTGCAACATGTCACACAGCTCGTGCCACAATCGATTTATGGAAGAACACTTTTGGTGACCGCCTAATTTCACGTTTTGGACCTGTTAATTGGCCTTCAAGATCTTGTGATTTAACACCGCTAGACTATTTTCTGTGGGGCTATGTAAAGTCATTGGTCTATGCGGATAAGCCACAAACGCTTGACCATTTGGAAGACAACATTCGCCGTGTTATTGCCGATATACGGCCACAAATATTGGAAAAAGTCATCGAAAATTGGACGTCCAGATTGGACTACATCCGAGCCAGCCATGGCAGTCCTATGCCAGAAATCATATTTAAAATGTCATGCCACAAGATCATCTTTCGAATAAAAAAAAATTCATGTCAATCGAATAATACATCGTTGTTTTAATGCAATTTAAAGTTCTATACCTCTAAAAAACACCCTTTATATATATATATATATATATAGAGAGAGAGAGAGAGAGAGAGAGAGAGAGATTCTTGTTTAAACATAAGATTATTTATTGATTAGTGCAGTGATTCCCTAACTTACATTATTTATACTTTATATACCTAACTAAAAAAAAAATTATTTTAAAACTTATAACTTACATTTTTTTAATACGTAAAAATCGTTACTACTTTATTTTAACTTTCATAATGGAAATGAGTTACAATATATTTTACTTTATATTAAACCTTTCACGGACATAGTACAAAACACACTCGTTATAAACAAGCTTTACAGCTTCCAAGAAACGTCTCTTTAGAACAGATCCACTGGCAAGAAAGATAAAGTCCATCTCTTTCATTGCTCTGTCAACCCACAAACAAATTCTGATCTCAACTGATCTCTCCTCAGAACTCAACCAACCTTTAAACTAAAATTAGACATACGCGGAAGACAGCTCCCAGGGCGTTTTTACCAGTATATTGGGCAAAAAAGAGAGACCTTGTTGAGAAAAATAAACAAATTATGAGAACTTCCACTGAAACGGGGAGGAGGGTCGTAACCCCAAGCACAAGCGTTCTATCGAGGAAGCGAGATTACCGCGGCAATCAGTCGGCAGGGTGACAGTTCATCCCATTGAACCCAGTCTTTGATGCATTGAAAAAGGCAGACTGTATTGTTTATGTGTATAAAAGGTGTTCTTGTTGTGTTATGGGGGAGGACGGAGAGGGTCTCTCTGCTTCGTCGAAGAGTATGCATAGTTAATTTTAGGGTGTGGATAAGTGAACAGTGTTTGTGTTCTAATAATTGGATTGTCATGAGATTCGATTGATTTAAAGACATTTCTAGAAAGTTTAGGGATGTAATTTGAAATCGGCTCCATGTGTATGTCGTTCAACAAACATTTGTCGATTTCGATTTCGATTTCGATTAACGTCTCGGGGATATGGATCTGGCAAGATCCTCCTTCCCCTAACAGAAGTGTATTGTTCCTGATGGAAGTGGAGAGTCCTGAATGGAATAAGGTATTTCCTGATGGATCGTCTGAAGTGGCATGGTGATTGGAGGACTAGGTAAGGTAGTAGAGTGACGTCATCGCCATGGGCGGAGACTCCATCTGGTTTCGGCGGGAAAAAGTCCTGAGAGATAGTTCTGAACTGACAAGTCGATAAGGTGCACTGTGATTGGTTGGTGGAAGTAAGTGAGTAAGCTCTCAATTGGCTGCCCTGAAATTTGGGTGATTGAACTGAGGTTGATAAAAAGGGGGAATTTTCTGGTGGGTGCAGCATGAACTTAAGTTTTAAGTTATTTAAATTGGAGGGTCAACTCTGGACGGCAAAGCGTGATCAGAGGAAAAAGAGCTATTAGCCGCCCTGCTCCACTCCAAAAGGAGTAGAGCGAGATTGGTCAATAGTTAAATCTGTAAAAATAAGAGGTTACCAAGAATTTTTCTCAAAGAGAAGAATTTAGCAAATGTGTCATTCACCACCGGTGAATGACGGGGACGTAGCGTTAAGGGGGATTGTATGAATCCAGGAGGATTCTCCTGGGTCTTTTAGTATTATCATTTAGTGGGTAATTTTGAATATCTATGAGGTTTAGGTTATTTGTGAATTGTATATCGTTGAAAATTTTTTTAGCTAGACTTTGAATGAAAGTTTTGAAGGGGGGAAGTTCCAGTTCTTTATAAATGCGAGAGTTTCTAAGACGCCAGCCAGGATTTGTAATCCTTCTGATGAGTGAATTCTGGGAAACCTCTAGGATTTTAATGTTAGATTTAGCTGCATAGCCCCACACAGGAGATGCATAACTTAGAATGGGCCGCAGAACTGCGGTGTAGAGAAGAACAAACATTTGTGTGGTTCAAAGGTCTTTTATATAGCCTCATGGAGATTTCTAAAAGCGTCGATCTAAGAGCCTTTTCGGTGATTCCTTTTGCGATATCGTTATGTTTCGCCAAGGGTGACAAAGTCGCGTATCTGGTAACCGTGGCACATCTATGGTTGCCATCGTCCTTTTTCAAGTTCAAGCTGAGAAGTTAACTATGCCTCTAAATCACAATTTTCCTACAATGAGAGTATTGTTATAGGGTAAAAAAAAAACAACATGCATGGACGTGTTTCAGTATAATGCTGGGGAATTTATACTTCCTTTTTGAAATTCAGAATTCTGTACTATTTGAACATCCAATATAATGCAAGGAAAATTTTTATAGGATTATATTTTTTGAAAATATTTCTTTTTACAGATACAAAAATTTAAGAATGGATTACTAAAACAGAGCAAAGTATTTGCGAAAACAAAAGAGGGTGATTCTAGAAAGGATTTTTTTCAATCAGTCAGAAGTACGATAGTATTGTATTGAAATATAATTATCTAGACTTG
Source organism: Trichonephila clavipes (assembly GCA_019973935.1). Taxonomy (NCBI): domain Eukaryota; kingdom Metazoa; phylum Arthropoda; class Arachnida; order Araneae; family Nephilidae; genus Trichonephila; species Trichonephila clavipes. Next base: position 147,542 of record BMAU01018907.1, read on the forward strand.
AAAAAGGAAGTAGAAAATCACACAATGATATATTAACATTATATTTATGAATTCAAAATAGTCAGTAGACAGAAGTGTCAATACTAGTTGTTGTTTTGTTTTTTTGTCAGAAATGAGAAGTTATTTATAGCCGATAGAACACCAAGAGCGACTTCACTATACTAAATAATTATCAGTTATTAATATATATATACAGGGTGTCCAGCCTTAAAGTGACCCAATAGCTAATTCCCGAACCGTTCGGTTTAGATATGCATTTGCAATTTGGAAAATGTTGTAAAAAAGGTAAAGAATGTTTTTACGTGCTTTTCGAACCAAAACCCCCATTTACAAAAAAATTCCAAAACTTAAATTTTTATACGGTTCCCAGGTCTTATCAATTATATTTAGGAAAAGATGCAGTACACAAAAACAAAGTAAACACAAAAGTTTCATTTTATTATGATGAAAACTGACCGAGTTATGCATACATAATTTGAAGCATCTGAATTGCTTAGAAAAGGGGGTCGTATACAAATTGAGTTTAGAGAGCAGTAATTCACTATCTACAGAAAGATCAAAAGAAAAACATCATAGTAATATTAAAACATCGTAGTAAACATCATAGATTGACAAATTTGCATTGCTATATGGCAAACAATAAAAATTAAATTAAAGAAATACAACTTGCACCGAGAAAAAGATTTAAACAGCTTGTTTAAACAAATAGCAGCAAAAGAATACATGATTTGCCGTTCAAATTATAGCATAATGTGGAATGATGCTCCAGTCATGAATCAGAGGCTTTATTATATCAGAATGACCAAATTAACTTAATTATTCTCTTTTTTTTCTTATTAATTATGATGAATCTTATTAAAAATGACTGCCTTCTGCAGAAATGCAGTACCGAACCCGCGTCAGAAACTCCGCCTGTAGCTTCTTCAACGTAGTTGGTGTCACAGACCTGCATGCCATGCTGATTCGATTGAGTAAATCAGATTTACTCGTGGATTCACGTTCGTGCACTTTGCTTTTTAGGAAGCCCCAGAGGACTTAGGTCGGGTGATCGTGAGGGCCACTTCTGTTGACCTCCGTCGCCAATTATTCGAGTGTCAAATGTCTGCGTCAAAAATGTACATGGTTGCGCAGATTTGTGTGCGCGGACACCATCATGCTGGTACCACATGCGTGACAAATCCCGCAAGGAAACTTTATCTTCTAAAAAAATCGGCTAAGCGTCCAGATAAAAATTTCCGTGTATGATTCTGATGTTAAAGGTCCATCGAAATATATTGGGACAATTAAGGTACTCTTCCATATTCCGCATCACACATTCACCGACCAACGCACTTGGTAGCGATTCGATCGTATTAGATGTGGGTTTTCGAGGGACCAACAGTGCGTATTCTGTGTAATAATAGTGCCTTGCCTCGAGAACTGGCATTCATCCGACCACAAAACTTCATTAAAAAAATCTGGATTTTCATCCAGTGTGTTTAACACGAAATTGCAAAAATCAAAACGACGCTCCTGGTCTTCGGGCATTAGTCCCTGCGCCAGGACTGGATGATAAGGATATGCACCATAAGTATGTAATATGTTCCACACCGTCGACTTTGAGTAGGAACAAGCCTTGCTAATATCCCGGACACTACTTTCAGGATGAGCCAAGACATATCCTAGAACATCCTCAACGGGTATCTGCAAGCTTGAAGATGTGGCACAAGACAAGGGAATACGTTTATGACATTCCCAGTTTTATACAAGCATTGAACAGCACTGGCAATTGTACAATAAGATGAATGTCTTCGACTGGGAAATTTAATGGCATGAAATCTTGCCGGCTCTCTCTTATTTCAATTACACTGCCCATACAACAGTACCATTTCGCAGTATTCTTCATTTGTATACATCTCGTTCTTCCGTACTAGAATTCGTAATATTAGAATACGACTGTATGCAATTGCAAACGACTTCACAACAGATTTTTAATGTTCGCCATGATCAGTACCGCAGCAAATAAACCTATTTTTTGGGAACTGCTTTTGAAATGTTTTCTTCCTCCAAAATATTTTATTTTTCTATGTTTTACATGTACACAGAATAAATTTTATATTTCTTAAGTACTCAGTTATCGTAATATTAACTTCAAATTTAAAAACGATTTACATAAGATTGACGTGCAAGAGCGAATGTTTCCTGGTAAAGTTCCAATTAATCTCGCTTTGGAGACGGCCCTTTAATAGCTTCTTGAAAATGCATGTAATATATGATTTTCAAAGTTCCATAGCTCGGCCAGTTTTTATCGTAATAAAATGAAATTTTTTGTGTTTACTTTGTTTTTGCGTACTGCATCTTTTCCTAAATATAAGCAACAGAACATGGAGACCGTATAAAAATTTAATTTTTGTAATTATTTTCTAAATGGGGTTTTTGGTTCGAAAAGCACGTAAAAATATATATTCTTTACCTTTTTTAAAAACATTTTTCAAATTGGAAGTGCATATCTAAACTGAATGGTTCGGGGATTAGTTATTGGGTCACATGAAGGCTGGACACCCTGTATATATATACACAAGATGGAATGAAGTAAAATTCTTGGAGAATTCCCATTATTTCAGCATTACAATCAATTATTTGAAATAATAATGGGTGTTTTTTTATTAAAATTTAACTACTCTGATATTTATAATAAAACAAGAATAAATCCTTTCCTAAATTACGTATCTAAAAAATTTTAGTTCAACCCCGGCACAGATATTCTAGCTATATGTAGGCAAAATATGCTTTTATAATAAAAGCATTTTTTATGAAAGAAGAATGTTTTTAATATGTTATTTTTCTTCATTTTTTATTAAAAAAATGCATTTAAATAGTTTTTTTCTTGAAATAATATTAAAACCATATGTATGTTTCAATTCAAGTGACACTAAATATCAAAAAATTCATTTATACGTTTTTGCAAAATCACCGTTCCGAACGTAATCACCGTTTTCACTCCATCCACAAGAAACGAAATCAATTGCAAAAACTTAATACTGTGTTAAACATGGAAAAACTTAACCGGTGTTTCACGCATGGAGAACACTCGCCTTCTCAAACCGTTCAAACAATTAGATGAAAATACATTATTTCAATCCTATACGGTACCACGATACATTCCGATTAAAAAAAATTCCATGTGTTATTTAAACTACTGGGTTTACAAGAATTTTGTTTATTATTTTTTACGATACAAAAATACAGCTCGAAAAAAAATTGCTGGCTATGTTCAAAAAACTATCTGTTCAATATTATTTATACAGAAAGCATGCTCCACGAGCTGGGACACTGCACCTTTAGTGCCGTCTATCCGGCATAGCGGTTAGTGACGCTGACAGCGGTGCCGCAGGGCTTGGGTTCGAATCCGGAAAATGCATGAATGTTTGAAAATGTATAGTGCATTCGCGGTACGGGGGTGCTTTAAATAGCTGTCGAGCCGCAAATTCTCTCGTGAGGTTGGTGGAAGAGGAAGAAAGGTGGGAGGCCCCTGACCACCCCCAGGGTGTTCTCCTTCAAAAGTGGGATGTTATTGAGCAAAATCGTACTGTCACCTGCATGGTGATCAAAGATAAGGCTAACGACAGGCGTAAAATTCTAGCCCTTTGTCGCAATGAATTTCGTGGACCTTGATCTGATGTTACTGTCGATCAGGCGGCATAAGTAACAACCTTTAGTGATTTTCATATTACGCAACAGAATGCGAGGAGAGAGAACAGTGTTTTCTCCTTTCAGGAGGAATAAAGTCAAGCTATGAAATATTAATAGGGATAGTTGAATGATTTGGAAACTACTCACAACACACCCAATATTGGGGAAAAGTTTCAAGTCATCTATGCTTAGTAAAAAAAAAAAATTTGGAGTTTACTCATTAAAATCGATTTTCATATAAAGCCCACAGTATGGAAAAATTATGAAGAGCGAAATTTTACAAATGTTAACAAAAATACGTTACGCTGTGTTCTGCGCAAGCACCAACTTGATGTCGGAAAGGGAAGGACTACTTTTTTAAAATTGCGATCATTCTTTTCCTGCTAAAATCAGACAAAAATTAATTACAGAATCGGAAAGATCACTTATTTCGCCCCGATACGGTATAATTTTTTTTTTACAAAATAACGAAATTTTGCCTTTTTTTTTTTTCTAAAATGAGCCACTATTGATGCGTTTTTATAAAGTTTTTCAATCGTTCTGTACGAATTTATTACCATCATAATGTATCAAAATTATGTACTAAAAAGTTCATACTTTGTTTTTTTCGAATCAGTGATTTAAAATATGAAATAACGAAAACTTTTTTTTTTGTGATTTTTAAAAAATACTCAAATTTTTAACTAAACATTGAATAGCTCCGTTGTTTAGAAACATAATCCACACGAAACTTTTTTCTCAAGTGTTATCCGTTTTGTTCAAAGTTTGAAAGAATTGCGGATTTTAAAAGAAATTGTATTTTTCGTCTAATACCCTTTTTACAACAAATCATTATAAGTAATTTTTTTTCTTTAAAAATTTCCATTATTTGTTATCAATCAAGGAAATTTGGAGAGTATTTTAAAAACTAAGCTATATCGAAAAAATTCGCAAACTACGTTTAGTAGCGTTTGTTTTAGCGTGATTAGCCTTAAAAACCGGTTTTCGCGCCAAGAGACACTTCATGCCTTAGCTCTTTTATCCAAGTTGACTATAACAACTAAAAATCACTTTAGTTACAACAGGCGTCTAGTCACAGTGATTAATGACGAGTGAATGTAATATTCACAATGATATTAATCCAGTGATTCTCCAACTTTTAATATTTGCGACCCAATTTTTAATCATAATTTTCATCGCCCCCCCTTCAATAACAATGTATTTGAATACAATAATTACTTTTATGCTCCAGCTACAATATGACCTTTATTATAAACCGTATAAATTACCTAGATAACAGTTTTAACTTTTGTATGTTACTTTTTAAATAACAGATAAATTAAGTTACTTTCAAGTAAAAGGATAAATATCATGCTGCTTTTAATTTTTAAATTGTAACAAATATGCATCATATATTTTATTATGTCATCAATGCATTTTGTTTTGCATCCTTTCAATAAATGAATAATTTTTTTTTAAAAAAAATGAAATTGTAAATTTTATTTTCGACATGCTTACGCCCCCAGCAGGGCACGCCCCAGTAAGAGAATCGCTGTATTAATAGAGAAGTAAATCAAGCTTCTCAACAATGTACTATGAGTATAACATATTTATGTAACATAATTGACTTCTATAATTTTACAGGCAATATGAAAAATGTAAATAGAATAAAGAAAATACATATACATGGTTTCAGTATTTATTTGAGATGCATTTATTTAACCGGTTTGCCTACTATAAAATCAAAGACAACCGTAAGGAGTAAACTCCAGTCGTACGTCGGAGCCGAGAGTTTTTTTTTTTTGCTTTCGCTTTTTGAAACCATTTGTTTTATAAAATTTCTATGTATTACACATATATTATAGCTTATTTGTTTCTTCATCTATACATATAAATAAAAATGAAGTGTCTGTAATTTGAAATTCAACAGCTTTTTACTAAATGCATTTAAAAGTATATACGGTACTTACATGAAAAAATCAATTTTTAAAATTTTTGTCTGTTCCGGCTGGACCAATTTTGACGAAACTTTCACTGGCAGATAGCTAATGTTATAAGAAATAACTTAGGATACTTTTATTTTAGAAAAAAATTAGGATTTCGAGAAAATAAAATTAAAACCAATGAAACAGTGAGCAATATCCGATTCAAATAGGGATTATTTATTTCAATAGGAATTATTTTATTTCGCGAGCCTTCTGTCTCAGCGATTGCTAGCAGTTATATCAAACTTTTTTCTTTGATTAGGTTGCTGCCATTCGCGACATTTCCCGTTCATGTCTTGATCCTAAAGATTTTACAGTCCTTAACTGCATTGTCAAAGGTCATGCGTCCCTTTCACCCTCTTCCTTGCGGCTTCGTTTGTGTTCGCGTTTCACCCTACTTGCTACTTAGACCTATTTTGATCCTAAAGATTTTAGTCCTCACCCCATCGACAGTGTCAAAGGTCATGCGTCCCATTCACCCCCTGCTCAACAAAAAGCAAAGAAAAAAATAAAACAAAAAAGAAACATTCACAAAGTAGAAGAAAAGTTTTCGTAAACTATGCGAAGTGAATAAACACTTTTTTGTTGAATTCCACGTAGACGAAGTCGCGGGTAACAGCTATTTAACATAAAATAAATGCATCAGAAAGTAATATTAACGAATTACACATCCAGATAAAAATTATTTAACTATTTTTAGCGTTTATTACACAAAATTTGTAACAATGTGTTACTTTTGCTGAGAAGGTAGGTGTTTTCAAAAATCGACCCACAAGTTACGGGGCGTCATAAATAATAACAACAATAATAAAAAAAAATCAGCAATTATAACTAAAGACTTAAAATTTAGCAAACGTGGTTTTTTCGTTCAGCTGAAAAAAAGCTTTTTTTTGTTTAATTTATAAAATTCACGTAAAATTAACTCACTAAAAACTTCTTCAACCTTCAGTCTGTATTTTTTAATTCACCCGTGCAAAGAACGTTATACCAGCTAGTTGCAAATATAATTATAGTTAACTTTTTTCTGATTACTTGTCCTTTAAAAGACGTGGAGAGGTCCGAAGCTCTAAAAATGCTTCAATAATTGCCCTCGGGTAGCAATACTCTTTTGCACCTTTAGAACAAGGGTGGTCAACCCGCGTGCCACAGTGGCATGTGAAGACTTACTGAAAAATTTATGGAAATATAATATATAACCATTTTTACAATTTTTTGTTGAAGTGGGGTTGTCTATGACAATATATGAATCTGCTATGAACATAATAAAATAAATATCACTCAAAACTAGCTGATCTGCACCTATAATAATCTAAATTTGTGAGCATCTGTAAGAGCTAATCCTAATAGAGATGACTTGGTAAAAAAAAGTAATACAAACGCCACATTAAATACAGAGCATTTAAAAATTATTTTTGAATTAAATGATTCAAGTTACTCATTTTTATTTCATACTTAACCTAATTGATTGAACTTGTTCAAAGTTTATTAAAATAAAAAACTTATAAGTTTGAACTTTCATCTTTATTATATTATTTTTAAATTTCGATTACATATAGACTTGCATTAAAAAATATTAAATTGTGTATACAAATCCCACAATAAACTTATAAGTAACATTTTTTCACTTTTGTTTGTTGGAAAAGGCAAGTTTATTTTTTTGTCAAATAGTGGCATTCTTCCCAAAAAAGTTGGACACCCCTGCTTTAGAACAATCTGAAAATGATTCATCTTGTCCAGGACTCTCTACACAGCCCCAATTTCCAATTTGGAATGTAGATTTCTAAATATTTCTGAATGTAGGCCTTGAATATATATATATATATAAGAACTGCAACTATTTCTCATTTGTGCATAGAATATCATATATAACCAAGAACTACTTATGCTAAATCTGCTACACGTTTTTTTCTTAATCATACGAAGGCTTTTACTAATTTAATGTGCTTTAACACAAAACTTACCTAGCAACACTAATAAAGAGCTTTGGGAATGTAGTATTCCAATTCATGGAAAACCCACAGAATCAGAATTATTAATAAAATTCTTATGCATATTTATCTGTTAACTCCTTTAAAATCTACTTTTTATGCAAAAATTTCTAACTTTAAGAAACAAAAGGTTAACGAAGAAATTTTTTAATAGTTTTAAACAGAATTAACATTGTCATACAGCCACAAACTAATAAAAAATTATGGTACATAATGCGTACTTTTAAAATCAAAAGTAAGATTGAAATTAACAGATGCCAGTGCTATATGCTGGATATAAAAATGATAAGATTTAAAAATATGGAATGATGAGCATACAAAAATTTATATATGCACCTAAATGATGTTTAAAAGAAATGACATATCCAAAGAATGTTTATTCTCACAAAACTAATTATTCCATGTCAAAAATAATGCTGTATTAATAAAGCTTTCGGTTTCATTTACATTCTTTTTCACCCACTTTTAAGACAAATAAATACATATGGTTTCTTGTTGTGAATAATTCATTCTGGCAATATTCTAGGATTCAATTTAAAACATTTTTCTATAGGACAGACATTTTGTTACTACATTATGCATACATTTATTCTTCGACATATTTCATTTTTCTTCCACTTGCGTATAGAAATTTCATTGACTCCAAATATCAGTGCTGCATGCAATTTCCATTCTCTTTCACAAATTTAATGATTTTGCATTTAAAATTATCACTGTTTATTTCATTTATCAAGATACATATTCACTAAACAAATGAACACTATAGATCAACTACAGTTCAACTAAAGCAAATGCAATTTGCTAAAATGTTTGACATTCACTTTAAAACCATGATTTCAAAAGATCAGAAAAAGAGACAATATCTGACTTATAAACTCCCTGAAGCATTCACCCACATACTGTTCCTTTTATTGCCTGTCAATTTAAGGCTATTTGAAAGCCAGAGAAAATCCTTTGAATGACATTAGAAGAGCATTGCACATGTACATTTCACATTCCTTTTTAAAGAAGACACATAATATAAAGATAATGTCTTTTAAAATTGAACAATGTAGCTTGATATTACAGGTACTTGATTTATACTGGAATGAACAGTAAATATTTTATGAAAATAAAATTTTAAACGAAAAAAAAATCATGCATGGAAGGAAAGAAACACAGTAGAACTCAAGTCTGAAGAATTGACAGGTATTTTAACAATCGAGATTGTAATACCATTTCTTTTACTAACTTTAAAATTCAAAACCTGATTAAATTACAAAATTAACAACAAGTACTTATGTTTTAAAAGTATAATTTGTCAAATAATTTAAGGCAGCCAAACTAGTAAATACACAATGAACTACAATCAATAAAAAATCATTCTAAGGAACATATTAAGTTATAACTATTAAAATTATTTATCTCCCTTAATTTTAAACATCAATCAATTATAAGTTCAGTACCATTTCTAATTTTCAAACACAAAGAAATATACAAGCTCAACTTCATTAATTTTTAAAAAATATTTTGTCAGCATTCTAACATTCAATGAGAATTAAAAAATACACACTTCCAAGATGCATAATAAATTCTTCAACATTTGTTTATTAGCTTGCATCAACATATGGTTACAATCAACAGTTCTTCTACACAACGAATTATTCAAGAAACTTAACATCAATAACCTTAATAAAAAGTACATTTCGATAATTATTTACTCTGAAAACTTATAAAATGCAGAACTTTGGATTCATAAAAAAATCCATCTTCTTCAAATTTGAAGTTAATTTACTAAGGCACCAACATAATGTCCAAAAGACACGCATTCTCAGAGAAGACCAGATAAAGCAAACCTTAAAATTCATTCATAATTATCTTTTTCATAATCAAGAAAACTTTCCTTAAATGAGAAAAATGTACAAAATTCAAACACTAATCTTAACAGTCATTTTTAATTATGATAATTTACAATGAACTTAAGTGATGATAAATAGCGGTAGATATTGAAGCATTTAAAAAAATATCTATTATTGCTGTAGATTTGTGTACAACAATCACCAATAAGCAGATAAAACAAGGCCTCAGAATCAAATTTGATGAATTTTAGTTTTTTGTGGAATGTTCCTACAAATGTAAAATTCTTAAGATCTAAAATAATTACATGGACGAATTAATTAAATGTGAGACATAGCTTTTCGGTGAAATACTATACAAATATTTTAATACTGCCAATAACATCTTTTAAACCATTTAAATGACTAATCATTAATGATCTTTCAAAAAATGACCATTTTAATTTCTTTTCTGTAATAAAATCTTCAATCTATTTCAGTGATATCATTCATGCTAAAATGTAAATAATTTAAAACTTTTTTTTATATTACTACATAGAAATTTCATTACTATAAAGCTCTTCACTGTTGACAAAGAACACTTCTGTACAATTCCGTGTTCAGTGCATAAAAAATAACCCTTCAAAATTTATTAAAAAACAAACAATAACTTGCAGTAAGTACACATATAAATGTAATGTAGAAAAATTCGATGTACTTAAACTAACAGCCATCCCTAGAAAACAAGAGCTTTCCAATGAGTTTATTCCAAATTTGATATAACTGTTAAAAAAAGGAATCGTGTGCTGAATATATTCAAAATAAGATGTAAACTTTTGTTGCAAGCACTTTTAACAAATCAAAATTTCTTAAATTTACTTAAAATGAGTGAAAAATCCTTCATTCAAATTCTAAAACATTATATACACAGTAATATAAAAAAATACCACACCACTTCCAGTTTCAAAACACTGCTTGATATTTTTCTGCCCTAAAAATATTCACAATATTTCACACACAATGTAATATACTTTGCAACACATAACAGTTTAATGTCTCAGAAAATAGTGAAAATGGGAAATAGGTTATAGTCCCAATTAGTTCATTTTCCTACTATACACATGACTGTCAACCAAAATAGCTAAATAATATTCACAGCACATATAACATTGGCGTTTATCACAAAATATATTCATGAGTTAAAAAGTATTTAATAGCCAGATTGTAATAGTGCAGTTCTGGCTTATCAAATCTCTTGATTTTTTGGGCTTTTTCAGCTGTCTTGGTAAAAGAGCAAATAAGGAACTCTGGGTGGGCTATAAGAAAGCACTTGTTCTTCTGTAACTGCAGTCACTGAACGATCATCACAACGTATCCATGTTTGACTGCCATGGTTGTATACATCAGATATGTAGTGACCTTTGACTGCCTCTTCTCCCTCATGGTACATCACTAAAAATAATAATAAAGCATTATATAGCTATACTTTTTTTTTTTTTTTTTAAAAAAAACTGTATAGAGAATTTAACAATGCACATCGGTATTTTTCACAGAAAATGAAAAGTTTACTTCTAGGACAGTATAGCATTTTAAAACAATACCAAACTAAAATAATCTTAAAAGCTAAATGCAAAGATTCATTCATATGGGATCAGAAAATAACTTCCTGTTAGAAGTGTAAGGTCCTTTATACAACAATTGAAATGAAACATTTTAACCCTACAGAAATCAATTTTCAATTCATTTGTACATAAATACCACATTTTTAAAAATCCATTATTTATTTACCACTCTTATATCTTAAGAATGTGCATGACCCCCTTTCTTCAACTCGCAACCATCAAATAACTAACCAATACTAAAACAATAGTCTAGCTCGGGATTCCTTTTCATCCCAGTCTAACATGTGCATAGTGAGGCCTCTGGACTTATAGGTTGGCAGTTAAAATCATACTTCCTCACACAAAACTATAAGCAAGGTCAACATGGGTCTTCTCCCCTCAGTCACCAAAACAACAAATGCTTCAGAAGTGATCCCGGAAATGAACACTAGATGGCAGCAGTCATGGTAAACTCAAAAATGTTGCAATGATACTAAAAAACTACTGGAAATATATATCAAATTGCAGTAATGGTAGGAAAACAACCTTCTCTATGTGTCGCTCAGAAAGTCCTTCAAGAGTGAAAAAGACTGGCTTTTCTAGGAAAGAGGTATGTAGTGACCCCTTCTCCAGCAAGTCAAAAGCACTTAATGACTGGCTCAAACAGATTTGTTATAGCCAACAACGCGTGCACGGTGTTGCTGTGGGCCACTTGATTCACCTTGTGACCATACAAATAATTTTGCCAGGGTCAATACCAAGAATGCTGAAAAGGCATTTAAAGAATCATAATTAAAAGCTAAATGGAAAAAGTACAGTTTAACATTTATTAAATTGAGATAAATAAATGAAATATTCTTCATCTATTCATTGGCAATGTAAAGGTTTCCACTGGAGGAGCGGCTATGAAAATTTTATTCACCTGACAGTTTATGCTTTCCTGGTCAACACATATTTTTTTCTGACAACTAAACTGAAAAGGCTAATGTAATGGATTCCTTGCAGGGAAATGACTTAAACTTGAATATTCCTTGACATAATAAGAAAAAAAAGTTTCCACTGGATAGTTGTTTTCTGAATATTTTTATTGTTTTGAAGTTGAGTGAAAACAGAAAATATAACATATTGAACAATATCAGAATCCTCTTGTTGATAGCACAAACACTAATGAATTTGATAAATGCAACAAATATTCATCAATGTATTGCACTGGTATTATGACTTTTCACAATTAAGATCTTTAATTAGTTAATTTAGATGTTTTATTTTCATGGTGAGAGAAACAACATAAGGGTTACTCAATAATCACAAGACAAGGACACAAGTAACTAAATATGATTTAAAGTTTATATTTATTCTATAGACAACATTTTATGAGCATTCCTTTTAGTAAATAGAATCTCAAGTTGTGTTTAATTTTGAAAAGAGACCAAGTTTAAAATTAATACATAAAAATGAAAATTAAAACACTAAAATAAATGGTGTGTGCAGACTAAAAGCTTACCAGCAAAAAGTTTATATTGTTTCGAGTGTTGGCTTCTCTTGACATCTGATGAAAAGATATCTGTGAGAGAGGAAATGAAAATGTGATTAGATTATAAACATTATGATTGCGATTTATAAAGATTTTTACAAATAAGAACTATAAATGTAAGAAATTAAAATCTTAAATAATGCCAAAAATTGAAGCATTTATGTCAAACAATGAAGGAAAACGTGCGAGTATTGGGTTTTAAGGTTGTGCCAAACTATTGTTTGAAAAAATAAAGAAAAAATTCTAAAATCAGATTTAGACTTATTGCCAAAAACAATGTTTTAGGTAAGATATATTAAAAGGGAAAAATTCATTAAAACATCATTGGGCAATTTAAACAATTTACCTAAAAATGAGTTTGAAAAATATAATTTATCACCTCCATTTTACATTCTTGGATAGATGTAAAAAAATGAGAATAGCTCAAGTTTCTCAACTCAAATCATACTATAATATTCTTTGTATAATATCTAAGTGTACTTTTCTTGAGTATGTGAGACCCTCATTTTTATTTCCATTTTAGGTTTACTTTTGGTAGAGGGATAACATATTTTTGAACTTCTGTCTCTCATTGGATTTCCTCATTTGTACTGTATTGGAGAATTCAAGGTTTATTTAAATGTAATTATAGTGGATAGATTAAATAGAGATATAAGGGGGAATACTATAACAAAAAGTGAGCTTGAGTTGTTGAGAACAATATGGAAATGAATGGTGCTGAAGATGATAAACTTGGCATTGAATGAGAAGATAAGAACGACTCTTGGACAAACTATAAAGATGTGAAGAGTTTAGTGATCTAGAATATGACAATAAAGGCAGAGGCAATTCCTCAGCATTTTGGTGAAATATTTTATTTGCGGATTTTTTTCAAGTAACTATTCAAGATAATTAGGTAAAATTATGAACAGTTAATACATTTCGATTATATATTGTTACGGATTTTATGTAAAATAGTGCAAATAATTTGTATTTGAATGTGTAATGCTTTTTTGTCTTACTCTAAATTAGATTTAATTTAAGTAAAAATTGTAATATTCACAAGCAACACCGTCTCTTATGTTATAATGGTGATTCAATGGGAACTTGGTGAAAGAGCCAAGTTGGCGAGTCTGGGACCCTCTGAATTGTTCTAGAAATTAGTAGAGGAATCTACTAACTTCAAGATCTATGACGCAAGCAGGTCTTTCTCGAATTAACCACAAGGGATATAAATAGAGAGATGCTCGCCGAAAGTCAGTCAGTATGGTTTTGATTAGTGATCGGTTAGCATTGCTTTGATTGTTGAAGGGATTAGTGATTACTTCGGCTGTTGAACGAACCATTGTTTGTGAATAATCTTTTATATATGTGTATTTTAGACACTAATAATTGAGTCTTAAATGCTGCTGAAGGAGTGAAGGCCTTCTGAGATTTATTCTGCGAACATTGCTGCTGAATCCTGTATTTCAAGGGTTGGATTTTCGACAATAAATTCTCATTGCTCTTAGAGAACTGTCTTGTTCCTTGCAACTGATTTGCATAATATCCTCGAACCCAGGATCAACATAACAATATATTGCCTGTATTGGAATGATCAATGGAAGTACATCTACAACAGGTCTGCTGTCCATGGCATGCTGTTTGAATACATTCAAACTTTTGATATTTAAAACAATGAAGAGGATTTTGAATACATGAACAGATACGACAATACATGTAACCCAGAGACCAGGGATAAAAGTAACTTACCCAAGAGACTTATACATTTTAGTATTTTGGCAAAAGATTCAAAATTTTATGTATAGTAAAATATTCAAGCATTTCTTCCTAAATTTCAGAAACTGTTAATTCTGACACATTTTTACATGAAATTAGATAACTTTGTATAAAAAAAACTATGAATAAAAATCTTACAGAATTAAAAGCAAATGTTTCTTTATTAACAAATAAAAAATATCAAAGTTTAATTGGTTTTTTTACTTGCCTTTACTGATATCTAATAACAGTGGATAGTCTGTTTTCTTCATCACTTTCTTACAGCCTCCATTTTTGTTATACACAAATCTTTTCAAATGAAGTATCAATATTGGAGGCAATTTTTGAAGAGCTACATGACTAAAAGCTTCAACCTAGAATTGTCAACAAATACATAAATTTCCTATTGAATATATATATATATATATATATATATATATATATATATATATATATTTAAATATAAATAAATAAATAAAAAAAAAAAAGATAAAATACCTCCTGTTTTGTCTTGGCACAAGTATAGCCTTGGATTGGTTCTTTAACAGTCATTTCTTTAAGAGCTTCTGATACAGAAGTAACACTTTCAGACTAAAAAGAATAAATAAATGAATTTCTTTTTAAAACTTTAAGTATAAAGCTTTAACATGGGGGGAGATACTCACTTGAATGTCGAGCTGTAATGTAAAGAAAGGCTGAATTGAAGCTGAAGTTTTATTGCCACTAGTGGTTAGAAAAGATTTGATTTGGCCACCAAGCAAATCAGAAATAGGAGTCTTATGTTCAGCAACCTGAAAGTAAACCATATTAGAATTACAAAATAGAAAATATTAAAATAAAAGTTGAGCCAACAAACTCAAGAGAGGGATATAATTGGATTTTTATATTGACATCCCACTTTGAAACTACACTTGGGTAACTGGCAGCAGACCTCATAATTTTGAAATTCGTTCAAGTGACAAGGATGAAATTTGAACTAGTTCCCCACTCTAAATTTTTACACCACACTAATGCAAGGAGTAATTTTTGTTAAGTTCGTACAACTACTAGCATATTCAGTGATAGTGATATTGTGGGAAGAACTAAGGGAGCTATAGTAGAGGTTTTCAGTGCACTAAAGAATGCAGCAAAAAGCATAGGATTGACGGCCAACGAAGAAAAAACTAAATACATGGCAATAACTGAGTCTCAAACCTTAAACTGCTGAAAACTAATGAATATGAATTTGAACAAGAGACCCAATTTAAGGTACAATTGTAAATTATAGTAATGAAATAAAAATTTTAATCAAAAATAGAATCAAGATGGCTAACAGATGTTTTCATGGATTGCAAAACCAGTTAAACAAGACCAGTAAAACCAAGCAATTATAGAAAACTGAATCTGGAAAATACAATAGAACCTTGAACACCAAGCAAAATACAGAGAACCCAACACAGACAAAGTGATCAAGGCTTCCCAAATAAGGTGGCTGGGACATGTATTTCAATGTAGCAATGAAAATACTGTAAAGAAAATAACGCTCCTAACTCCAGAGGGAAAGAGGAAGAAAAAAAAAAAAAAAAAAAAAAAAAAGTGGACAGACAAAGTAGAAAAGTTATAGAAGGATTTGAGAGTTAACTGATGGAAGAACATAGCATCAAATAGACCAAGATGGTCTAAGCTGACTGAGACAGCTTTGGCCGGTAACCAGCTGTAGTGCTTGGAAAGAAGAGAATATAAGGAGTTTCAGCCTAGAGACACACAGCATGCATCAGCCCCTCTTCATGAATTTAAACCCACAATTCCGGCCAAAAATTTGAAACAGTGCTCATGTAAACGAAAGTATTGTGTGTATGTGGAGGATGAGTAAATTTCATTAATGCAGCACTTAATTACAAAACGAATAAAAAATTCACTAATACTACATTTTCAATACATGAATATTTTACAATAAATTACATTTAAATGTATTAAAACTCATTCACTACATTTTATAGATTTTTCTGCTAAAATAAAAATTCCTAGCAATAAAAATATTAATTTAAATAAAAAAAAAATTCAGATTTTAGATTTAATTCATTGTTTGGATAATATGGTAGATATCCATTTACAAATAAATTAAGATACAAGATAAAATAATACTTTATTTTAGATACAAAATTGGTAACATATTTTAAAAGCAAAATACAAATAAATCTCTTTTAGATTGGTTACCGTGATGTTCCTCGTAAAATCATTAGTAAAAAACATTCAAAGTTAATCAAATGAATTAGATAAAATATTAATTTGAAATTGAATATTTGATTCAACTGAAATATATTTCCCCCTCCCCTTACCTTTCTTGTAACCATCCCCTTATGCTTGGAGCCAATCACTTGCCATTCTTCTTCTCCATCACTGACATCCCCATTTTCTTTGATTTCTACTTCCTCTGTATAAGTAACCAAAGATACAAAATTTAAAAATAATATTTAAATATGGATTTTCTGCATAAAAAGAAATTCGATAATTACAAATATAATGAAACATATGCAAGAATGAAAAGTTATTCAATATTTATCAGTAATTAAGTTTTTATTCTAGGTAGATTGGAAACAAAATTTTCTCCTGCATTTCAGATAAATATCACTGATTACTATTACACTATTAACATCACTATAACAATTAGTGAAAGTTTCAAGAACAATTTATAAAGGAAAAAAATGCACATTGTTTAATTTTTAATTACTTTTAAAATGCTTCTAAATTGAAGTGTATGCGTGCGGTTTTTTTTTTAATAAAGGCGAATATTTCATCACTTTACTTTCATGATTTCCCATTCTATTGCAGTTTTGTATGCCAGTCTGGAAACATGAGATTACATATGTAACTAAAGAGTTCTAAGGTCAAAACTAGGTTTCTCATAAGTTCCCTTTTTTTTAGCAGATTAGCAGTCAGCTTCTCCGATTTATGGAATAACTTCGAATTCTACATTCTCCTTTTTCTAATTCTGATTTACAAAATGCAGAAGTCAAAAGGATATTAAAACAGAAGCCAAATTGTGATACATTTTGCCAAAATAAAATTTGAAATTACATATTTGGTTGCCATTAAGTACAGACAGGCATCAGAATGTAATACATAAGTACCAAAATAACAACTGCAATATATCTAGTTTTTTAAAAACAGCATACAACTTAATTAAAAAAAAATTCAAATACTTTTAAAATTAAAGCAATAAAATGATCTAGATTTCTGAAAATTTCGAAAAAGAAACTTACGTTTAATATTAGTATTTTTCTCATAATTCTTTATAATTTTAACCATTTCTTCATGCATACCATTCAAAATAAAACTTAAAAATTCTTCAGCATCTTCTTGTTGTCCCTATAAAAGAAACTATATATTACACGCATATAGAGATTTACAAGTATACTGAACAGACATTACATTACGGACACGCCTCTCTCTCTCTCTCACTTAGAGCATGAACTCATTTCATGGCACACAAAATCATGGCATATATGAGCAGGTAAAATGCTCATGCACAACTTTTCCACACACAGAGTGTCCAGCAACTTAATGGGAAAAACAGCTGATTTATTAGATTTTAAAAAAAGTCAGATCATTATGCCTCAGCAGCCGAGCACAATAATTTCAGAAAGTGTGTTTACTGGGCCTGCTTAAAGCCAAGGATAAGCAAAGACTGCTATGCATTGGTCACCCTGAAAGAAGGGCTACAATGACACAGATATCACCACCTATACTATAATGGCAACCCAGATAGTGTTCAACACATAGTGCTGTGTATATTGTTGCACACAAACTCATGCAGTTGGTGCTTGAAGCATGTCCTTATGCAGATTGGTGATTTGCCATTATCAATAGTGGACATAAGAAGAATGAAAAGTCTTCAAATCTAAGGAATCACACTTCCTGGACAATCATATTGAGGAGGGGGGAGTGAGATGATGCCAATATTTCTAACGAAAACCCTGGCATTCAGCTGCACAGTTATCTGGTTACAAGGTAGTAGTGGAGGTATTATAGGGTGGATAATGGTTTCATAGGATAAATCATTATAGAACAATCCCTGATGTAATATGAATATCATAGAAGAGGTGCACCCCTTCACAATGGCAATGCTTCGAGCAGGGGATGTACTTATGAATAGGAGAATGCACAATGTCAAAAGAACCATCAGGGAGAAGTTTGAAGAACCTTCTGGTGAATTTCATGTCTCAGCCTCCAAATTCACCTGACACGAATCCAACGAAACATTAGCAATTCCACCTGAAAAATCAAGTTTCGAATGCCAGATACCTCAGGTTTATAAACATCTAGTCGAGTTAATGATTCATGGAGTAATCAAAGTTTTGAAGATGAAAGGTGGTCCTACATATTAAATAGGTGGTCATAATGTAATGGTTCTACAGTGTATATATGTAAAAACAATAAGTACTTTTGAATTAATATAAACCAACATAAAACTTAGAGCATACCATACATCCTTTTAACTTAATTCATCAGTAATAACGTTAATATAGATACACATTAAGTGGCTAATAGTTACAATTATTTATCACCAAATCAGGATGCTATCCATGTTGTGCAATTAGATGAAACATGAAGCAAAATTGTTCTAGACAAATATTTTAAATAAGAGAAACTAAGAGATCTTACTGAAACTTTTGAAAAACAACAAATGATGTAATAATTCTAGAGCAAACTGACAGTACAATTAACATTACATCAATTATAAAAAGCATTCTGTAGTTTATGTTCCCAGGTTAGAAAAATAATTTCATTGATATGAAAGCTATATTTTTTAAATTAAAAATATTGAATTTTTCAAGCTTTGAAATAATTCGCATGGTTGTGACAAAAAAAAAAAAAAAAAAAAAAACTATAATTAACAGTTAGTATGCAATTGAAATTTTTTTTATAAGAGCTCATCGATAAAATTTTTGTGATAAATAAAAATAAACCTAAAAGTAATATATAACAAAAAATTTGGCACAAATTTTCAAAATGATAACTTATATTTATCTGGTTTACTATGTAAAAATTTGAAAGAATATTTATAACTAAATAGATACATTCTAACATTTATACTGACTGGATAGTTAAAGAAACAGATAATTTACCTTAAGGCAATCAGATTTCAAATCACGTAGCATGTCATAAATAAAATCAGGTTGGAAAGGTGGTCCAGGTGACAACTCTTCCTGAGAAGTGTCATATTTAGTAAACTCATAAGTAACTTTCACCCTAAAAAAATTTTGATGACAATGTTCATTACAAAAGTATTTAATTTATTAATTAATCTAAATTAATTCAATAAAACTCATCACTTTAACTATATAAAAAAACATTATCAAGATATATACAAGTCCAAATATTCAGATTCAAAGAAATAATTAGAAAAAACCTACATGCTGTCAATAACAGGTGTTGATGATTTTCCTCGATCAATACCTGGTCCTAGAGGAAGATTTCTTAGAAGAGTATAAAATGGACTACAACCTAACAAAGCTTGCAAACTCTGTAAACTAATTAAGGAAATTCAACTGCAACAATTACTATATAAAAACAAACAAAATTAACTTGTTTCACAGTTTACGAGTTATGATTTTAATAATGTAATTTATGACAAAATTTTTTTTTAAAAAAAATACTACACAAGAGTTCTTTAGTAATTGAAATGGGAATTATGTCCTCAGTAAATTTGTTCCAATTTTTAAATTTATCTAGCATGAGAGAAAGAAATGAATAACAAATTTTAAACTTTATTAGCCCTCACTAGGACTACATGCAGATGCGAGGACAAATAATGGCTAAGCAGAATCGCCAATATATTTATGTACAACAGGTACTGCCTTAAGTAACATTTATATTAAATGAGGGGAAAATCTGAAATACGATTGTGAGGTGAATGTAATAAAATTTGTATTTTTAACACTACTGGAACCAAAACATCTTAAATTTACAAACATATTGATTGTACTGCTAATGGTAAAACAGGGGTGAGTGATAATGATACCAGAAATCATTAATTTCATGGAATCTGATGATTCAAATGGGGAACCAATTCTACGAGACAGAGAGGATACACTATAAAATAGTGTTATGAGCATCGACATAGTATGGATTTTTTTGGCAAAACTGGGCCAGACTCTGGCAGAGTTGAACTTGGATACTACTACAACACAATTAACTGCAACAGTTATATTTTCAAAGATAAAAATTAGAGCATAAAAATTCAATTGTTTTAGATAACATGATGAACAGGTACAATTCATTTAAATGGCAGATGAATACTTATCTAATCAAGACATAAAACTATTGATCTATTTATATACTGCATATTGCACCTGTAAGGTTGAATATCCAACCTGAAGTTTCTAATAAGTGGGCCTAGTTAATCTTGAAATGAGCTGCAGTATTTCATAGTTAAACAAGATCTCATATTTTTGATAGGTTTTTCTTAACTTGACATTTCAGTATGAAATTCAGTATACTCAGCTGTTTAAATATATATTCTATAAGAATACTGCAGATAATCCAAATTATAATGCTGACATTATTATTGCATTAAAAATCTTTACATAAGAAAAGGAAAAACAGTATTTACTCAAATCTAAGCTAACTATTTTTCCAGTGTTAATGCTGCTGAAAATCAGGTGCAGCTTAGAATCGAAGGCAAAACATTTGTTGGATGTGGGGAAATTGAATTTCCAACCCTTTGAAAAAGAAAAATGTAACCGCCTATACTGTCTACTGACAATGATGACTACTCCCATCCAGCATTCAGTCTATCCTAAATATCGTTGTTTGCTCGTAATTTAGGAAATTTTTGATGTGTAACATCTTTCCTCACGCTTACCGAATATTTGTGAAAAGGGACAGAAATTCGTAACAGGAAGTGAAGTAAGTGTGCGCTATTTGATTTAACCAATGAGCATGTGTATTGGTATGCCCTCGCACCGGGGTCCAATTTGCTTGGTGTCTTTTTACTACCCTTGCATAGGGTTCAAATGTAGATGTTTTCTTTTTTTATATTGTTAAAGTTGGCATTTCAAAATATTCGAATTCTTATTTAGGATAAACTTACTTAAATAATTATATTTACTGTTCAGCATCTGACAAAATTCAACATTCTTAAGAAAATAAGAGTAAGTAATGTAGAATTATTTGAATAAATATTTTTAACTGTGTTTAAAAAAGTTTTCTCGATTAAAAATAAAGCATTTACCAAGCTAATTAAATTTTCATGATTTGCAGAGATGGGTATATCCAGAGCAGAATAATTGTGAAACTCTAGTAGTTTTTTTTTTTTATATAGTTAAAGCTAGCAATTCAAAAGATTCGAATTATAAAACTTGATTTTAGTTTCTTACCCCACATCGCAAATACCAGCAAGTCTTGTTCAGGATAAACTTAGATCCTTAAGCTCAATTGTCAAAGTCTCAGGGTTTGTTATGTATGAAATATGAGGGTTTTTTATGTGTAAACTATATTAACAATTATATTTACTGTTAAGCATCTGACAAAGTACAACATTCTTAAAAAAATGCAAGATGGAATTACTCGAATAAATATTTTAGTGTGCATCTTTTTCATACTTTGATGTTAATTCCTTTCGCTGTCAATATAATTTTTTTATTGTGATGAAAAAAAGTTCTCGACTAAAAAAACTAATTAATTGCACGGGTGATTTTGATTTTCTCTAATATATATTTCTAATTTTTAAACATTTACCAAGCTAATTAAATTTTCATGATTTGCAGAGATGGGTAAATCCAGAGCAGAATATATGCAAAATTATAGGTAAAAAAAAAAAAATTGAAAAAAGAAACGAGCCTTACAGTAGTCGTATATGATGTGTAACATTTGACATGTTATAGTGGTAAATATGCAATAGTAACTTAAATCCTGAAAAAAATGAATAAAAAATTATTGGAAATAATTTCCTATCGAATAATTATATCTTTAATGGAAATTGTACTTATTTAACATAAGGAGGAATGCAATTTTTTATCAAAAATATTTATTCTTGTTCGATTTGGGAAGAGTGGATACAATAGACTTGAAAATGGACAAACAGGGATTTTGGTGGCCATATATATTTCTCTGAATCAAACAGTTAAAAAATTAAGATTTCCTGCATTTTGTACTTTTACCATATACCGAAGATGGTTGTGCTCTTTTAAAAACAAACTGTCACTAGCTTCCCATGATTTTGAGTGGTGATTTCAACGTTAACTTCAGTTTGCCAGAAGCTGAGCTACTCATAGCTTTTTCGACTGATGAACTAAAGCTCGAAATGAATACAAATCGAAACATTTCAACAACTAACAGTGGTACAGTTATTGACGCTGTTTTTCCAACAGTTTTTAAATACTTTGAAATCACAAGTATATGTGTCAGATTTTATTTATAAGTCTATTGTATCCCCTCTTCCTCAAATTTAACAAGAATAAATATTTTTTAAAAAAATTGCATTACTTCCAAATAAAATTTTCATTAAAGATATAATTATTCCATAGAAAATTATTTCCAATCATACTCGACTCAAAACTCAATTCAATCTCACTCAGTTTACTATTGCGTATTTACCATGATAACATGTCAGATGTTACACATCATATACGACTACTGTAAGGCCAGTTTTTTTGTACATGCTTTCTTTTAATCTGCTTAGTATCAAAGATATCGGTAATAGTATTAATACAAGTTCATTATAAGTATGAAAAGGAAGGTAATTTTATATGCAGAAAAAATAAAGGAAACAGAGCAGCGATCTCTGAAAATTTAATGCGAATGATATAAATATACGTAAATGGTGTAAGCAAAATGATATACCGTAAAATCCAGTGTATAATGCCCACTTTTAACACAAAAAATAAGATCAAAATTTATGGGCCGGTAATAACAATGATAAGTTAAAAAAAAATATATGTATAAAAACTTAACTTCTACAAAGATAAGAATATTGTTTATTTAAACAGGGGTGTTTGTGGGACCCCAAAAAATTCCCTGAAACTTTTACGGACTTACTACCGACATTTTGGAGTTTCGAGAAGGGGGGGAGAAATGAAAAATTACAATTATGAAGTATTGAATGAAGTATTCAATGAATTACTTTTTTTTTTGCAAAATTAATAACCATAAATTTTCAAACATATAAACTACTACATTTTATGTAAATATTTACCCAGATCAAAATAAATAATTCATTATTATTCCTACTTCCTTTTGAACGACGATATTTTCGGGGTTTCCCCGGAGCACAAACACCCCTGTTTAAAGGAAATGTCATACCTTATGAACTTAAAGGGTTGTTTTCCTAGAAACAAACTATTTTTAAAATCTTGGGGTAATATATCGAACAAATAGCTTTAAAACATATTAGCACTGCTAACATACATTGCAAAAGGTACTTCATATAAAAGGGGGTGCACGGTTATACAGGGAATATACATTAAAATTAAAAAATGCAGCTTTAAAGTGTAGGTGCACTTTATACGCCGGATTTTATGGTAATTTTTGCATACAAATGTACGACAGTCTTTAAAGACTCTTTTACATTGTTTTAAAAAAATGTTGCATAACAAATGCATTGGATGGCATGGAAGATGACACTGTGTGGGAAAATGGCAATGCTGGCACCAATTTTGAAACATGATACTGATGGTTAGAATAATTATTGGTTCATGTATGCATTTAAAAGTTTTTGATACAAGTAAAATAAATAAATTATTAACTTATTTCTGATGAACACATTAATTTTTAAAAAACTTCTTAAGTATCGGTTATTGACAAACCTATATACAACACAATTTTTAATTTTTTTCAGAAACTTGTAAAGAATTGAGATTGTGGCTTAAATTTGAGTAAATACAGTAAAACATTTTAGACAAAACAAGGGTAAATTGTTAATTAAATACACAATTATAATAAAAAAGGATACAGCATTTATATAGCACCAATTTCTCCTATTGATAAGTCCCCGTGGTTGTAAAAATACAGGCTGAAAATTCAGCCTCAATTCATGTAGGTGTTCTAAAAAAGAAAAAAATATGTTTCACATATATATATATTGAACACTTATTTAACATAAACACATATAAATTAAAAACAAAAAATCTCAAAGAATTAAAAAAATAAATACATACTATACTCAAATATATTCAAATAAACATTTTATCCCAATATAATAAAACAAATATTTGTGCATTTAAAGCTAATAAATATTTATTTATAATTTATTCTATGATTAAAACTATGAAATAAGGAAAGCAACTTAAAATCCAATGTCATAATAGTGAAAAAAAACTACACAAAAGATTTAAATTAACTTACTTCCAAGAAGTAAAGAAATTTTATCTTCAGCTATAGAAAGATCCTTTTCCTGTTCCATCTTTACAACCCTAACCACCTTTTCATGCTTATTGACTGGTTTGGCAGGAGGAGCTTTTCTTGTTTTTTGTCCTCGACTTACAATATCAGCCCAAGAGCGGCGCTCTGGTTTGCTTGGAGCTGCAGTTTCATTTTTTATAAGGCTAAGTTCTGTATTTGCAACATTGTCTTTGTCAGTTGTAGAAACAGATTCCAATTTAACAGGCTCTAAACTCTGTTTCAAATCTTTCTGATCAACTTGCTCAACAAAGTTATTTATAGAAACATTTTGTTCAAGAAGTGTTTCCTTACTTGCATGTCCTTTTTGATTTTCATGAATACTTGTAGTAACTACATTATGAGCTTGAACTGGAAAACCATTCAATGGCTGATTGGACTGATGATAATTTACCATATTTTGAGGGACAAAAGATGAAACAGTTGGATTTAATTTAAATGTAGAAACTGCTGCAGGTATTTGTTGTGTATCATGAACATCATGAACATTGGAGTAGACATCCCCACTGAATGGTTTGGGAGGTTGAGAAAATGAAACATTCTGGTCATAAGCATTTTGTTGACCATTTGAAACAATTTGACAACCAGACTGTAAAGTTCTTACTTGTTCAGCTATTGTTGAAGTGTAATAATGAGAAGTATTTATTATTGGAGCTGTTTCATGCAAATTTGAGCCATTACTATAAGAAACAGATGATATACTGTGCAGTTCAGTTTCAGGCACATGATTATTGCATAATGGTATGTGTGATTCAAATGCTGGTGCATGAACGTTCAAGGAAGATATATTTCCTAAAAAGGAATATAAAAGTAATTTAAAAAGAACTCACAATTTTAAAAGCACAGATACATAAAACTTAATACAAAAATTTAATGATTAAAATAAGAAAAAAAAATATTCAATACAAAAATAACATAGGAAAAAGAAACTCATTGAACTTTTTTTTTTCAAAAACAGGAACTACAATGCAGTTTAATTACAGTATAAAGTACATTAATGGCTTTGAAAAACTAAGCACCAAATTATAATATTTTTCGCAAAGACAATTTTTTCCAAATAAACTATTTTAAACTATTATCGTCTCTTTTATTAAAAATAAAGCAGTTGATTAATTTAATTATCATATAATACATTTTTCAAAAAGCAAATAGAGTCTAACTCTGTTTACACATGGTAGTTGGGGTCCACATTTACTGAACCAAGGGTTCAGTGAATCGCAAGTCACAGTATTATGAATGAGCAGTAAGTCCTCATATTGAAACAAATTTTCTATGGGATTTCAATCTGATTTGAAATGAAAAACATTTGCAATGAAAACTTGTTTTATTAAAATACATAAAATTTCATACAAAGAACGATTTAGAAACCACATTTCACAACTTATCGACCCTACTTTATGATTACTGATCAAAAACAAATCAGTAATAAGTAAACATTTGCCTTAAATTATAATGCAAATGGTTTTTATAACATAAAATTATGCTTAAATATGCTATTTTAACAATATGTGGGCTAACGACTTATTTAATAAGTAACAAAAAAATTTAATAAAAGAACACTGAAAGTTATGTTTATTGTTTCAAATAAACAAAAAAAGTATTAAGATCTGCTCTTAATGGGATATCACTACGTCATCTAAACCAAAAAATAATTTGAATTTTATAAAATGAAAAGTAAGAATTATGACATTACAATGTATTGATATCAAGTGACTGTTTTTCAAGGGAACCACATAAATCCATGTGTTTAGTTGCTTAATGAGGTTTGACTGTACTTAATATTTCAGCTCTTTAGGAACTTAATTTTTAGGGATACATTAGTAAAATACTAAATTGTCACATTTCGTTACTGTTAAACAAACGCCTTAGTTTAGAAAACATGACTTAAAAATTTCACACATTCCAAAAGTCATTTTTATGGAACAAGAACCATTGAATGCAACTTATAAGTAATATGTTTGAACTTACACTACTATAAAAGTAAACATTATAATAATTATTTTTATAAGAGATTTCATTTGTATGTTTAACTAAAATTTTTACTTTCTCAAGAATCCACCAATATTTAAGATGCATTGGTTTCAAAAAGTATATTTAGAAATAAGAAAAAAAATTACCAACACCCAAGAACTATTTACTTCTGATGAACATGGAGAAATAAGGCATGCATTATAAGAAAATTTTAAACTGAAATTAAATTTGAAATAGATAAGCTTACTTTTGTTTACGAAATAAAAAAGGAATTAAAGTGAAAAAAATATAACACTTGTTAAATGTTGCTGGATTTACGTACTGAAAATGGAACCTTATATGTACTTGAACTTGGCATTCAAAATACAAGATATTTCCTTGAAAAATGTTCATTCAATATAAGTAATATTCTCTCTAAAGATTGCCTATTATTTCAATGTCTATTATTTAATGTAAACTGATTTTAACGATACAATACTGATATTTTATGTATTCAAAAAGAATATACATGTTCTAAAATATAAAATGTTACCTTTTGTATGAATTTTCCCTTTTGTATGATTATCCCAAGGGAACTAGATAAATGAGAGGGAAAAAAATCATTAATTAACAATAATTAAATATTAATATAAATTACATAGTTTTTCACAATGAATTAAAACAGAAATTTTCCTTTAATTCTGCAATTAGGATATGTGAAACAATTTTTTTAAAAAAGGAAAAGAAATAATTCTTGCAAAAGCTATAGTTGACTCAAGGCTGTCGCTTCTGGTCTTAAACTCAAGAATCCCTTTAATATTCAATCAATCCAACTGCTTCACTATTGTAAAAGGCTTGATTACTTATGTTATATTCAAAGCAATAAGAGAGCTATAAGTAACAGACCATAGAATTTTGATCTATGGTCAAGTGATGAAAACAACACGTGCTTACTTTGTTCAACTCTTCTTTCCTACAGATTTTCTCATATGATGCTTATTATTAGTACTTTTGAATGAATTAAAGTAAAACTCATCTAAATGAAATGCTTGTCGTTGCAAACTGAACCATGGTTAAGTGACGAGGATGACACAAGCTAACACTCCCCCTCCCCTAACTTCCACACTAACGGGAGAATGTTTGAACTGACATATTTTAAGTGCACCCACATCCTGATACACAGCAGGATTTCCATGGCACTGGGCTCAAACTCATGACATAAGTATGTTACCTTGACTACTAGGCTGCTGTGGCCACCTTGTACTGTTCAGGAAAAACAACTTAAGGTAAACTTAATTTGATACAAATTCGTAATAAATATCCAAGCTTAAACCATAATAAAAATTTTCAACAAGAACAATGTAATTTTCAGTGAAAAATAGTCTTGTCTTAATGATAATATCAGCAAATTTTAAATAATTACCATAAAATCCGGGATATAATGCACACCTATACTTTCAAGCTGTAATTTTTGGTTTTTAGGTATATCTGCCATATAATGCACCCTCCATTTTTTACCAAGAAACTTGAAATGTATGTATGCAATGCTCTTATGTTTTGAAGTAATTTATTTGAGGTATTCTAAGCTTTAAGTTTACAAGGAATGTCATTTCTTTTCAAGAAATTGTATTTTGATATATATAGAAGTTTAATTTTTCCTATGCTTATCTTTTTTAAATTTTTTTTATAGCTCTCATTTTTATATCTCTGGCACATATAATGACCACCCGTAAATTTTGATCTCACTATTTGTGTTAAAAATGTGCTGGATTTTATTGGAATAACTCTGCATTTCATTGTATTTAGGTTACTAAAGTAAACAGTCAAACAAGAAAATGGAACTACTTTCTTACCATAAAATAATATCAAATCCAAGGGGCACACTAATTTACACTCAAGCAACAAACATTTTTCAGTGAATGATAAAAAAAATTGATGATATTCTAAAGCAAGGGTGTCCAACACCCCTGCTTTAGAATATCGCGGGTCGCATGTGGCCCTCCAGTACATAAACTGCGGCCCGAATCTTTTTAAATATCGGGTTTTTAAAGTTTCTTCATTTTGAAATTTATTTGAGAGGAAATTTATATATATAAAAATAAATCTACAAAGTATTTGCCTGTTTTTATGTTCTTGTTTTAAAATAAATCTTTTTTGATAATAGAAATGTCCTTTAGATTAAAATAGATTTATATTTTATCAAACAGTTACATTTTATTTTACTATAATACATAACTTTTTTTAGTAAATTCCGAATTGCATTATGCATATCCTTTACTACAGATGGTACATGATTCTCTGTGTGTGCGACTTTCATTTCTCCTCCTCCTTTTCTGTTTGGAGTTCCCAAAAGGCAAGAGGCAGTCAGAGATGTTTTTTAAAGTTTAAAAAATATATTCAGGACGGTTAAGATAAAGGGCAATGTATACTAAATCGTTTAAGAATAACAGCACAATTAAATTTTAAAAATGAGTAACGAAAGATCAATTTAAAAGGAACTCCGTAATTTTCAAGAAAATGGCAACACTGTAATATTTTCAACATTATTTGATCATTGCATTATTATATTATATAAACATTATATTTATGTCTGTATACATGAAAAATAATGAAAACAATAATAATTCCTTTTGTTTTATATTTTCACACCAATAAATGTTTTTTTTTGTTTCCAAATCTGATACAAAAGGTACATATTTTTATGTGCGGCCCGCGAGATTATGTTTTTCCGAAGTGGCCCGCAAGGTCATTTGGGTTGGACACCCCTGTTCTAAAGAATAACTGAAGGGACAGAAGCAGGTGCCTTTAATCATGAGATCTACAATTTACCGTATTTTCATGTATATAATAACCCACAAAGTTTTTTTTTCCCGAGGGAAAAAAATAAATGTTGCACAATCCGCGGCATTTTTTACAACGAATAATCCAAAATTTATACTGCCTATAATGTAGTGTCAGAAAATTTTTTTTTTAGAAAAAGAAATACACAATATGATTAAAATTATAAGTAATAAATTATACAGCAAAATTTTTTTGCAAAATTCTTTTCTAAAATTAGGCATCTATTGCTTCCATAATTTCTGAACTTTCGATTAAAATATAAATTGATTTCGACACCTAAAGGCTGCAGTTTCTCTGTCAGTTCTGCATTTATTAGTTGCAGGTGCGGACTTAAGGGTATTTTTAACATTCTCACTAAGATATGCTTCATCGAGTCCATTATTAAAAAGTGTTGGGTTGCATTTTTCAAAATTAGTCTTGCTTTTCCCCTCCACAATTGAATATCTGATTTGTCAACATTAAGCAATCATGCAGTTTCCCGAATTCCTACTTCGGTAGCCTTCTCTGTAACATTTAGTTTAGCCATGTAATTTACATGTTTCTGCTTCACCATGATGATTCATGCAGTCACCTTTTAAGGTCATTTCGAGCCTGGGCACAGAAGATCTACGGGCCCCCTTCACACTTGGCAGATCGAAATTTATTACCAGAAAACTGGTTATAAGTCCAGCTTATCCGGGCCTCTGGGAGCCCACCTCAAGCGCCTAATGGATAAACCAGCACTGGATATATGAACTTGAATATTTTCAAGACAAAACAGCTTAGGTCAAGACTGAATATGAAATAATGCTAGCAACTGTAATATCTTTCTGAGGAACCAAATTCGTTCTTGAACGTAATTGGACAAAACTGATTGTGGTTGAAATATATCAGCTAAGTCGCAAAATCTTTCAGCGCGTGATTTATTTTATAAAACATATAAATGGTACTTCTTTCAAAACTTCATAGTAAGCTTTTCTGATGGAGAATGTTTTTTATCACATTAACCGCGGCGCCATATAATACTTGCAACGATATTTAAAACTTTTTAAACACATAATATGTGGATTTTTTACAGGAAAATACGGTACTTATAAGGTATGGATAGGAGATGCTGATTAACAGAATCATTTTAAAAAGCTCTTTATATATATATAACTTTAAGCTCATTTTAACACTTAAGTATTAAATATTCCACAGCCATTTGCTGTTTTATGGCTCGATAGCCATTGGTACTAATTTGATATCAGTACACTATACACCAAGTATTAGTTGATACTCACCAAATTGGGCAATAATAGAATATGGTTACCTTAGTTTTACTGTTTGGTACTGTGTTTGCCATTATTATGTACATTATAACTAACTTTTTAGTGGTTTATGGCAGTAGCTATTAATTTCAGAGGATTTTAATTCGATTCATTTCACAAATCTAACCATTTCCATACTTTAAAGTTTAGATTGTAACTTTCATCTTCTGTCATTTATTTAAACATTATTGGCGAGTACCAGTGAGGGCTCAGCTTTTAATTTTTATGGACCCAAGGAATTCCTAAATTTACACTTCATCTTTTTTTAAAGAATATGGATTTGTTTTACATACTAGATTGATATTTTGATCATCATAAAATGTGATAAACATGCTGGTGAAACGAAATCCGAATCCAATTTTCAAACTGCATGACTGGTATTTTCAGAATGTTATTGCACAATTTTTGGGCAAGCATATTACTGAAAATTACAAGGATCTGAAGGAATAAATATAAAGGGTGTTTTTTAGAGGTATAGAACTTTAAATTGCAATAAAACGATGTATTATTCGATTGACATGAATTATTTTTTATTCGAAAGATAATCTTGTGGCATTACATTTTAAATATGATTTCTGGCATAGGACTGCCACGGATGTAGTCCAATCTGGACGTCCAATTTTCGATGACTTTTCCCAACATTTGTGGCCGTATATCAGCAATAACACAGCGAATGTTCTCTTCCAAATGGTCAAGCGTTTGTGGCTTATCCGCATAGACCAATGACTTTACATAGCCCCACAGAAAATAGTCTAGCAGTGTTAAATCACAAGATCTTGGAGGCCAATTCACAGGTCCAAAACGTGAAATTAGGCGGTCATCAAACGTGTCTTTCAATAAATCGATTGTGGCACGAGCTGTGTGACATGTTGCGCCGTCTTGTTGGAACCACAGCTCCTGGACATCATGATTGTTCAATTCAGGAATGAAAAAGTTAGTAATCATGGCTCTATACCGATCACCATTGACTGTAACGTTGTGGCCTTCATCGTTTTTGAAGGATTCCACCAGTCTACAAAGCGCACTAAACAGTAAGTTTTTCTGGATGTAACAGTGTTTTGACATACACTTGTGGATTAGCTTCACTCCAAATGCGGCAGTTTTTTTTTGTTGACGTAGCCATTCAACCAGAAATGCGCTTCATCGCTAAACAAAATTCGCTTATGAAAATCGGGAACAGCGGCAATCTCGTTTTGGGCCCATTTGACGAATCTACGCCTTGCTTGATGATCATTTTGATGAATTGACAAACCAAACTGAGAACAAATCACTTGACAGCTGTTAAATCGGTCGCCATCTTGGAAAGTAATGCCAACTTAAACTTCTATATCTGGAAAAAAAAACACTCTTTATATCCACAAGAAAATTGCAGCATTTTCCAAGATAAAAAGGAGAATAATTCTATCGTGCTATTTTGCAAATGGAAAGGAAAATGGTCACTCTCAATTTTGGCATATTTCTGTTAAATGATCTTGAGATAGGTCCAGGTTCTATTCCTGGGCTAGGCAAGGTAGACTCAGCCTTTCATCCCTACAACAGTGAATCGATAAATGAGAACCAAGTTTGCTTGGGGACTTAAATACTGGGGGTCTCACTTCAGACCAACCACCTGATCAGGACATTTGCTCATGCATAGTAGGCCCTGGCCCACATGGGCTGTTGCACCGCTGAGTTTGATCTTGAGATAGCCAGGGCATAGGTCACAATTAAAAGGTATTAAAAAAGAGCATATGTAAGAATGAAAATTTGTTTTAACCATTATTTATAATGTATTACCTTAATATTATAGGCAAAATATGAATAGTTACATAACTAAAAAAACCAGTCGGGAGACAATTTTCAAGTCCAGTGAATGAAAACATAACCAGATTGATATCTTCATTTTTAAATTTTATACTGTAGCAGTAATATCAGAAGCATATTAGAAAGCATGTTTAAAAATAAACAAAATTACATTAGACACTATGATTTTAAATTAATTTCCTTGTCACAAAATTAAGCAAGAAATATAAATTAACACTTTTTAAATATCTTCATAAAAACTTATTTTATACATTAAAACTTGTTATTTAAAACAGCAAATTCATTTTATTACAGAATTAGGCATTAACCCTCCGGGTGGTTTGGTTCCTCATGAAAAGTTATTCCGAAAGCGTTTTACTCTTATTTTGCTATTCCTTTCAAAAATGCAACAGACTTCATTCCTTTCCCCCTTTTAAAACTTGGGAGGTCCAATGGGGACAATTTTATGACTAAGTTCGGTCTTTTTGTTCAGTGAGAACCAGGATAGCAATTGTTTACAGCTAGCTGTTAAGTTACCTTGGGCAATCTTGTATGAAAGTTTTAGTTCTACTGTTGTTTTCCCGATAGGTTCAGTCACAGTAAAATTAAAACAAAATGAAGAGGAAAAAAAAACATGAAATAAATGGCGTGTTAGAAGTTGAAAAATAGTTATATTTTCTTCAAACAAAATTTATTTTTCTGTCATTTTTTAAAAATTAAAAAAAAAATTATTTCGGTATTGCGATTTGAACCAGAAAGAAGCATCCTGTATTCATTTTTGAAAATGAGAGTAAGAAAACGCACTCACTTTCCTGTTTTCAAAAAAAAGTAATGACGTAAAAAGAGTGAAAGCCCAATCTTTTTTTTTTAAACAATAAGACAATAAATGGTGCATACGGTGATATACATACAATTATATTTTTAATTTATTTAAATTTAAATCATTTTTATGTTAACTGAATATTTTTCGGAAAAAATCTAAATTTTATTCCTAGTTGCTCTCCTTTTCGAACTTCTTGTATTAAATAAAAATATCTTTTCTACATCGGCATTTGTGATGGACATAAAACACATTTAGTCAATAATTTTTAATTTTAATGGCGGATATACTTCTTCAAATGCACATGGCTGTATTTCTAACCATTTTTTACTCAAATTTGATTTTTTATCTTTCTGTTTCTTTTATTACAAGGAAAATTGTCACACATCGATAACTACATTTTCACACAATTCAGTCATTACAAATTCTATTGTGAGAAAAGTTCTCCCCAATTAATTTCGTCTTTCAAAACAGTACACTTAAAACAATTTTGTTCAGTGAAGTTAACCGACAGTTCCACAAGTATCCATACCAAATTTTAAAAACTATTTTAACATTTGGAAATGTATCCTGTATTAAATTTTTTGAGTATACACAAATATTTCCCGCTGTAGGGAAGACATAGTACGAGATGTGGTGTGTGATTTTGAAAGAATGTTTTCGTACATGTAGACTATTTTTGAAAATTTAAATATCACTGAAGCTGATCATATAACTGCAAATGGGCCTTATTTAGTGTGCGGGTATCAAAATAAAACACTTCACTGTTAAACAGCCTATGTGAGTTTATATTCAATATCAAACTATTCGCAAAATGTGTGTGTGTGTGTGACTTACAACTTCTATTCAAATTGTAAATAAACTGAAATATAAATATATCTTACTGCAGTCAAAAATATTCATAATATGTAAATATCCTATTCCTCCACTTATTTCAGTATATTTTAAAAACTATAGCTGAAAGCAATTTTTTATATTTATAAATGAGGCATAAAAACTCAGTTATAAAAATGTCTATTATTTTTAAATATACTACTATAAAACTTACATGGATTGTAAGATCAGTTCTAAAATCCTAAAAGCTTTTAGAGGAGCAAAAAACAAGTAATTTTGGATAGATCAAAATTTTAATATAATACACAAATATACATGTTATTAAGCAAATACACATTTGAAAAATCAAAATTTCTTCTGAAATAAACGTAATTGAAAGAAAAATGTTCAATTTGCAAATGAGTGGAAATATATGTTTATCTAAGGGGTATCCCCTAAAGTGAGGCAATCCTCAAACTTAAAACTCAAACTCAGTGGCACAACAACCCATGAGGGCCAGGAACTACTTTGCCCATCCCAATATACGTGACCATTCAGCGCTGAGGTGCATGAACAGATGTCCCGATTTGGTGGTCTGTCTGAAGAGAGACCTTCAGTGTTTAAGACCCCAAGCAAGCTTGGTACTTATTTATCGACCCAATGCAGCAGAGATGAAAGGCAGAGTCGACCTTGCCCAGCCCGTTAATAGAACCCCGACGTGTGGTGTGGAAGCACGATACACTACCACTCGACCCTATTCGATGAAAAATAAAACTTAATGTTGGAATCTTATATAATTCCCTAATGAATGAGGGAGACCAAACTTTTTTTTCCATGTAAACTGTTCAGATGGAAATGGTTAAAACGGTTACGAAAAAGGAGTCCAAATCTATCTAAAGTAGGGTTGGTTACCTTAGATATTGTAAAAAAAACAACAACAATGTATTAGAAGCCAATTCCACAATTCGTTGTTATAAAAATGTATGGAAAATTACAAGACTTATTTTTGCATTTGTAATTTTTTCCTGAGAACTTTAAAAGCTAGAGCGGCATCCATCAAAACCGCAGGTCCCTCTCTGTTTTCCTAGATTGCCCCTGCCTAAGCCAGCTCGTCATAGTAAGTGAAAATACCGTATTTTGTTTGTCAAAATCATTTTATAGCAGACTGCATTTTTCATGTATTTTAGATGGTATTTTAATATTTTCTACATCAATATCTTAATGTCTGAATTTAAAATTACATAAAATTCTTGACATTTGCATCAATGACCATTATTAACATATTATTTTAACCATTTAATTAATATTAAGTATAACATAACGCACACAAATTTTCTGAACTTTAATTTTTAACTGCGGGATACATTTCCCCCCGAAATTTCTAGCTTTATGCGGTTGAGATTTCAAAAAATATCCAGATTTTAATTACTTATTCAGTTAGCCTTTAAAAAAAGATAAATGTTGAGGTATTTTGCATAAATAGATATTTTTGAAGAATAATTCGAATGTTTTTGAATAGCTTGAATTTAAAATTGATTTTTATGTTTATTTATATGCATAAATGTCTACTGTAAATGTTTCTGTATATTTTTGATTACCTTTTATTCAAGCATTCAAGTTATAAAAAAAAAATGTGAGAAAATCTTCATTCATGTGGTCTTTGATGTAAGCTGAAGTTCAAGCACTTAAAATTCAAATATAATTCGGTGTATTTTAACAATATATAACTAGGTACTGTACATAAACTTCCCTGAACACCTGGCTTTGAAATCTAAAAAAAAAAAAACTAATAGATCTTAATTAGTTTTTTTTTTTTCGTTATTATTTTTATCAAAGTGTAAGAAAATATATGTTTCAAATTATTTGATGAAGTTAAACTTTATTCATTTTTAGTGGTTGGAAAGTTTTAAAAGGTTTCACATTTTTAAAGTGTTAGGTGTTTTATTAATTTTTTTTGGACATCTTATAATGAAATAACTATGATTCAAAAACTGAAAGCATTGATTAAGATAAGAAAAATGAAGCAAAATATACTTAAAAAGGTATAATTTGTCTAACTATATAAAATAGCAGATTGCCCTGACACGTCCCAACTTGTTACAGTTTCAAATTAATATGAAACCAAAAGGGAATTATAACATATTTTACTTATGCGTTGGGACTTTTCAAAACTTTTATTTAACATACAAGCTAGCAAACAAACACTTTCTGGGGTCTAAAGAAACTCTTTCTGGATTTTTTACGATTGCTCCAGGGTCAAAACACTGGTTCCCTGCCAGCCATAAAACTTCCTATCAGTGTCCTGCTTTGTCGCTTCCACAGTCCCTAATTATCTTTCAAGACGGTAAACCTTTAAAAGGGGGAAAGGATTTCAGAAAAGTATAGCTCAACCAATTTTGAAAATGTTACTTGAAGGCAAACTTATACGTGTGGTGCATTTTCGAAGCATCTTTACAATGACGGGATTATACATGTGAAATGCTTAGAGTTAAAAGATCCTATAGAAGCAATTAGAATATGTAATTTATAGTTTTAATTTAAATCAACATATGAAAAAAATGTCACTATTAACTTACCTCAACTTCAGGAATCCTATTTAAAGGATGAAGTATTTCCTTCACATATCTGACCTGGTCTTCAACCAGGCCATCAAAATTAAAAAATCCCTGAAACAAAAGAAAAATATCAATAAATTGTTCCACTAATAAGATGGAAATTAAATAAGTGATATATATTTCTATGTTGTACTGATTTACAGGGTGAACCAAGTCTTGTCCAGATTATAAAAGTTCATTACGAAATAGCAATTTAATGCAATGAAGTAACATTTGTATTGTTGGAAAGGTCAGTTTAGGCTGTTTTTTTGTTTTATTTGGTGCAGCACATGACCTGAATGCTCTTTCAAGACTGATTCAGGTTAACATTTGTAAGGAAGAATTTTTGCAGAAATGGCATCAATTCAAGAGAAAGCCCAATATGTGCTTTGGTTTCACGAAACAAAATAACTCATTAATGTTCAGCACAAAATTCGATGTAATGGAAGCAAAAAACCAGGAGTAAAATCAATAAAGTGATGATATGAAATGTTTAAAGAAAGACAGGGTTAAATATCTTCCGAGAAGTAGCAGGTCTAGTGTGAGTGAAGCGACTGTTAAAAACATTCAGCAATCATTTCACTGTAGTGCTATTAAATTGACTTGTGAAGTATGACATGAGCTTCAAATATTGCAAACAAGTTTGATAAGAATTCTTTATAAAAAAAAAAAAGGCTTAGATTACATACTTATAAAGTGCAAGACATGATAAAGAACAATTAGCAGGAACTGGAATACCACTTAGACATTCAAGCTACTAAGTGAGCATAAGATGAAATTTACTGAGGTAAATGGTCTTATAAAAAATTACAATAGTACTTACAATACATACAAAAAACCATCTAGTTGCTTGAGTACAATAAATATTTATATATAATCGGAACAAAACTTTTGATTTATTCTGTATAATTCTTAGTAGATACATTCATCTTTCTTGTATTTTACCTAATTTACATGGTTTTTTATTTTGTAAAAATGCACCCTGAAAATTATGTCTTGATTAAAAGATCTTAAATGCTGGTTGCAAAGAATAGTGAGTGAGAGCGTGAGTGAATATTAAAGTCGCACTGTTCAGGTACATGAGGGCTTTTGGCGACGGACAGCGTAATTTTGAAACATGGTCAAGTGACGTTGTCAACACCTGAGCTGGCACTCCCCTCATAGCTACCACACCAATGGGAGGACGTTCGAGCCCTCGATAGATTTAATGTGCATTGCTCCCCTACACGGCGGGTCTCTAGTGGTACTGGGCTCAAGCTCATGACTTGCCTGCCATGATCTGATACCTTGACCACTAGGCTACTGCAGCCCCTCTGGTTGCAAAGAAAGAAAAGGGCATAAAAACACTATTGTACATTTCCATTTCAACAAAAAAGTCTGGATATCTACAATACTGGATAAAGGGTTCTAAATTGTTTTTATACTTGAAATTACACTAGGCAACAACCCCCCCTTTTTTTGTCTGTTTTTTCTAGTTTTAAATAGCCTATTCTTACTAATTTTGGGTTGAAAAAAAAAAGAAATATGTAAATGAAATTTATTTATGAGCTTTAGTTTTTAAGATATACAACAGACCATTCATCAGTTTATTGCTAAATTTGAAGAACAAAACATTACTAACACTGGCGTAGCTTGTCCTGAGTGGGCCCATTAACATTTTGTTTTGTTTGCGCGCCCATCTAACTCAAGGGGCCCCCTTATCAATGATACGGCGGTAGCTACGCCCCTGCTAACTAATTAACATAATACAATAAGTCAAGTTTCAAGAAACTGTGTTTCTATCACAAATCAGCATTTTTTAGTTTATTTCCTGTGAATATTTTCTTTTGGATTGCCTCTTGTATGTCAAAGCCCAAGTATCCCTTAAAGCTGTCCAGCAGTTGTCTGCAAACATTGACTCATCCCAACGATCCTGATATCTACTTTCCATTGTCGCGATATTTTGATGAAACCTTTCACTGTGTTCATCGCTTACAGCTTCAGAATTCTTGGGAAAGAAAATCAAAATGGATCTTTAACGACATATTGCATCTTAGGTCATGGAACTTTTATAGGAGTTCTTTCACCGATTGTTGATAGTTCTTATTCTTTTTTCTGCCTAGAAATCCTTGTAACATACTTTTATTGGTTTCCCAGGCTGCTTTCTCTTTCCCTTCCAAAATTTAATCAAAAGTGGGGTCCTTCATGATTTTGCGTATTTGAGGGCACACAAAGATTCCCTCCTTAATCTTTACATCACAATCTTTGGAATTTTGAACCAAGGTATTGGAAAGCCTCTCCATCCTTGTTAATGGATTTTACAAAGTTCTTCATTAATTCCAGCTTAATGTGCAGGGGTGGAAGCAGAATGTCATTGTCATTTGGGTTTACTAGAGGATCATTTCTCACGACCGATTTTAGATGGTCATTTGTCTTGTATGTAGTGATTTTTTATCTCTACTGTCCCACAAACACAGCAGTACTTGATATAGACTAACTACATTCCCATGAGTAAACCAACAACTTTCAAGTCACCACATATCTGCCATTTATGATCCTCATATTTTATCTGCCATTTATGATCCTCATATTTTATTAACTCTAGAAGTAATTACACATTTGCGTAAGTTTCCTTCATATCAATTGAATATCCAATGAGAATGGAGGGAAAAATTGCCATTGAGTAGTAATACTGCTTTCAAACTAAGCTTGGAAGAGTCTATAAACAGCCTCCAGTTATTTGGATCACAACAGAGGCTCATGAGATTCATTAAGCCGTTGACATCAATACATGCAACCACATGTTCTTTCTTCCCAAGGAAATGAAGATTCTTTTCACGAGTACTGTACTCTTGACTGCCTGGTAGGAATAATTGCAGTCTGCCTTCTGTTTTGGCAAGTCAAGATCTCACTTTATTCTGCTTGATTTAGTCTGTGGGGAATCATTACTTGAATAGTGCACTATTGTCTGTTTGATGTTCTACTGACGCTCTAGGTTACACTCAAAATGCACCAGTAGAGGTGGCACTGTTTTTCGTAGAAGTTAAAAATCGATCCTGAGGCAAGTATTTTCATATACCCGCTGAAATGAGCATTGCAAAGCTTATACACAGAAAGTAAAGTGTAAAAACAGCTATTTATGAGTAAGGAGTTCTGAAAGAGCTAATCTGAAGTTTTTATGGTAATATTAGTGTTTAGCGGACCCAAATACTTCATAATAAACTACTTTTGAGCCCGAAATATTTTTGATGGCATAGTTTTATTACTATAAATATTTTCATAAGCCAAATTCAATAAGCTGTCATCCTGTAAAATCCTAGTAGGACCCACTGGTGCTTTTGGCACCAAATTTTGAAACTTGGGCTTTTCAAAATGGTGTTAGAGACAAAAAAACTCTCCAAAACTGTATATTTCCCGGGGGACAAAATGGTCAAAAATCATGAAATGAACGGGGTTTCCTTAATGGAGCCAGGAACGTCTGAAAACTGTTGGTAGTACATGATTTACATAAAAAAAAAAGAGGATGAAATGAGTGTTTCGCTTCGCCTTCTTACCGCTTTCATCCAGAAGGACAAAGAAACACTCTGCTTTTGGCAGCCATTCTTCACAAAACTGATTCTAGAGCCAACAACCTTTTCAAAATAAAAGGATTAAATGGACTTTGTCCAAAAAAGGACGTTTTCGTGTCACCCTTTTTAGAGTTGCTATTTTCTGAGGGGGTTTGAAAACCCCCTTTTTTGGAAGGAAATGATAGTGTTACCACATTGTAACCTGTATTGACAAAAATTTGGCAACTTAAGTGGGTCCTCCTAGGATTCAACCAAGTCATCCAATAAACTTGAAATATACAAAAGTAGGAAACTAGTTATTTTTTCTTGTTGCTGAATGACTACATAATGCACTCAGTTACCTATAACAGTCATCTTATTATCATTTACCTTTACTTCAGGTTAGGTTCATTAGATGGCCAATCAAATCAGCTCATCAGATTTGAAAGAAATCTCATATGCCTTAATGTTTATCAATATTTTAACCAATATATACATAATACAAGAGGGAAAAAAAAAGGATTTCATAAGAGTTGATTTGAATTTAATATCATTAATGAGGCATGATACCCTTCATTTTGCACTAAACTATTTGTACAAGTAAATCAATATTAATGAAATTAAAGTAAATCAGTATAAATGATCCAAATGCTGCAGTATTTAAAAATTGAGTTAAAGTAAAAATATCTAGAAATTATAACATAAAAAGATCTTTCCAGACGGCATTTTGAATGTTAATTCAATGAAGAAAAGTTTTTAATAAGATCAAATACAACTAAAACTCAGCAACAAACATTTAATTAAACACTATACTTGTTCCATTAAAATGCCTGATTTCAATAACTCATGCATTCAGCATATACAATGGAATTCGATAGAATGTTCGAGTTGATATTAACGATTACAATAAAGGAACTCATCAATAAATAATTTAGTTTAACAATTAAAATATATTGTTTTAATTGACTAACGCCTAAATATTTAATACGCTTTATAAAATGCGATGTCAATTTATCGATAAGTAGCATTTTTGTTGTACAACAATTAATATGCAAGAAAATAGCAAATTTTAAAAAACTATTCAAAGAATCTTACTATAGATCTAATTTTAAGTACTTTAAAACAAAAAACAACAATATTTGTGAAATATATTTCTGATAATTCGAATGAAGTGAGTAATAATACTGAAACGACTTGCATGCACAACATAAGGTATCTAATATCGCAGCTAATTACGACCATTAACAACGATTCTTTAAGAGAAATACTTCACACGAAAAATTATTAAAATTTCCTTTTTTACAGCAATAATAATCAGAGCAATGCCTTAAAATTAACATAAAACGACTACTACATTACAAAAAGTTTGATAACACGAGGTTGCTGTAAGAAAAGTTCTAACGGATTAAAAAATGCAACAAATTTTCGTTTTTACATCAAAATACTATTAAGCAGTAATAATTAAAAAAATACGTACAAAATGCAAATCCATTTTGGAAATTTCAACTCAAAAGTTTCCGCATGGTTTTACAACATAACTTCAGTAGCACTTCCATTACAGCACTTTTTTACCTCAGTCACGGATAAAGTTAACTGTGTGTGTATTAACTCGAAGAAATAATACATAAATACAGGGCCTCTCTATGAGCTAGGTAGCGCGTATTATTAGATTAACACTCTTCTTTAGATTAATATGGCAATCATGATTAAAATTTATAATCTTGTTGATATAACTTAATAATCACGGTTTAAAATCTCACATTTCCCAAATCAGAATTCAGATTCAATTGAATTAGTGATTCGGAATTTTTCTGCAAAATATTCGATAAAGATGCGTAAGTCTCAGTGAGTGAGTGAATTTGGGGTTTTATGGCGCAAGAGCCAAAATTGGCTATACTGCGCCGCTTAAGTCTCAGAAAACATGTCGAAGACAAAGAAAAAATCAAAAATAAAACTTCTCATTAGAAAAAAAACATCAAATAAACAGGGCCGATCCTAGAAAGTGTGCAGCGCGTGCACCACACGCGGGCGGCCGCAGGCCGAATAATTCTTTCAATCAAGCAAAATTTTTTGTGAATTTCTCAAAGTAAAATTTATAATAAGTTGAATAAATATGCTGAATTTTAAATAGTTATTGAAAAACCAAAATAAGTCCCGATTTCCCGATAGCATAACATAGTTCGAGAAAAATAAGAATGGATTTCAAATTCTGAGGAACATTCCTTCTCATCAGCGGTGTAGCCTGCCTTATCAGGGAGCCAGTATCAATGCTACAGGCCCCCTAGCTACAGGGGGACCCCGGACGTGTGTAAGCAAAAAGTCGTAAAATGTTATTAATCGTCATATTAAGAGTTCCTTTCTACGTTTATAAAATAGTATGTCACTGGCTTCAAACGATATAAATTTTCCGTGTGGATTCTGAATCTCAGGACCCACCATAAGAAGGTTTAAAAGCTGGTAAAGTTACTCAAAATAATGAGAAAACAAGGAGTGATATGTGGTCAGAAAGCAGAAAAACTTCTCAATCAAAGCGGTTCGACAAAAAGATCGTTTGAAGTGAAATACAGATAACACTTGGGATGGGAAAAATACATTCAGAATGTTAATGTAATAACCTTGTAAATGAAAATAACCCCTTCGCCTGTTGATTGATTGACTGTAATATACGTCGCACTAAGAAGCTACACGAAGGCTTGGCAGTTGGAATTTTTTTCAGAAGTGATCCAGTGAAAGATAATATAATATTTTATTTATCCTGGTTCTCTTTTATTTCTGCAACAACCAAAAGACCGATGTGCATTCAGTCAGCAAGGGATCTTATTTGCGTTCCTAGAAAGATCTGGCCCATAAGCGCCAAAAGTCTTCTGTCACCCTCTAAGTCTATAGTTAATTATTTTTTTAACGAGTATTCATGAGTTCTCAACGCTGGTCCCATGGGGGCGTTAAGGAAGAATTTCGACACATCGAACAAAAGTGATGAAAAGCGCGAAAAAGGTTTATGACATGCTTAAAGACGAATGAAAAGATTGGGACAGAATGACCCTCAGAAAAAAAGACCCTTTTTCGAAGAAAACTGAGGAAATTTTGCTTCAATTTGAC
This sequence comes from Trichonephila clavipes, assembly GCA_019973935.1. NCBI lineage: Eukaryota > Metazoa > Arthropoda > Arachnida > Araneae > Nephilidae > Trichonephila > Trichonephila clavipes. Next base: position 190,947 of record BMAU01018907.1, read on the forward strand.
TTCCGAACTAATTTCTTTTAGACAAGACAAAAATCGGAACAATAAAAGTGGTTAAACAACAAAAAAGGTAACTATGTTTTCACTTTCAAAATTATCTTTCCGATTTTTAAGATTTAATGCCCAGGTATTTTAATCATTGCGTAAGATAAAGTGAAAAAAATATTTATTTGCATTTGTGCTATAACTATATGATTTATTTATTTATATAAATATAAATAACTGCCATCAGTTTCTTAGAATACTTTCATGTTGACTAACATATTTAAGTGTATGTTTTTGTAGCTTAAATGTACCGTAATCTTCTTAAAACATTTTCAATTGGCATTGTTATTCAAATGAAAGAATATTATTTGCCTCTCGTATAAAAATAATTCCTTTAGTCACTTATGAAAAACGGTAGTTGTTTATTTTAAATACAAAACGCTAATGAGCCTTTGAGTACATTCATTAAATATTTACCATACTTAAAAGGATCCTAACAGTAGCGCGAAATTGAAAGACAACATAGTTATATTTATTTTGATGATTTTGTTTGTAATCATGACCTATTACGAAAATTTCGTTTAGTAATAAGTGAAACAATCTATAATTTCTAAATATTTAATTTAAATTGCTTCAAACTGTGTGTGAAAAGAATTTTCAAGGAAATAAAGTATGTTAAGTTTGCTTAAAGATACACACACATTTTTTTTCTTTTTATTGAGGTAAAATGTGAAATAAACACATAATTTTTCTAATATACTCTAAGACTGCTAAGAGAACCATTATTTTGTAAGATTGAATTTGAAAAGCACAAATTCTTTTTGTATTTATAACTATTTTAAGAGTGATTTGCACGATACCTTCTTGATTAAGATCTTTTACCCAGAGAATTTGAAAGAGTATTTAATGCAAACTATTAATTTATTATGTGTATAATTAATTAAAAAAATATATAAGAATCGTATGATTTCTTTAAAATATTGTATAGCATTCTGAATGCTTCTAATAAAGTTAATCAAAATTCATCTATAGCAATCAATAGCAATATTTAAAATCTTTAAAAAAAGGCAACAATAAGAATGTTAGAACTATGGCAGAAATTTCTTATAAAAAGCATTTAATGAAAGGTTTATTTTTACAAAACAATAATAAATGTTGAAAAATATAGCTAATATTTTTTTAGTTGATTCTAGTAGTATAAAACTATTTAATTAAAGTGATAGCAAAATGCATTACAGAAATAAAAATATGATGAACACAATTTATAAAGTAGATAAGTGATTTAAAAAAAACAGAAATGTGTGAAAAATTATTTAATAAGTAGTAAGGTTGTATAATCTTAAGTATTTTTAATGTAATTAAGAAACAAATTTAGTTAAATTTTTTTTAGATTTCTTTTGTGATATTGTTGCCTCTGTCAAAAAGTTTTCAGTTATTTTAGAAATTTCAAATTATTCTACAAATGTTTTATTGTACTGTTTAGTCTAAAAGTATTAAGATATTTGAAAAACAAACAAGTATAATAATAATATTAATGTTTTATTAACTTATATTTAGAAACTTTAAAAGGAAACTACAAATTCACAGTATTGTGATTGTGTTCTAAGCTTTTTTTAAAAAAAACCTTAGAATTTTTGAAAGCTTACTTTTAGTGGAGATATTTTAATAATTTTGATATAACTAATCTGGAAACCAAGCTACGTTTTGTTCTAGAAATGAAATTAATATATTTAAACAAACAATTAATTAAATAAAATATGTTTGTATTAAATCAAAATTTCATAATTCTCAGTCAGAAAATTTGAAAAAAGAAAAAAAAAAAAGAAATGTAATTTTTTGAGAGTTTGGAAAAAAAATTGAATAGCTTAAGGTTATTATTTTAATTTTCTAAATATTTCATGGAAAAAATTTACAGTTTGCAATAATAAATAAAAATTTTTAAAAAGTTTGAAAATTTTGATTCGATAAAAGAATTTAGTTATTTTTTAATCCAAAATTTTTAACTTTATTTTCAAGCATTCACAGAAATTCCTTCCACACTGCTACAGAGAAATAAATTATATGACTCGGAATCGAAAATTGTCCCTCGGGAAGACCCGAGGCTTTGTGCAAGCATCAAAGTTTCAAAAGAAATATGGTCTCGACTTTCCCTAATGTAGAGATACTTTTAAAAATATTTTTAACTAGTATACCGATATAGAATGCATAAGGTCAGAGATCTTCCTCAGTTTTAACTTGCACTTCCCGCCGTCCACCGTCTGCATTTTTTCAACGCTCCTTCTAAGCCTTTTTTGGAAAATGGATAGTTTCTCGTGTAGCTGACTTTAAGGTCATATCCTTTGAGGGGCCTTAGCTTGTAGGCGAATTCTAAATATATATTTTGGGATACCACCTCTTCGAGTATATCATACCTTGCGTGTTAATCGCCTTTACAGTTCGGAATGCATGAGCACGTTTTACATCTTCCTTATATTATGGCTTACTATTGTAGTTTAGATGATGACATGTGATATTTAAGTAATTTAATAGATGCAGTATTTAACAGATATAGTACAACAGTATTTTCGGATGAAGAAATTCGGTTCTTGATTATGATGAGGAAGAATCAAATGATGAAGAGTATAACAGCAAGTATGATTCCTCCACTGAAATCGATCCAGATTTAAAAGAAGGAGACACAGTTAGAAATACGTTTTATATGTATAGACACATAAATTATTGGGAAGAACGTGACTTTAAAGGAAACAACTGGTACACATCCACTTTCAGATGAATTTTTGAAAAGAAAGAAAACCTATTGCTGGAACAATAAGAGAAAATAAAAAAGAAATTTCAAAATAAGATATAGATGGTATACAGCTCTTTAATGAAATAACTTCATTCAAAGATATTTTTCCTGGTAAAAAATAGCCAACTGAGAGAGATATTGGAAATTGTAGGGAAAAAAATGATCTTTTATTCCCTGTTTTCCCAATTTCGCTCTAACATTAAGAATTTTTTTAACCTAACCTGTTCCTGTAGTTTTCGATGAAAAAAGTTTCAGTAAATTAAAAATCATTAAAAATTACTTTAGGAATAATATGACACAAGAAAGGCTTTTAGAATTGGCCATAATCTCAATTGAATCCGAAATCTCAGAAAAAACTGATTTAACCAAAGCTATTAACAAATTTGCTTCTCAGAAAGCCAGAAAAGTTATTTTGTAGTTACAGTAAATTCTGGCGTATAACGTGCCCCTACACATATTCGCCGTATAACACCCACACCCTTTTTTACGAAGAAATCTGAAATGCATGTGCGCAAAGATCTAGTGTTTTGAAGTACTTTATTCGAATATTATTCCAAGTTTTAGTAAAAATAGTGTACTTTCAGAATTACAACCCTTGAAAAAGTTTATAAGGAATGTTATTTCTTTCACAGAAACAGTATTTCGATATATGTAAAAGTCTGATCTTTTTCTATGCTCATCTTTTTTTGTATTTTTAAAGCTCTCATTTTTATAACCGGCGTATAACGCGCACCCGTAAATTTCGATCACGTTTTGAGTTAAAAGTGCGCGTTATACACCCGATTTTACGGTATAGTTTATTACTTAGTCTTAGTAGAAGGACTGATTTATATATTTTTCGTTTCACGAGATTTGTGCCTTAGTAGTGGCGCACACAAGGGGAGGGTCCTGGGGGTCCGGACCCCCCTCCCAAAGCCGTCGATTTTTTTTCCAATTAATTGTAATTCTAAGTATATAGTACGTAAAACTTAATTAAGTATTTGTTGTTAATATTTAAGTTTATTAATTAATGATAATTATTTATTCAATAAGTAGTTTTTTACTGTGTTTTGTTCCCGAAAATCGACAAAATCAAAAGGAGCATGATACAAAAATGGTGAACTTTCAACCCCGGACCCCCCCCCCTTGAAAAATTCCTGCGCGCGCTACTGAATGAGGGTTCTATTCCTAAATATTAAGTGAAGATAACCTCAAATAATTTTATAGGGATTAAACAATAAAAAAGTATGATTTTAAAAGGATTTTAAAAAATATTAGGACTGCCACATTTTTCTTCATTAACTTTGAGCCCGTATTATTTTAAACGACATAAATCATATGCATATAGTCGAAAGATTAACACATTATATAGTCTTTTACAAGTTTTTTTTTTTGTAAAAAAATTTAAGCATTAACGCATTTTATTTAATAAGAAAATAAACAATACAAAATACAAGCGCTGAAATAAAAATAAGGTAGGATTTTGTTGTAAATTATATTATGGAAGGATAAATTAGTTCGAAAGACAAAATATTAATTATATATATATGTAAATATATATATATAAGTTCTGAAAGGAATTGTCAGTATTCAGAAATCCAACACAAAATAACAGATATGGAAAGAGGCGTGTGAAAATAATAGGAAAACAAAAGAGTGTAAAAACTACTTATAATATAAAATATTTGGCATCACTTTTGAAGTCAAAAGTTTCAAGGATTCATGTAGGTGTGATATATTTTATACATTACACACATTTAATTATTATTCAAGGGAACACCATCACAAACTTGAAAGTCCAGTAAACAAGCTTGGGGCATCGTCTACAGTCCTTTGTAAATCAAAATATACAAACATTAAAAAAAATATTTTTCATTTATATAGTTTACAAATGATATATCACACTTCCCTTGCAAGCATAAGTCAGCACTTCAAGAAGGAACCTGACATTTGATTAATTTAAGATTGACTGATAATGTAAAGAGCATCTTCAAAACTTTTCGAATTTATGCAAATTTCAATCGTTATAAAATTTCATTTCTTTGTATTAAGATTAACGTTACGTGTATTTGAAAAACTAAAAATTAAATATATATATATATATATATATATATATATATATATATATATATATATATATATATATATATATTATTTATTGGTTTTAAAGTTTTCACATATATATTTCATAAAAATATGTATTGGAATTTTAGTTTCTCTATTTTATTTTCTCGACAAAAAGAGTAAATTATTAAAAATGAGTATTGGAAATTAAAGGATAATTTGCAAGTTTAATTGGAGAATATCTTTGTCCCCCCCAAGGGTACTGCTCGCCATAATTGTAAGGAAATCTGAATGATAAATTAATAGAGAGTAGAGAGAGGAAAAATTACGTTCAGTTCCCAATACTCTGTTAAAATGTTTCAAAGTTTACTATTTAGATTACAGATTTACTTCAATCTTACTTTAAAAAATATTTATTTATTGAACTTCATCCAACTAAGCAGAAAACACATAAAGTTCAAAGGTATTCATTAATACAAAAAGGGAAAGAGCTAGATGATGCAAAAAGACAAATTTAATTTGAATTTTTCCAGAATTATTTTGCCCATCAGAATTTATTTTTAGTAGGCTCTTTTAAAAAATGCTCAAATACTTTTGGATTAACATTTCTCGTGTTTTGTTGGTCTTTTATAATAATTCAAATGGCAGAATCAACATGTGGTAAGATATTCAAAACTTCATAATGATTACAATATCTCTTATGATCAAAAAATATTTTATGTGGTTAAAGTGTTTACAATTTTTAACTGTCGAGGAATAAATTTGTTGTAAATTGTAATTATGCAAGACTTGTTTAATTTTTTTCAACGTTTTATTGCTATCTTTATTTTCTTATCGGAAGTTTTTAAAAATTGAAATAATGAAATTTCTGCATCAAAATAAATAAATAAATCAGTTCAAATTCAATTCAATTTTCTTTTTACATGGATTTTTATTTAAGGATTCAGAATATATGTAAAATTCCCATTCACGCATGTGCTGAATTTTACTGATCAGTAAAAAAAAAGGAAGTAAATATTTTAAGAAACTAGTATTTCTATTACATGAGCAAAGCTTTTTGCGCTTTAGAAATTTCATCATATTCAATTATTTAAGACTTCTTCCCCCTAATAACAGTCCCAATCAAGAAAAAAAGTTAATATTACATTATATTCACATAAAAAATAGTGTACAATTTTCTTCAAAAGAAAAAAAAATCTTATTATTTAGTTTCAAAAACTCCTGTGAGCTTTTGAATGGATGTCCATTTCAAACTTGATTACATGGGTAATAACAACAGCAAATTTCTTCTACGAAAGGAGGTCATATTTTTTGTGCTTTAAAAAATTACCGCTCTAGCCAAATTTCGGAACGAGTAGCAGCATATTTAATGGTGGAGTCCAAAACAAAGACTGGTTAACTAATCCAGTTTTCTTTTCCCGTCTTCGGGTTTATAAGATAAAACAATCATCAGTCAATGTCAAATCGGAACTCTAATGACCATTTGTAACGCCAAACCACTTTGGCCTCCGATGCATTTTTCATATTTCGTTTTGAAATAATATATTTAGATATCCACGTTTTGATTTCTACATCCCGCACAAGCTGCGCATCTGCAGGGTTATGAAGAGGGCATCCTATAAGGGAGGAGCTAAATGCCCAATAGTGTAATTCGTTACGATTCCTAAGTTCGGATCTTCAAAAGATCGCGCAACTAACTAGGTGAACGTTCCTACGTTGTTATTCGTCGGGGAGAAAAATGCAAGTAGTACAAAGCAACGTTATATCTTGTCTGGCTACTTTGATCCAACATGATAGCTAGCTACAGTAACTGGAAGCTGAGGTCATTGGGAACTGGATTTTAAGAAATCCGCCGTCCCATATCGAAAACGTATCGGAGTCCCTGATGTGGTAATAGGAAATTATAATGTCCTTGTATATATTGTTCACAAAGTCACTTGGTTTGCTGAGAGTGAGTCGGCGAGTAGGAAACTTCAGTCTGTCACTTTCGTACGAGTTGTCACGTCGATGATTTATTGCGAGTCCAGCAATGGGATCCACAACAACTCCGTCTTCTTCACCGGGGGGACCGCTCTGCAAGCAGAGAGGGTAGAAAAGTCTTCATATCAAACACACAGGGTGAGAAACCTCTCTATTAAGGGGCAGTGATTGTAAACATTGTGCATTAGCGTAGGATTATTCCTCATCGTTTTTATAGTAGTTGAGTAATTCTTCTTATCTTTGAATTAGTTAACTTGGTGTTCGATTCATTTTTCATGTTAGTGGTGGGAGGGGGAGTGGGATTTTGAACATTTAGGTAATTGATTTCTTGTACTAATTGTGTGAGGGCCTGTATCGTGTTTTGTAGTGTTTGCGTGATTAAGTTTAAGCATTCGTTGTAGCCGTTAGAACTGGGAGTTGGAATGTGCGCCGGGGGAGTTATTTCTAGGGCACTGTGTTGAGAAATGTTAGCCATGTTCGTGTCGGGTGGTGCCATCTGTTGTGGGTTTGCGGAGTGTAAAGTGTTTTTTGTGATCTGAGCATAGGAGGTGTTAGGCCTGACGATACTATTTACTGTGTTAGTGTAGTTAGTTTTAAGAGCGGTGCCTTTTCGGGGCTTGGGGAAAAGGTGGCATTTGGAATAATTGGCCATATGGCCGTATGTCTTACAATTAATACAGTATGGAGTATCGAGTCGTTTAATTTGGCAGTCGCGAGTCTGATGTTCTTCGCCGCACTTCAAGCATCTCGGAATGAGATGGCAGTTTTCTGCAGTATGGTTGAACTGGTTGCATTGAAAGCATTGGGTAGCCCCTTTGCTTTCGAATCCTTCTATTGAAATTGTGAGGTAACTTAATTTTTTGAGTTCAAAGATATTAGCGTTGTAAAGATTTCTTGGGAGGGTTATTACGAATACTGGTAGGAGTTGCTTAGTGATAGTATCTGTGAGTTGCGTCACCTTCTCGATTGTATAATCCAAATTAAACAGGTCGTTTTTAATGTCGTCGGTATTAGTGTCGCGGGGGAGTCCTTTTAGTACAACGTTAATCGGTCTTTGTGCTTTTGGTGTATTTTTGTAGTGCGGATATTTAAGTGTTTCGAGTAGGTTGTTTAGTTCGTCGCGTTGGTCAAACGTGTGGGTGTATAGCTTACCACGGCCCACGGCTTCAAAATACGAGGTACCTTACCAAAAACAGTATTACCCTCTCATCATAATTAATAAGAAAAAAGAGAAGAATTAATTGAAAGTTCCATAAAATTTAAAAGATACTATCAAAATTATTAACAACAGCTCAGAGCCGTTCTAAAAGAAAGCTTCTCACCTGTAGCCGAGGACATACTACCAGTGAGAGAGCGAGAAATAATTCAATCGGCAAGTATGGAACATATTTAATGAGGCACCATCCCGGAGGGAGGTGGTAGAAATCTGTGCTCTTCACTAATTCGTCCTTAACGGAACGAAATCAGAAAGCAGACACGGAATTTGGAAGATAAAAAAGATGAAATGGAAAAAATAAAAGCAATTAATGCCGTGGCGCTCGTGGTACTTGATGTTTAAATAAAGGGAAAGGACAAACACTGCTGAATCGCGTAATGATGACGGGAGTGTCGCTGAACAGCGATCGAAAAGAGAAGGCGTTGACACAGAAAGTGTCCATAATGTGATGCCATCTGCTGGAAAATGAGTAAAATAAAAGATGATCCACAAAAGATGTGGAAAAGGAGAATAATTGACATGGAATTAAACTACCACGCAAGACCGATTCAAAAGAATGTGGGTTTAAGTCGAAGTAATTTAATGGAGATGAAATCTTGCACATATACAAAATGACAAAAGTTAAAATTAGAGAGGGGTTTTTTTAGAGAGAAAAAAAATTTAAAAGAGTTACGAAAGACTATATTTAGGATCTCCGAAGTCTTTTAAGGACTGGAAAATGCTGATATATGTGGTGAAGAGCAGCTCTAGGTCTTTTTGCAGAGCTTGGGACCGAGTTATCATAGGCAGGGATGACTCAGATAGATTGGTTAGGAATTTGAGGTAATCTGTCAAAAAACTTTTTGGACTGATTTTTAATGAAATCAAGAATTGGATCAATTTTGAGATCTTTGTGCAAGATTTCGTTTCTGACAAACCAGGGAGCATTAGTAAGACTTCGAAGGTGTTTATTTTGAAAAACGTGCAATTTTTTCAAGTGAGTTACTGCAGCAGAAGCCCAGATGGGAGATGCATATAACAAAATTGATCGAAGAAATAATTTATAGAGCAAAACCTTGTGTCTGATTGGGAGCTTACACTTTCGAGAAATTAAGCAATTGAGCGTTTGGCTCATTCCTGCCGCTTTTTGAAGTGCAGCACGGATGTGGGGGGGGAGAAGTTCAATTTTGCGTCGAGAATGAACCCTAGGTACTTAAATTCAGTGACCCAGGGGACGGGTTGGTCAAAAATATAGATATTGGGTAAGTTTCCTATACACCTTTGTTTCGTAAAGAGGAGGCTTGCGCTTTTTGATGCATTAACTTTGATTTTTCAAGCAACGAGCCAGAGCTGAAGCCTTGTGATGTAATTTTGTAATCTTTCAATAATTTTGAAATTATAAGTGTGTTGACTAATGATAGCAGTGTCATCCGCATACATAGCTAAATGGACATTGTCAGCCTTCGGAATGTCGTTAATATATAGGTTAAAAAGTCTTGGTCCAAGCAAACTTCCTTGAGGAATTCCACTTTTTACTGGACGAGGGCTGGAGAGGCAGTTTTCGACTCTAACTCTAAACTCTCTCGAGTTTAGGTATGAATGAATAATTTTTAGGATTTGGTCCGAAAATCCAAGTTTCATCATCTTGGATATTAAGCCATTATGCCAAATTTTGTCAAAGGCTTTGGCTATGTCCACAAATAGCATACCCGTGGCCTGATGGTTTTGGAAGCCTCTGTGAACCAATTCAGTGACTCTGAGTAACTGGGTTACTGTAGAGCACTTAGTTACAAAGCCATGCTGTTCTGGAATAATAATATTCCTGGCTAAGCAGTGCTGGTTCAGGCGGTTCAAAATCACGAATTCATATGCTTTACTCAAGCTACTAAGTAGTGATGTTGGGCGATAATTTTGAGGATTAGAGTCATCAGAATTGGGTTTAAGAATGGGGATCACCACGGCCATCCTCCAACTTTTAGGGAAGTAGCAATTTTCCAAAAGCATGTTGAACAGCAAAGCAATGAAAATGATAAATTTAGTGGGAAGATTTTTAAGGATACGATTTGTGATGATATCAATACCAGGAGATTTGTTTGGTTTGAGATTTTTAATGAATCCCTGTATTTCAGAGGGAGATGTTTTTTCCGGATCCATACAGGTAAGGGAATCGAGGAATCTTTGAACCTTCCTTTGTATATGTGCAGAGAATCTAGGATTCTCCACATCAGTATTTGGTTCAAATTGTTTTTGAAGGCTGTCAGCAATTACCTCGGCCTTTTCAATCGGGGCAACTGCGATACTGCCGAGAGCGCCCTTTAGGGGGGAATGTGATGAAAAGGCTTTTTGAGAAAGGAGGTACGCCTCCAAAGAGTGCCTGTTTCGGGAGATGACTCCTCAATTGTTTTCTCCCAACTTGCATGGGAGAGGTGTTTGATATTACTGGCGATCTCGTTGCTGATAGTACGGAGTTCATTTTTAAGAGCAGGGTCTCTAGATCTTTGCCAAAATCTCCGTACCCTATTTCTGTGGCGAATTTTGGAACGAATATCTGGAGGTAATTTAATAGGTGCGGTTTTAAATTTGGGTTTTGAAGCAGCCACAAGTGCTTCGGAGATATTTTCTCCAAGCCGACCAATCGCAATGTCGAGATGCTCATTGCTGGGAGACGCCGGAATGGGAAGTGGCTTATTTTTAAGAAGGAATCGGAAGTTCTCCCAATTGGTGGAGAGTTGCGCTGGAATTTTCATGGTATCAGAGTTAGTGTATAGAGTTAAAATGACCGGTAGATGATCCGAACAAAGATCATCTATAACTCTAATGTCATAATTAAAAGGGATATTTTTGAAAACAGCCAGGTCGATAATTGAGTCACGTACTCCCGGCCGAGAACGTGAATTAATATGCGTTGGAGTGTAAGGGGCAACAATGCTTGCATTGGAATAATTTTGAATAATTCTTTTAAGACGAAAGCCAAAATTGTTCGACCTGGTGTTATTCCACGTTTTGCGAGCAGCGTTAAGGTCTCCAGCAATGATTAAGTTATTACCTCTCTCTCTCTGAATTTAGAATTTTAATAAAAATCCTTTTGGGAATTTTCTGTTGATTTCTGCACAAAAACGAGCATAAGCAGAAACTACTCGGAGGGAAGGGAAATTATTAATTTTAATTTCAATAGCAGTAGCATCCATATACTGTATCCCCGGTAATGGGGCTCGGCTTTGAACGAAATTACTTTTGCAGTATATAGCGGTACCTCCAGCTGTACGAATTCTAGGAAAAATTACACGATCATCTTTATAAAGATGATAATTTTCAATCAGGGGGTCCTGACCAGGTTCTAGTTTGGTTTCTTGGACCAAAAACAGATCAAGATTTTGCTCCAAAACGAAATCTCTGACTTCATGAATTTTGGAGCGCAGACCGTTTGCGTCCCAAAACCCAATTGAGATTGATTGCACGTTTGCACGATTGAAAGTTAGGCTGAATTGTGGGCAACATAATTACGCCCATTTTTTAACGCGACATATGCCTGAAAAATTTCACAGGCCTTATCGTCAGGATGAGAAAGTTTTCGGAGTGCTGGGAGTGCTGCTCTTAAAGCCCGGGCCAACAGTTCCTCATCGACTCCATCATTAGCTATCTGAATAACATTTGTGAAAATGGTTGAAAAATTGGAATTTGGGGAGTTAACATGACTAATCTCCCTGATCTGTCCAGAAACAACTTTAGAATACGAGACGGAGGGAATGAAAGCGGGAGTTTGATTGAGGCTGTTGGATCTTGGATTGAGCATGCATGCTACTTTTTAAGTTTAGATCATTACGAGAGCCTAAATTTCTCTCTTGAATTTTATTTTGTGGCAAGTTATTAAGTTATTTCCCTTAGGATGTTGATTTTTATTTTGATTGCCCTTTTAGGGCGCTTTTTTATTATTTTTAGTCTTCAGAAAACGGGGGAATTGGCGCCAATTCGCTGCATGTTCCCCACCGCAGTTGGCACAAATTAGTGGGTATTCAAATGCACGATTACAGTTCTTAGCCTCGTGAGGCCCTGCGCATTTAAGGCATTTAATTGGGAGATGGCAGACTTCCGAAGAATGGAAAAAACCCTGGCATCTCCAGCATTGATTGGGTCTTTTATTGCGACTATTGTCATAGCGCTCAAAGGAGATTTGTGTGCCAAACATTTCAGTAAGCTGAAAGATAGTGTCAGCCTTGGCATTATTTACAAGTTGTAGGTAAATTAGCGGCATGGGAGCTTTGGTTTTAAATTTTTGTAATCGGGAGATTTTATGGATCTGAAATCCTTCTCTCTCGATTTCAACACGTATTTCTTCTACTTTAGTGGAAGTAGGAAGACCACGGATTAATAATTTAATGGGCCGATCAGATTTAAGCATAAATGATTTATACTCAACTCCTTCATGTCGAAGGAACTGAGCGAGTTTACGATATTCGTCATCACTTTGGACAGTAATGCGAAGAAATTTACCAGTTAGTTTACTTATTAGAGTTGGGGCTAATTGCCTAGCTATGGAAATTAAAGTGCACCAATTGTCAGGAGGGTTGACAAAAATTGGTTGAATTCGATTTTGGGGGCCAACAACCGTAGGATTGCTTTTGGTGTATAGCTTAATATATTGACCGGCCTTTTTGGATCTAATGTGTGGCATATTTTGTTTGCTATCGTTTGCATGTGTGTTCAAAAATCGTTTGTAATTTTAAGCATGGTTGGGGGGAGATTTACAGTAGCGGGTGTAGGGTTTTTAGTGTTTTTACTGAGCGATGAGTTGGCGTTGTGTGGAATTATGTACGTTTCGGCGTCCTTGTGCGTTTGAGTTGTTTGTTTTTCCAAAGCATTAAATTTATTGGTTAAGTCGATTTTAAAAGTTGTTTCCGTGTCGGTGGTAGTATCTTGATTTTTGTTTAGCTTTCTTAGTGGTGGGGAGATGAATCTGTCGTTATTTTCTATCCGTTTAGACGAAGTTGGTTTAGGGAGGGAGGGGATTCTGTTTGATCGTCTTTAACTGGTGTATTAGCAGGAGTGTGTCGGGTACAGTTTGGGATGTCACATGGGGGGAGAGGTAAAATGACTCACCGCTTGTTGATAGTATCCATTTAGTCTTTCGAGAAGCTGTGATTTTTCCAGAATAACCGGTTCGTCGGGGTCAGTCAGTCCTTGCGTTATTAGGTTGCTGATCTGGGAGTGGACAAGTTCAATACTGGGAGCGAGTGCCTTGATTTCCGTTGCAGCTCTTAAGAGATCCTGGCAACTCGAAGATGTGGCGTCAAAGTCCTGAGGTGTTTCGGGTCTTGAAGCTTGGGGTGAAGCAGGCAAAGAGAGATCCATGACATCATCACGGGTAGGTTCGGGAGTTGCAGTCGATTGACTTCTTTCATGACTGGTAGTGGAAGTTGCGTTACTATTCCGGTGCCATTCAAAGATATTTTTTTGTTTTTTCCGTACCATAATTAAAGTGTTAAAAGAACGTCGTTCATTAAACGAATTGGTAAAAGTTTCCAAACGCCAGACTGAAAAATAAACTTTTCAGCCAGCAAAAGTTGCAGCCCGTGGTCCTGGGCTACGAAATTCGTATTGGGAGCGTATGTCAGACACGTCTTCACGCTAGCTAGTCCCAGAATGATAGCTACAGTAGCAGTCACGACTAAGGATTGGAAATTTTCTTCAATCAGATACCCCTTCTACATTTCAAGGGGCGACGAAATGATCTCTTCGGCTCTTTTCTTTGCTATTTTCTTTTGCCTCCTTCATTTTTTCCCTCCTTCCATTGGAGAATGGGGAAAGGGGACGTAATTATACCACTTCCTTTTGACTTTGTTGAAGGATGAAACATGCTGAATATCCCGAGCGATTATAGCATTAATAATGTAAAACGCGAATCTTTTAATAATGGAACTCAATCGCTAAGGTTACATTTTTTAAAAAGCATTTTTTAATGTTCGAAAAGAATTAGAAATAAGAAACTGTAGTTTTTTTACGTGATAATTTTAAATGTCTGAGAAGCAGGTGGAGAGAGCGATGATTTTAGGTGATGATTCTGCCCCCCTCCTCCAACGTTTTTACTTTTTGGGCAAAAGAAATGTAAAAGGGTGATGTAATACAATTGAAATCTCATAATTAAAGATGATTTTTCTTCGTTTTAGTTTTTCTGGAATACAATATTTTTTAAAAACGCAGTCAAAGGCTGTCTTCTTATAATGTTAAAGAAAAGGACCCAAAATCGGAACTGTTACTTTTCCTGAGAGAAAAGCACTCAAATTTCAATGTTATGTTAAAATTTTTCTATCAATTAAATCAGTGGTCTTCAAACTGTGTTCCACGGAACCCTGGGGCTCCACAAGGTATATCCAAGATTTCCTCGAGTCCAAAAATATAAATAAAAAGTCGAAAAGAAGACTATAAATGTGAAGAAATCAATATTCATAGAATCGTAGGTTTATTTCGAACAATACATTATAATAAACATATATTAAAGAATAAAATAAAATTAATATTCTTATCCTGACATTTGACTTCTTTTTTCTGCTGCTATCTTTCCAATTTTGGGATAATTTTTAAAATTTTTTTATTATGTATTATTGTGTGGGAATATATCTGCCGGGTCGCAAAAATGTTCGTTGTGGGCCACGAGTTTGACACCCCTGATCTAATACTTTTAGAAATCCTTATTCTTTGTTGAATCATTGTCAAGGTTTTCTTCAAACTTTGATCATTGCAAAATCGTTAAAGATATCATTGTAATCAATTTACATTGTATTCTCATTTTGAATGCATAGCAACATCAAACTGTAAAGTTTTTCATTTTCCATAGCAGATGTTCTCCATAGTTCCACGCACACACACAATGCATACATGATTCGCTAGGCGGTGTGGCTCATTTGCTGTAATTTTAATTTTTTTTTCTTATTTCGCCCTCCATTTATTTTCAACCCCTAATCTTTTGCGCCCTATGCACGTGCCTAGTGTGCGTAAGTGGAAAAGCGCGCGGCTCTGTATTTCACACCTTTTACGTATTCATCTTCATTATATGTCATCCGTATAGCTGGTTTTCCTTGATAAGACGAATCCTTAATCATAATCGGTTAATCAAGGCAGTTTATTCTAATAGAATTCCATTGAATTAATTAGTGAATTATTTATATATTCAAGATTAAATAAGAATCATTCATTAAAAGTATTTAATATTTAAAAACATTTTTCTTAGCTTTAAAAGGAGCCAAAATTCTTTTCTATCATGATGTAATATACTTTTGGGAAATTTTCTGGTATGATATTAATGATTGCAAAAGCACACTGTTGTTGTTTCTTATGCCTCATAATCTCGACTGCGTCAGATCCAGGTGCAGCGGTGTGATATCTATATGAACTTTTACCAACATCACGCGAAGACGATCGTTCAGGCGTGATGGTTAGCGCACTCGCATTTCATTCGTACGTTCGGAACGGAAGGTACCCAGAACGAACCTTTCCCCGACACAGGCTCATGAAATTCATCATGGCAAGGGGCTAGATGTACGCCTGTCATTGGCCGTAACCTTGAGCACCATAAAGGTGACAGTATGATTTTTAGCTCAATTCCACCCCAATTTTGAGGGAGAACGCACTGAGGAAGGTCAGGGGGACTCCCACCTCTTTTACCCCATCTACTAACCTCACAAGAAGACTTGCGGCTCGACGGCTATTTATTAAATCCATGTCGAAAAGGCATTATACATTTACAAACATCCGTGCCTTGCACAGTAGTCAGCGTCGCTAACTACTGAACCGGGTGGACGACCGAAGGTGCACTGAAACATCGAAACGATTTCTTTGAAAAATATGCATAAGAGTTACAAATGTTTTTATGGCAATGGTTTTACTTTGAATGGTTTTTTTTTCACAAATGTGGTTATTTTTTTTAACTGGATCTTTTATTTTTTATCATCATTTTTTTATTTTCACTCATTCTTGCATATCCATAAAGGGCTGCGGTAGCCCTGTGGTCAAGGTGTCGGTTCATGGCAGGCATGTCTCGAGTTCGAGCCTAGTACCACAAAAGACCCGCCGTATAAGGGAGCGATGCACGTTAAATCTGTCGAGACCTCAAACGTCCTCCCTTTGGTGTGGTAGTAAGGAGAGAGGGGTTCCAGCTCAGGTATCGTCCTCGTCACTTGACCATGGTTCAAAATTACGAGGTCCATCGCCAAAAGCCCTCGCATAGCTGGTGCCGAAGTAAACTGTTGCACGTAAAATTGAGAACGTTCTGAAAAATCATTAAATTCGTTGGATTCTGCTTGATTTTTCAGATTGAGCCTTTTCACACTTACTCGTAAAAACGAAAAACATCATCGAAACATTCATGGTTGTAAAGGTTCATAAACAAAAACAATGTGTTCTATTTTAATTCAATGAATTCGTTCATAACATTGTTGCATTTGGAGAGTATGACTCGATTTGATTCGTCTGATTTAAATCGTCCATTACATTCGAGAAGCCCAACAGTTGTTGTAAAACTTGCCGAAGGATATTCCTTCAAAACGAAACTTTATTGATGGATTTATAAATGCGATAATCAAGGAAAATACAACAAATTGTTTTGATTCAACGGTTTTCATTTCTTAAGTTGTCTCGGTGGCTTAGAGGTAGCGTGCCCTCTTCGTAAGCCCAATGTTGTGGGTTCGATTCCGGCTGGAGTCAATAGATTTTCTGGATGAGAAAATCGTAGGCCCGCATGTCATATAATTATGTAGCATGTAAAAGATCCCTTGAGTATAAAATGGCTTTGGTACTCTAGGTAAAATTAAACCACAGCAAAAGTTAGCTCCCGACGAGAGCTTGAATTGTATAAATTCTAGCGTCAAAATTTAGTAACGAGAGCCGTCACTACAGATGATGCCACCATGAAATGGCTCTCACATTTGGGGACTTGCCAATATGCAGCTAATTGGAGAAAACAAATGCTCATTTAATGTGAAACTGTAGACTTTCAGACGACGCCAAGAACTGTCTCCAGCGGACACCGAGAATCACGCGTAATATTCAAGGTTCTCACCAATTCCCAACATTACAGGAAATATGCACTGCCGGACCAAAAGTGTGCTTTAAATTCTGTTTTATTTGTATGTCAAGGGATTAAGGAAAACTTAGGCGGCATTTCAAATGAACGAGCACGGCACGAACTCCGATTACCGGGCGATTTTTTTTAACACGACTAAGCCCGAGAGTGAAGCCCAGTGGCTGAGTGGTTAGTGCATCGCACTTCCATATCACAGGTCCGTGGTTCAAACCCCAGGCTGGGCAAGGTTAACTCTGCCTTTCATCCCTTTAGTGGGCCAATAAAAGGAGTACCAAGCTTGCTTGGGAGCTTTATACTGGGGGTTTTCCCGTCAGACCGCCACTGAGTTAAGTTAAGCCAGAGAGTGTTCAATTTCAGTTCGTTAAGTGACTATGTCATCACAGTCAGCAAATAAGACAAATCAACGTGTTGACATACAAAGCAAGTCATACTTGTGTGTTAGTACGTAACGTCAATTTCTCGTCACTGATTATTTCGTATCATCACGATGATGCTAGAGGTAGAGTATGCGGTGAACCATACTAGAAATGTACATAGAAATGTGCTGTGCTTTTCACATTCCACCAAAAA
The DNA here is from genome assembly GCA_019973935.1 of Trichonephila clavipes. NCBI lineage: Eukaryota > Metazoa > Arthropoda > Arachnida > Araneae > Nephilidae > Trichonephila > Trichonephila clavipes. Next base: position 208,581 of record BMAU01018907.1, read on the forward strand.
ATATATTAACATGTATCTCGTACATTTATTTTTCTAATGAGGCTACTGATTAGTAGTTACCATTGAAAACCTGGTATATCCCCAGGAGCTGGTATCACTTTTTAGTGTGGCACAATACAAAGGTGGATATAAATTGCCCCAATGTAACTTTGACACCCAGTTTCCTCCCCAGAGGGAGGCACCTGAGGTCTGATGATGCAAAATGGAACAAGGAATTTAATTTTGCCGAGAGCACCTAAGCCAAACAAGCACTCAAGGGATCATTCACATGCCCCATAATCATACGATATGGACACTGTCGACTTTTTGCATCATGAAAATCCACCGACTTGGGCATACAAGGCCAAGGTTAGTTGGGACAAACCAACTTCGCCACCCAGACTGCGTATCTCGTTAATACGAGTAGCACATTTCAAAGCAATCAATTTATCAACACAATATTGTTAAAAAAGGACGTGCATCCTTCCGCATTACAAAAAATCACGTATCATTCCTCGTTCTTCCCATCCGATCTCTCTCTCTGTTTCTCTGTGAAACGCTCATTTCTAACAAATATAATAACAAAATATGATTCTCCATATGTCAAAAAGAGAAGGGGGGGGAGTTAGAACAGGAAGTAGCGAGGCGTCAAAAGAATAACAACAAATACAGATTAATTATATGCAATGAAAAATAAATGTTGACCTTACAATTCCTCCCCTGCTGAGATCCATTGCTATAGTAAAAAACAGTTCTCAAACTTAGTTTATTTAAAATTCATAATAAGTGAAGATAAGATAACTGAAACAAAATAAGACAATTAATTTACTAATAAAGATTTTATTAATCCTGCTAATGCTTAGATAAAATTTCAAATTCCATAATTGGTTGATTGATTGAATATTAACGTCGCACTGTTCAGCTACACGAGGGCTTTTGGTGACGGACCACGTAATTTTGAACCATGGTCAAGTGACGTGGACGACACCTGAGCTGGCACCACCCTCTCCTAACTACCACACCACACCAACGGGAGGACGTTTCAGCTCTCGACAGATTTAACGTGCATCGCTGCCCTACACGGCGGGTCTTTAGTGGTACTGGGCTCGAACTCATGACATACCTGCCATGGTCCGATACCCTAACCACTGGGCTACAAATTTCATAATTGGGTAAAGATGTTTAAATGTAATGAAAAAAAAATTCTTCAAAAAGATTTTTTAAAATTAAAAAAAAAATCTTATTTTATGCATATACTTTTAAATAAAATGCATTTTGTATACAATGTACTTTTTAAGAGAAAGTTTCTGCAAAGAGAAAAAGTTGGCAACAACGAAGCGCGTGTACTGATTAGCTGGAAATACAAGATAGCTTTTATCGTGTAACTATGATGTCACGCGAGTTTTCGAACGGATTGGCTAGAATCACGTGGTTATCATTATCATGTGACTATGACGTCATATGAATTTAGCCCATTATGTGCGAGGCATCATACTGCTGCAAGATATCACTTAGATATCATGAGCCTTATCTAACAGATGTTTGAAAAAGTATGCATAAGATCGGTGTACTTATACTTCCATTGAAGATCCTGGAGCTTACCTGATTTAAACTTCAAGTTTTAACTTTTTATAATTAAACTTTTTTTCTCCGCTTCTCTTCTTATTCTTCTTTCTGTCGCAATCCCTGAACATCTATTTTTGGTACTAGTTTGATATCACGGGGCAAGGCGCCATGCACTGCTGGGCGCGAAAAAGGAATCACGGCAAGCAGCGCTTGTTGTCGCTGGAATGGAAACCAAGATGGCGCCTAGCGGTATCAAATCGTCAGGAAGATAATTTTAAAGAATTGTTTTGAAATACATTTCAAAAGAAGAATATAGGAAGAGATTGAAAATAACCAACATCAATCGATAAATAATGAATAACACAACACACACACACACAATACAATATAATAAAAAGTAAGATGTACTATATGTAGATGTACTGTTATGTAGTATATAATAATCTTATAATATAATTTAATAGTAATTATATATAATATTCATATAGTATGATTTAATAATAATTATTATACATAGTGATGATCATATAACATAATTTAATAATAATTATAAAAAAAGAATAATTATCGTATTGTAATATTATAAAAATCATACATAAGAATACTCATATAACGTAATTATAAATAAATAACATAATAACTATAAATGAATAACAAAATAATAATTATAAATAAATAACGTATGTAATGATATTTCTAAATAAATATATTAACAAAATTATAAATAACGAATATTATGATTATACATATAATATTTGTATTTTTATATTGTATTATTAATAAAATAATTAAATAATATACATTAAAATTAATATTGAATAGCAATTAAAAAGTACTGAAAACTTGCAATATTCGAAAAAATGCAAAAATATCAAGGTAACCATATTGTAATGTTATTGCCCATCTTGGCGAACATAAACAACTACTTGGCGAGTGCCCCGTGATATCAAACTAGCACCCTATTTTTTTCACTTTGTTCTTTAAAATTTCCAATTCTTCTCTTCATTTTCTATGTATAAAAACTCCTCGAACATCAATTTGATGAATTCTTTTTGATCTCATCACTCTTAAGAATGATTTCTTTTAATTTTATCACCTTCACACACATATTCGGAGTAATATAGCTAAATCTATTTTTTCCAACAACTTAAATTAGTCCTACCTTGTTACCTTTTGCTTAGTAAGGCATTTCCTGGAAAGCAAAAGATAACTATGCCAAAAAGCTAAATTGACTGACACTTGCCAAAATTTTTGATCTACCCCTTTGAATTAAAAATCTCAAAACTCAAAATTGCCCATATGAAACTAGTTTTTCTTTTCGAAAATATATACATAAATATTCATATAAATTCAAATCACAATAAATGCAACCAAGCAAAAGTAATTCAGGAGCAAAACTGAATAATAAATTTTCTTTTTAAATTTACACTGAAAACAAAGCTGGTCAATTTGTGGTCCTTTAGGTAAATCTTGAGAAGAGTAATTAAATTAAGGAAACATTTTCATTCAGTAAAAATATCAACACGAAAGTTTACATTTCAAAACCATAAAACAAAAGCGATTTCTTTAAACAGAACTTTAATTTTTCTTAAAGAACACATGTAGAATAAGATATATTGTCAGCTCTCAGAATACAACTAATTTTTAAACGAATGAAAAAAAAAGAACTCTCAAACACAGAATGAAATTTCTCCAAACAAAAACTCCGCAATATTTTCATGAAACATGGTTATAAAATATTTATAAAATCCGCCATCTTTTTCATGAAGACACATCAATAAAACAAGAATAATTGTTTTTAAATGATCATGGTGGAGTATTTTAAACAAAACCATAACACACAGCAATTTTTCATTGTGAACACTAGAATTATATACAAAATTAATTCTCTTTAAATTACTAATTTGGTATGAGGAAAAAGAGAATATACTTTAAAATTACTATAAACCTCAAATTTCTCAAAAAAGAAAAAAAAAATATGTAAACTGAATATTAACAGGGGTATATATAACTGAATTTCATATATTCAACAAAATTCCCTCAAATATTTACAATACAAAGCACCAACTGGTTATCGATTGGTACCAGCGTGGTACACTATATTACTCTAAAACAATACTTAACAACGTCAGAAAAAAAATTAAGCAAAAGTTTTACTTACCTTTCTGCAAAATACTAGGACAGGATGTCCACATTAGTAAAAACTCTAGAGGGTGCACCTTTTATAAGTCCTAGTGAAGGATGTACTTGTCGTCTGTTCGAAATTTCAGTGTTGAGTTCATTTACCTTTTACACAAATCCAGGTGCTGTATGCACTTTTCTAGTACATAATAAATCCACAAGTGTTGGATGCATTCATTTTCTAAAAAATAATCCTAATGGTTACAATATAATTATCCATCATCGTGAAAGGTACGGTCAGCTTTTACTACATACTAAAATTTATTTCCCTCTTATTCACGAACATATCCGGATTCTGGCATCAATGTAATTTGGTTCTGGTGTATATAGTGCCAAATTTCAAGATTATTAATTTAATAAGCATTTATTTGTATAATACTGTTGCAAAACGGTGCGCACACTTTCACAAGTTAAAAATGACTCATATCGTTCCACGTTTTTCACATCCGATTCCTTTCTTTGTTTTTGTTACGTTGTTGCTTATATTGTTCTAAATAATATAAGAGCAAGTGATGATTCACACATACAAGAACAAAAAAAAAAAAAAAGGTTAGAAATTATTCTTAGCAGGAAGTTGCGATTGTCATAATAAGAACGAAAAAACAAAGAAATTGAATTCCATAAGATGAGAAATAAAAGTTATGATGCGAAGGACAGGATAACATTTTCTGCACATATATTCTGAGGGTAGTCAGGATTTGACCTAACAAAGGTTAGAACTTCAGAAACTTCAAACGGGCCTTATCAGATCCCTTGTGATCGTGGTGTAATTTCTATTTTTGGTCGAGGTACGCACAGACAAATAATTTATTACAATTATAACTTATCAAAGAAGAAGATTGCGTTATATGAGTTTTCGAGAGGCATGGGTGAATCCATTCCATACTGATAGGTTGTAGCAGTGTTCACAGTTTGAGCTTTGTTACCATCTCCCCACTGACATTTAATTAAAGAGCGCAACAAGCATTGAAACTTCTCCATTGATTTGAATAGCAAATTAGAAGTACAACAAGCACTATAACATGTTTTTCTTAAAATGTTCTCTTTAGTTTTTAATGTTAATATTGCAATTAAACCAGGCGAGAAAACATTAAAGTGCCCATTAAACTAACGTAGTTTGTCCAACCAGAGCAATCTTATTAGAGTAAACTGCATCTATCCAAATGACAATGAATGAGACTAATGTTTATTACGACATAGTGGAAAATAATTTACAAACTACTTAAATGAAAGGTGTCAGCTCTCTAGGTTTCACGATTACTGACTTCTGTTCGGAAGAAAATGCGGCACGACTTGTCATGGGCGATGTTTAATCTTTTGGAGCAAGTCAAAGATGACTTTTTAGTCGCCTGGTAATTATGGAAGAATTTAGGATCTATTAGTCTGATTTTAAAGACCAAAAGATAAGTAAGGAGTGAAAGCACAACAGCCAGTGGCGCACACAAGGAGGGGGGTCCTAGGGGTCCGGACCCCCCGAAAGCCCTTGATTTTTTTCAGATTGATTATAATTCTAAGTATATATAGTACGTAAAATTTAATTAAGTATTTGTTATTAATGATTAGTTTTATTAATTAATGTTAATTACTTATTCAATAATTAATTTTTTACTGTGTTTTGTTCCCGAAAATCGACAAAATCAAAAGGAGCATGATACAAGAATGGTGAACTTTCGACCCCGGACCCCTCCCTTGAAAATTCCTGTGTGTGCTATTGACAACAGCTTACCTTTTCTCAAAATGGTTAAGGTGGAGAAGTCTAAAAGGAAGGTGAGATGCTGTCTAGCATTTTCGGAGTGAAGGGGAAAAAAGAAAATTGTGGAGTTATTTTAACAGATTACCTCGATCATGCCAGCATCACTGCATATTGTTGCACTTAGATTATTAATAAAGTTGTTGTTGGTGTGTCCTTCCCGAAGGGAAGGGAGGAAAGTTGCAAGAGCCTGGTTGGACTTCTAAACGATAGATGGCGACATCACTTTCTTCACCTCCACAGTTTAGGTATGGCCTGGAGTGGAGAAAAATATTCTCCAACACCCTGCACCCATGGTTTCTGCTGCGACCACTCATAAGACTTTCTTATCCACTGATTTAACGAGCACGTACTTCGTGTGTACTCGAAGGGCATATGGTCACATCGGGCATCGAACCCAGGTCCTCCGATCTGGGATCCGATGCTCTAACTATTCGGCTACCCACGGCTCTGATCAATGAGCATCTCGGTACGAACATCAAAGGCGTTGGTCTTCTTGCCCACTATTAACCTTCTTGTTTATTTCAAGGAGCAGTTGAAAAATCAAAATGACATGTCCGACAACACCTTATACAACTTAGAAAAAACTTCAGAACTTCCGTGGCTAAAATCTACCCACTAATTTCCCGGAATTCCTTTTTATCTCTCAGAAATAAGTTGCTTATTTATATGCAAATTTTAAGACCCACCCTGATTTACGCCTGCCCAATCTGGGGTCATGCAGCCCACTCAAATATTAAACAAATAGAAATCGCCCAAAACTTAATTCTACGAACCATCACCAAAGCAGACTGGTACATCCGAAATGCGGACATCAGATCTGCTCTAAACATAAAAACCCTAAAAGAAGTCATCAAGAAAATAGCTACTAAATTCTTCATCAATATTGACGCCCATGATAATAGAGCAATTCTCCGTATAGAAAAATACCCTATAAATCCCCTTTTTAATCACCCAAGAAATATACTTGCAAACTCATAATTTTAAAATTTTTTTCAATCTCCCCAACCATCCTTTTCAGGCAGACTCTCTCTCCTCCAATCGGAGCAGAGAGAGCTGACCAATCCCGACCGCTGCTCTCATAGCAGTTTTTCACTTCAAAGTCTCGTTCATCCACCCCGAGTGGCTGCATCCCGATTGGCCGAGCCTAAATCTCTCTAATGTTCTCAAAACCCCCGATTTTTCGCGCAGCTCCCAGATGGCCCTCGCAGGAGTTACGGCTCGCCGCATCGCCTGTGACCGGCACATTCTCACTTCATCTCATAATATTTGCCCTATTAATTTAAAAAACTAATTTTGACACTTAAACACCTAATACTTCTCTCCCCCCACCACAAGTAACTCTCCCCCACAAGTGTTTTTCACTTTCTCAAGAAAAAAAAATCAATACTTTAATGCAGTTCTGGGCTAAGGTAAAGCCGAAACAAAGCTCACCCACAGTACAAAAGATAGGAGGTGAAGTTTCCCTGCGGGAAACAAGTACTCCGTTAACATTTCCACGTAAAATGACATGGTTTTGACATTTTTTAACCTTGACCTTATTCACCCGATCCTCTCCCAAGTGACTTATTCCCAGAACTCAAAGTACCAATACAAATTACTTTTGTTGAGCTCTCTATGGTAAGCGAGCTGTTGAAAGCAAGTGAACTCGAGCTGTTGAAAGCAAACTGAACAGACATATAACGAGGCGAACGAGCGGAATGCGTTGTGTAGAGGTTTTTGTAGGAAATTTTTTAGTTTAAAAAACCATACATGTAAATAAACTTTACATGTCTACTATAAAAGAAACTTCTTTACTGTCAAATTCATGGTAGCCTCTCATTAAATCTAATAACGATCATGGATCTAAGAAAACCATAATTTTATTCAAAACATGAAACAATGGTTTCCACTATAATCTGCTGAGTTTACAGAGAAACGTCCCTTGAGAGATCAAGAAACACTAAAATAAATATTTAACTCTAGATCCTGGATGATCAATCCACGGCACCTATGTCAGAGTGGCATGCAAAAACTTATTGAAAAAATAATAATGTCGTCATCAAGAACTGTGTCAAAATCCGTAAAATTCCCACGCATGCACTAATGAATACAAATAAATATGAGTACAACGATACAGTAAGATGGAATGGAAATATGGGTCGACGCCAATGCTTTGATTTTTGTTTGTGTCGTTGTGTCTTATTAAGGTTTTCCGTTCTCGAACAAGATCAAGTGTGACACTCGAGCTGACTAGCCCAATTGATTTTAAACTGCCGAGCAAGACAAACTTTTTCAAAACCATTTTAAAATTTTAAGGTCGAGAGTCTTTGTCTAAAAAACTTTATTTTTGCTATGTCTAGGAGTATACTTTTGACACCAGAAAGAAAATATGAAGAGAGAATTTAAAACTATCCGGGAAAAACATTGTTAACGTATCAAAATGTTTCTAAACCTGTTGGTTTAATATATGGAATTTGTGTTCCACTGACGAAAAAATTCAGCCTGTTGTGACATTTCAAACAACTGCATAATGAATTCCACAGCAAGTATCCTATCGGATCCCCCTTGTGAATGGAATTTATCAATGAAAAAAAGTTCGCTATACCGACTAACAATCCTAGTTTCAGAATTAAAATGACGAAATGGAGACTATAATGGAACTATTCTCTGTAATGAGGTTGATAAAATAGGGTTGATAAAATAGCTTTGTCTAGAAGTACTGTCACATGTATCGAATAGAAGACAGTGGCCAGAATATTGCTTCAAAAATCGTCTCTGGATTCCTTATTAACTTTGGATGAAAGCTTTAATATCACAGACAATGCGTGGTTTGTGTGTTATACGAGAGATAATTTTGACATGGTAGAACTTTTTGATTTCTCCAATTAGTTTTACGTACAAGTGAGGATATATTTAATGAACTTAAAAATGCTATTGAAGTTAACAATGAATAGCGTAAAAAATTAGATGGTATTTGCTAGGATGGAGCCCAGTGGCGGAGTGATAGTGTATCGCGCTTTTACACAGGTACGTGGTTCAAAACTCCGGGCTAGGCAAGGTCGACTCAGCCTTTCATCTTTCAGTTTGTCGATAAGTGAGTAACAAGTTTGTTTGGGAACTAAACATTGAGAATTTCACATCAGATTTATCACCTGACCTTACCATCTTCTCGTGCACCTCAGTGCCCTAATTTGGCTCTTGTGCCATAATAGCAAACAATCAAATCAAATCAACCTTAATGTCCAAAGTCATGAAAACTGAGATGGGCTCAGCAGGCCTTGGCTCCTTGGGCTGTTGCGCCACTGAGTTTAATTCAGTTTGCATGGATGGAGCTTCTTGCATGGCTGGCAGAATTGAATGTTTTGTTACATTTATTTCGTAATATTTTTTTTGGAAGAAAATTTCATAACTATTATTGTACCATCTGTAAAGAAGCTGTTTGTGGCAAAAGCATAGAAGTCTTCTGTTGTTGACTCTGGGGCGCGTTGTAACCGCAAAATACGAGCTGGAGCTCAAAATCGACGACTGTTTCATGAGAATTTCCCAGAAAATTGAAAACAGGATGGAGAGTTTATCCGTCATTGCAGTGTGTGCTGTTTTTCCAAAGAAAGTACACTCACGAAATTTTGGAATTTGTGGGAGTGTGCTTTGAAATATCTTAAAGAAAACATTGGATGTCTCAGGTAGTGCTTGGCACTCAAGAATGAAGTATTTAGCTGTTCTAATCGATATCATGAGGCAACTATGTTCCATGATATCTGTTCCAGAATAGGGAGAGTCTCATATATTTCAAAAGCCTCAATTATCGCCCGGAGTTCACAAGTGAGGCAATGGCACCAGCACCGACTACTCGTTGGTAGTGTGCATCACTTGGAGTGGTCATAAATACTCCCGAACCTCCATTCAAGAATGTTTCATCAGAAGAACCGTTTGTATAGGCAAACACAAAATCATGTTGTAGATATTTAGCAATAGTCTTGAGTCCTTTTTCTTTGAGGATACTAGTTGACTAACTTTTAGCACATGGCTCTCATAGATTTATTACAATTGTGGTGTTCTTAGGAAGATTTAGTATTACACTATGCTTTAAACTATGTGTGCATATATATATACACACACACAAAATCCTCAACCGTTTGAAAAAGAGGAACAAACATGAAATTTTTTGCCAGTGTGAGAGAAATTCTTTTAAAGAATATGAAACATTCAAGGGTTTTTGTGTTCCACGATTATAAAATAGAAAACAGTATGAAAACTTTAAAATTAAAGATCATTATAAAATTCTTCCGTTTTTTCGTATTCTGTTAAGTATTATGCTTAGTTATTGGAAATAAAAAAATGTCTCTTTTTAGAACATTTTGGCAAAAAAATTGATCACTTAAAGGTTTAATTAAGTATTGACTGCTTAATAATTATTTAGAGTATAATATTTCATGTTATGCATTTTAATTTAATATGTAACCTAATTGACTGAACCTTAAAAGATGTTTATTAGCAATAAAACCTAAGTTTGGTATTTTTATTTTATTTATTGTAATGTTTTTTTTAATGAAATGAAATAAGAAATGTGTTTTTTGCGTAAAAATCCCATAATCAGCCAATAAGTAACATTTTTTCACCTTTTTATATTTGTTAGTATTTTGGAAAAAATTCGAAGTGAAATGCATAGTTTTTTTCCAAATATATTAACACTCTTTTTAAAATGTCAGAAACTAAGGTGACTATGTAGAAAAATTGTCTAATTCGTGACTATGTAGAGAGATTGTCTAATTGGTGACTAAGAGAAATCTTAACAGATAAAAATTATTTATTATTTATCGTTTATTATTTGGTAATAATTAAAATTTTACGATACGTATTTGTACACGTATATAATTTTTTCAAACAGTATGTCATAAATAATATTGTAGAAATAATTAAGGAAAAAAAAATTTCAAAAAGCTCTTTTATTAGATATCACAAATTACAAAAGACCCAGAGTGCAAATTTTTTATCCTGTCTACAATAAGAACAAAGTCTTTCACGGAGACAATGTGACAGAAAAACCGGCTATTTTGCAAGATAATAAAAAGTAAGTAGAAAGTAACAGATTTTTGAAATAATGTAGATTGAGTTGGCTATAGAACAGGGGGATGGTAACTTTTTTGACTCGAGGATCGCATTGTAAAAATGGAGATTATTGGATTACATTCATTAGTTAACTTTGCATCTTAGAAAAGGTGTAATTGTACCATAAGAACAATAGATATAAGTTAAGAGACTATTGGTAGCTTTATTCAATTTATTTAATATGCTGATTTCGCATCTATAGCTGCAAGAACATTTAATTTTAAAATCAGTTTATTGAGGCAAATGTAACCCAGCATACTTTCCTACATTTTTTTTTGAGTCAGGAATAAAATTTTTGTTGAAATTCTCATTAGAGACTGCAAATTATTGTCAACTAATTTCTTGCATCTATATTCTCTTGATGACCTTCATGCAAGAAAACCTTTGCTCCCAAATATATATTGACCCAAATATAGAGGGCATTTTCTATCTATTTGGTTTTCTGACTGTCCTGGAGGGCCGCAAAAAAACTTTGTGGGCCACTATTTGCCCATCTCTGATGTAGATTTTAGATGGAAAGTTTTCCTGTTATTAAGAACAATAACTATCTCATACTATTTTTTCCGTTAATATAACTAGTCACAAATATTAAATATGAAAGTTAATCTTTATTTAAAAGGAAAGCGTCCTTTATATATACAGAAAAATAAGGAAAAATAACCAGATATGATAAATTGCAATGGATTGCACAACAGGAATAGTAGTGTTTACATTAGTCATGATAAATGGTTCGGAAATGGTTGATGTTTCGATTTTTGATCGAGGTATTAGTTATTCCTTCACCTTACAGTTTTTTGTTATTTTAACAGCCATTTCAAAGAGATATATCTCGTAAAAGGACGGAATGTCAGGTTCAAAGGCAGAATATAATGCACATTGAAATAAGTGCAGGACAATCTCAAATATAAAATCGATTGCCACAGTCGAAGCAAAATAACACAAAATATAAAAAGCTCATAAATCGCAACAAAGTTCTAAAACGTCAAAACAATAAATTGTTAAAAATATTGTGCAGATATACTTGAAAATATTTTTCACCAAGAAGTTAACGTCTTTTTTATGTGGTGGCCGGTAATGATTAATATTTTTAACGATCAGTTATTTTATAAATTGTTCTTCAGTCTGTTTGTTTGAAACATCTGCCAACTGTACATTGAGGTGTAATGCTTGGCAAATGCGAAAAACTGTGTCGGGGAATAAACCACGAGAGTTTGCCTCTTTTTGGGGCTAACAAAGACCGGTCTTTCATGTTCTGGTCGAAGTTCTAAATTACGAAATTCAATGCTTCACAAGATTTAAACAATGTAAATGATTAAACAACAGAGTTTGATGGTGCCTACTTTACTTTTTGCCGTGGAGTTAGTATCGCTTCTGGATTTGTATCGTTTGAAGCAGCTAGACCAGTATTAAGTTCAAGTGCATGGCAGATACGATAAATTGCGATGGATTGTACAACAGAAATAGTAGATTTTACATTAGTCATGATAAATTGTTCGGAAGTGGTGGTTGTTTCGATTTGGGATCGAGGTATTCGTTTTTCCTTCACCTTACAGTTTTTTATTATTTCAGTAGCCATTTCAAAGATATATCCTAAAAGAACGGAATGTCAAGTCCAAAGGCAGTCCCTCAGGGGGCTCATCTTCTTTAGATGAGTACGGGTGTCACGACTCCGAGGTGCCCTAGTGATCTTTCCTCCCCGTCCCCCTTCTCTTTCCCCCTTCTTTCTTCCCTTTCTTCTTTCCCTCCTTTTTTTTTAAACATCAATAATGATTTTTAGCTTGCTGTTGGCTTGCCAACCCGCATGTTTGCCGTGTGCGGCGTCCCGTAAGGCGGAAAATGGTGTTCTGGGGATACCTGTTGCGTTCCCTTTGGCCCACGCTTCTCTGTAGACGGGTGGCAGGAGTGAGCCCGCTCCTTCCAATCGGCTGGTGATTGCATCTGAGGGTTTCTAATTGGGTTCTTTTAGAATCCCAAAGACAGTTGCTTTAGGGTTAGTGTTGCAGTTAGGGGTACCCTGGGTGAACTGGCGGATCATATCTCGAACCTGTAATACTATACCCCAGTGCCACCTCTGAGGTAAGTGCCGTGCCTGACGCATGTCAGATGACCGAAGGGCTGCCTCCCCTTGTTGGGCTCCATGGTGTGTGGAGGCGTACTGGGATGAACATACAAAAAACTTAGGGAACTCAAAAATGTCTCTCCCTCTGAGGAGCACCATGTACAAAATCCTGAATCAGCACGATATTTTATAATGAAAACAAAAGAAACTTTTACAAATGTATCTCCATTTATTATTGAAAAGGCTTTAAGTAGCACTTTAGGAACTGTTACAACGATTTGAAAGATGCGATCCGGGGACTTGTTCCTCGAAGTTTCTTCTTCGAAACAGGCGACAATCCTTCTGAACTTACACAAATTAGCTCACCTTGATGTAACCGTTGTTGCATATGGCAATCTCAACTTTTCGCGTAGGGTGATATCTCCAGCGGATTTTCCGAATGTGCCCCCAAAGAGATATTGGAGAATTTGTGAGCCCAGAAAGTATGTGGAGTACGGCGTATTACAATACGTAGGAATGGACAGGTGATTAATACAAAACATCTCATCCTAACGTTTTCAACGCCGGACCTCCCACAGTCCGTAAAAGCTGCATATATTCACTGCCTAGTCCGACAATATATACCGAACCCTCTCCGTTGCTTCCAATGCCAGCGATATGGCCACTCGAAAAATGTATGTCGAGGCCAGCCTACCTTCCCTCGTTGTGGGGAAATAGTCCACGACAGAAATGATTGCATCAAGAAGGAGCAATGCGTGAATTGTAAGGGTGAGCATCCATCTTATTCACGCACCTGTCCTCAATGGTTAAAGGAGAAAGAAATAACACCGTTGAAAATAAAAAACAAAATTTCCTACCCAGAGGCTCGGCGTATTGTCTCTTCACGCACGCCAGTCTCTGGAATAAATTATGCAAATGTTGTGAAAAAAACTTTTAAAAGTAGTTCAACACAGACTGAAAAAATTGAAAATAAATAATGCACTGAATCACCAACACCCACTAAAACGAAAGGAAATGCAAAATCTTCTGGCAATTCCTCATCCCAAATGAAAAATAAGGGAATTATAAGGACAGCTAGCAATTCTCCCAAAAAACCCAAGAGCCCAAGGGCCCGTCTTCGGGAACTGAACACCCCAAAAGTCCCGAAGAAATTATCCAATCTGTCCAAAAAGTCTTACCCAATCTTAGAACAGGATCTGATGGACTTGCATCCATCAGACGATGATGAAACTTTAATGAACTGTCTTCCGGACGCATCGACATCTAGCTCCGAAAGAGGAGCGAGTGCACATTAATGTTCTCCTTTGTTTCTTGGAATTGCCGTGGTTTGAGGACTCGTCTTGATGACCTTAAATCCATCCTATTCAAGTACCAGCCCGCATGCGTTGCTCTTCAGGAGAAATTTCTGAGGAGTACCATGAAGATACGAATGCTGCGTGGTTACAATTGTGTACGACGGGATGTAGAATGTAACGTATCACTAACCGGTGGAGTATGCCTTTTCACACACACACACACACACACACACACACACACACACACACACACACACACACACACACACACACACACACACACACACACACACACACACACACACACACACACACACACACACACACACACACACACACACACACACACACACACACACACACACACACACACACACACACACACACACACACACACACACACACACACACACACACACACACACACCATCTTTATCCCAGTAATGTCGTCACACTTCACACATCTTTGCAGGCTGTGGCCGTACGGATTCACATCCATTCTCTAGTCACAGTCAGCTGTATCTACTTACCATCTAATGATGTTATACCACAAGGGGATTTAAATCATTTGGTCAATCAATTGCCAGCTCTTTTTATTTTACTCGGTGATTTTAACGGACATAGCCCTCTGTGGGAACATGATGGTACAAACTCTCGTGGGTGAAAGATCGAACAGTTGATCTCTGATCACTGTCTCTGTCTACTCAACAACGATGAGAAAACATATTTCTATGCATCCACAAGCATATTTCACTCCCTTGATATAGCCATCTGTTCGCCAAGTCTTTTACCGTTGTTGAACTTTGAGGAAGATAACGATCTACATAACAGGGATCATTTCCCTGGCGCGGGGGCAAGACACCGACCTCCCACTTATAATTTCCATCGTGCTGACAGGGATAAATTCACACGACAAGCGGTTATAACAGAAGAATTGGTTCTATGCAGGGAAGTTGATGATGCCGTTCTCAATGTCACCGATGCTATTATGAAGGCTGCCGATGCAGCAATTCCTAAGACATCGAACTCTCATAGGAAGCTGTGCAAACCATGGTGGAATTCTCCCTGTCACCAATCCAAAAAAGAGCTTGAGGTATTTTCAGAAGGTACTCCACCACTGTTAATCTCATAGCGTTTAAACGTGCAAAAGCGTCAGCTCGTAGAATACGACGTCAAAGTCAGAGAGATTCTTGGATCCAGTACATATCTTCGATCACATCGTCAACTACAAGCCAACAGTTATGGAGAAAAGTAAAAGCAGCGAATGGTCTCTATCGTGATTTTACCTTTCCGATACTGGAAACTTCGACTGCGGTTTACTCGTCGCCGACTGATGTAGCCAACTTGATTGGCGAACCATTCGCTAGTGTGTCAAGCTCCGATTCTTGTAGCGCTACATTTCTAGCGACTAAAAATCGTTCAGAGCGTACACCTATCAACTTCAGGTGTTGACAATTTCTACCTTAAAATTATGAATTTTACTTGTGGGAATTGAAGAGGGCCCTATCATAGGCCCACAATACTAGTCCAGGACCTGATGGAATATCGTACGAAATGCTTCGTCACTTAGACGAGGATTCACTACTAAGTCTTCTTTACTTATTCAATCGAATCTGGATGGAACAGGTGTATCCTAGTACATGAGAAGAGGCCATTGTAATACCTATCCTAAAACCTGGAAAACATCCAAAACATCCTCTCATTTACCGACTAATAGCACTCACGAGCTGCCTTTGTAAGACTATGGAACATATGGTCAACGCCCGTCTCATTTATCAGTTGGAGAAGAACCGATGTATTCCTCTATTTCAGAGTGGTTTCCGCAAAGAACGATGCACCCTCGACAATATCATCTCACTGGAAACCAAAATTATAGGAACGCTTTCGTTCGGAGGAACCATCTTGTCTCTATTTTCTTTGACATCGAGAAGGCATATGATCGTACTTGGCGCTATGGGATTCTTAGCACTCTATATGGTTACGGGCTTAGAGGCAATTTGCCTTGTTTCATACAAAATTTTTTAGCTGCCCGAAAATTTAAAGTTCGTTTAGATGGCATTTTATCCCCATCTTTCATTCAAGCTGAAGGAGTACCTCAGGGGAGTATTTTGAGTGTCACCTTTTTCATTTGTCATATTTCACCTATCTTATCTCAATTTCAGCCCTCTATACAGGCTTCATTGTATGTGGATGATCTACAAATAAGTTGCGAAGGTTCGGACATGCGTTTGATAGAGCGGCAGTTACAAACTGCCATTAACAAGCTTGTTAAGTGGTGCGATGAGAATGGCCACAATATATCTGCCAGTAAGAGTTGCTACGTGCACTTTTGTCGCAAACGGGTTCTTCACCCCGACCCTACAATATGCATCCGAACACAAATTCCTGTAGTTCCTGAAGTGTGATTTCTTGGAGTGATATTTGACTACCGACTCACCTTCCTTCCACATATTTTACATCTGCGGAAGAAGTGCGAAAAGTCCCTCAACCTCCTAAAGGTTCTATCGAACACCTCTTGGGGTGTGGATCGAGTATATCAATCTATTGTACTTTCCCGGATTGATTATGGTTCAGTTGTATACGGATCTGCGCGCGACTCTACGCTTAAAAAAACTTGAAACAATACATCACGCAGCAGTGAGAATCTGCTCTGGTGCATTTCGCACATCGCCGGTGCAGAGTCTCTACGTCACTTGCAACCGACTTCCTCTGAACTTAAGACGAAAAAAGCAAGCTCTTGCTTATTATTTTAAGATCTTATCTGTGCCTTCACATCCTCTGAAAAATGTTAATTTGACTATAAGCATGAAGAGAATTTATGATGCTCGGTCCCATAACATACGTCCATTTATGGAAAGAACGAAACTTCTGTTATCCGAGCTCGATTTTCCTGATGCTGAAATCCACCAAAGAAACATTTTGTTGTTCCAACCATGGAATACACCACGTTTTTATTATACCAACCCTTTTGCTACCTACAGTAAATCCGTCAAAAGCATCAGTCGCTTTTCAACGCATCTTTTCTTACCATCGGAGTCGGTATAGTGATTATTTTTCCATCTACACAGATGGTTCAAAACGAACAGATTACGTTGGGAGTAGAGTTGTGATGGAAGATAATGTACGCGGTTATCGGCTCGATAACTGTTGCAGCATTTTCACTGCCGAAGCCATCGCCTTGTACCGCGCACTTCAATTAATTGACCCCAAAACACCTCATAAATACTGTATCTATACTGATAGTATGAGTGTCTTAGAAGCGATAGAAAACTACAATGATCGGTGTCATCCTGTGGTGTGTGATATAATAGACATTACGAGTCGACTGCATGGCAAGGGTTGTGATATACAGTTTTGCTGGATACCAAGCCACGTGGGTATTACAGGCAACGAGCAAGTGGACATTGTTGCTCGGTCGGCAGCAACAGAATTGCCGATAACAGTTCCTCTCTATGACATGAAGCGCGTCATCCAGCGTCGTATTGATAATGCCTGGCAGGAATCATGGAACTTGCAGACTAATAACAAATTGCATTGCGTGAAGCCTGTCATTGGAGCTTTGCCTGTAATGCCGATGCGAAGAACCGATGTTAAGCTGACTCAGCTTCGCATTGGTCATACTCGTTATGCGCACAGGCATCTTTTATTGGGTGAGAATACCCCAGAATGTCCTTCATGTAAAGTCCCGTATTCTGTTTATCACACTTTAATAGATTGTCCAGTTTTTAATCATCATCGCATCATTTTTGTTCGTACATCAATTTTATCTTTATATCTGATTTGGTTGGGGAAAATCTCCATCCAAATCACTTTGCATTCTTACGTGCAATCGGTATATTACACCAATTATAATTTTTTATAGAATTTATTTAATACAATCTGATCTTTTTTTTATAAATGAATTATTTATTTACTTTGCGAAAATCATGAAAACTTGATTATTATTATTATCATTATTATTATTATTATTATTATTTATTATTTATTTTTATTTTTTATATTAAATTACTTTTTCCAATTGAAATTCTATTGAAACATTTTGAGCAAAATCTGTCTTTATCAAATTATTTATGATTTAGAACCAGTTTTCAAAGTTTTATTACTTTTTGAATCATTGTTTGGCGCAGCTTAGTCTAATTTAGCTCTTGTGCCATAAAATCAAACAATCAAATTAAATTTACTGACAGACATCACGGACTCCATCCAATATTTGAAGATTTGGCCAAAGATTGTGAACAGTAGTGGTGTGGATATTATTTCCAAATTGGCTAGGCTTGGTCAGAGGAAAAAAGGTGTCTAAAGTGGATACCGTCGCATGGGGGTGTGTCTGGGAACGAGACGGCTGGTAGAGGTTGTGATCTCGCTGATCCCAGTTCTTCTGTCTTCAGCCATTCTGAAATTCATTCCCTTCAGAGAGTTAAAATGAATCTGACTTGGCGAAAACCCCCTGCTCATTACTGGTACGCAGCTAAGAGTCCTGGCAATCTCTACAATGCAGGAGATCAATTTTATATTTTTCTTCTGACATTTTAAAATACATTTTTATATTTATATATTTTTAGTTTGTGTATATATTTTTAAAATTTTTATATACTAACGAATGTGTAGCGCAGTATAGCCAAACTTGGCTCTTGCGCCAAAAAAATCAACAATCAATCAATCAAAGCAGGAGAGATCAAGGTCTCTTCAGATGGCCTTGGCGTGCCTTAGAATCGGTCCCCTGCGGGGTAAGACCTTTGCGCAGGGGGTAAAGTCTTTCTTTATATATCCCTGCTTCTCCTGCTCATCTTCTGGACTGCTGGGGCATTTCCCTGGTACAGTTGTTTGAAGATCAAGATCTGGCTTGAGACATTCTTATGTGGAAAGGTCAAATGGATTTGGTGTAGGATTTCCTGCTCCATGGGGATTAGAAGCAACAGCAAATAACACTTCGTAATTTTGTAATAATTTCTTATAAGTTATTGTTTTCTTTGTTGATAGATTATAGCTCCTTAATTATTAAAAAATATTTAGTTAGAGAAATGAATGTTATACTCAACAATAAATTGTTGTTAATTTTTTTTAAGTAATTGTAATTCCAATGTTTCAAACTCTTTACACTATTTATTCATGTATGTTACACATATAGGAAAGTTGTACAGACTTAACAAATAGGATTCTGAGCATAATAAATTTTAATGTAATACAAGATATCAGACTGTTTGATTTTTAATTTTTTAATTTTTCAGCTAGTTAACTTTGCATAGGGAGGCCCAGTGGCCGAGTGGTAGCATTTCGCGCCTCCCCACTACAGGTCCGGGGTTCTATCATCGAGCTGGGCAAGGTTGACTCTGCCTTTCATCTTTTCAGTGGCTCGGTTAATGAGTACCAAGCTTGCTTTAGGACTAAACTTAGGGAATTTCGCTTCAGACTGACCACCTGATCGGGGACTTATGCTCATGCACCTCAGCACCAAATGGCCACGTGTACTGAGATGGGCACAGTAGGTCCTGGCCCTTATGAACTGTTGCTCCACTGAGTTTTGTTATAACTTTTAATAGGTTTTATTATTATTTCTAAAGCAATATTAAGTTATAAATAACACATGCATTCATTAAATCTCCAACAGCCTTTTTCATGCGATCAGTTATTTGCATTAGATAGCTTTTATAAAAATTTTCTGCAACACATTTTAATATTCATTCTCCACGAATAATTATGATAATAATAACAAACATTGCATTCTAATATATTTGTAGGATTTAATTAATTCATTTACAGAGCCATTTCTTTTGCATATTTTAATAACTTTAGTTCACGTTAATGTTTTTGATTCACGTAAATTTAGTTATGGATATGAAGTAAATCTGTTGGTCTACAACTATTCTATGTGCAATCACACCTATATTTTTTAGAGAAAATTTTTTCATTCCAATATGTGGGCTATTTTTTTTATAAAAATCAGTTTTAATTTCATCATTGAAATACCGTAAAATCCGGCACTTTTAACACACACACACACACACAAAATACATCGAAGTTTATGGGTGCACGTTATACACCGAGTTTAAAAATGGTAGCTTCAAAAATAAAGAAAGATGAATGTAATAAAATACAAAAGTAATATAAAAAAAAATTTAAGTCAATTCCTACTTAGATCAACAAAGAAAATTTTTATATATTTTAGCTACTTTTTATTATAGTATAGTTACAAATAATATAAATATGTATATACATAGGACAGAATCACAACATTAAGTGGTAGTTAATTTTTATTAATTGTCATTAAAGTATCGTATTGTCATCCAAAACAGTTATGCATATAAAATTTCAGTTCAAATAAATGCTTTAAAACGTGAGAAAAACACCTTTTCAAGTTTTGACACAAGTCGCCAAAAAGGTCGCTAAAAATGATGGTAACGTGGCTGCCTTTGTAATTCTTTAAATAATTATTTTTTATCAATTTTTATTAATTATAATTAAATTATTGTATTGTCATCCAAAATAATTATGTATATAAAATTTCAGCTCAATTGAGCGCTTTAAAATGTATTTTATCAACGATTGAAAATTCCACCAAGATAAATAAATAAATACATAGAGAGCGTGAGCTAATAATAGGAATTGAAATTAGACTTCTAATTAGTTCGGAATACTGTATTTTAAAACAAATGACGTAACTTAATGAACTAAAAATGTTGTACTTCTAGAAGTGTACTAATTTGCTTAAAAAAAAGGAAAAATACCTTGAATTAATGATTTCAAAGCATTGCACATGTTCACTTCCGGTTCATTCGTAAAACAGGGGATGCGCATTATATAAGCTAATATACCTAAAAATAAAATAACGCAGCTTGAAAGTTTAGGCCCACGTTTTACTACGAATTTTACGGTAATAAAATCCTGGCAGTTCATATGTAAATAATTACCATCAAACTACTCAGTTTACCAAGTTTTATCTTTGAAAGATTTATTACGTGTCTTGCAAGCTATATTCAACAACCATCACGGTTTGCATATTTGTTCAGCTTTTACGAGTTTCCCCGTGTTGTTTCACGACAGTTGGAAATAAAAGCGAAAAGCGTTAAAATACAAGAAAGGTGAGAATTGTGTTTAATAATTTGAGAGTTAATCAAATATTAGATGACAGTTCCATTACTTAGGGCTGCAAACACTGAGCATTTTGCCAAAAGACTTTTTGAATAGTAATTATTAAAAGTAAAAATAATTTTTTTTTAAAAAAAAAGATTATGTTATTAAATTGTTCTGAAAAGAGAAAATACGCATAGCTAAGCCATTAATTTATGTTTTAGAAAAACCTAAATTTTTAAGTTTTTAACTTTTATAAAATATTTCATTTTTACAATTTTTTTATATATGTAGTTAATTGAAGGGATTTGTATTTCCTGGATGATTATAAAAAAAAGTTAAAATAAAATTGGAAAAAAATCTTACTCTTTTAGTTGAATTCTAATAATTATTCTTGTGCTAAATTTCTTCCTCCCTCCAATTATTATAAAAATTCTAAAAACCATTAACCCTGATACCTTTTCAAAAGTAATTTGAATTCTCAATACCAAATTCATACGAAATTGGAAGCATTTGTTATTACGTTGTTAATCGTCTTTCAAACTCAGGGTTGTGGCCACCGTTGTGGGGACACGGGTTCGAGTCCTAATATTCCTGAAGAGGCGCTGAGTAGAGGAGATGATGTATGTTAAATAGGATCAATGTTCTCACGTTTGTGCAGTATGGAAGTTTGGAGAGTACGATGTTAGTTCTGGCGCCATTCACGTCTCTTGATTGAGGTTCCAAATTACAAGATTCGTTGCCAATTGACTTCGTGTTGCTTTGAAGGACGACTTTCAAAAAATAAAATCACATAATGATAATTATTTAAATTAATATTTTTAAACACACCTCAGGTTCGGAAATATTATATAAAAATTGATTTTAAGATAAAAATGTAGTTTTAACTACTATATCAAAATGAAAAATTGTTTAACTGATGCCATAAAGTTCTCAATATTATCAAGTATCACATTATTTATTTATTCATGAAGAGCTCTAAATAGCATTTATGAAATCTATTAAACCAGCTCTCAAGTAAAAAGCTTTGTTATGCAATCAAAAATAAATTATTAAAACTTATCTTTTCTTCAAAATTGTGTATAAAGCGTAAAAAAACTGTTATTTCTCTGTTTTTCAACGAGTATCGTGCAAATATGACTAAAGGCTCATAATTTTATCAAAAAAAACAAAATAAAAAAAAGCAATCAATGAGAGAAAAACTTCTAAATTATTCGTATTTTAGAATAAACTTCTTAAGCAATAATGTACAGGGTATTCTCGAATTCGACTGACAAATTCAGAGGGGTGGTAGTAGGCAGCAGGAGTATGATAAATCAGTATAGAACATGGGGTCGCAAACCACGTTTAGACGGAGTAATTCTCAAAAACAGTTATGAAGGGTGTGATGTCGAGGGGAATAAAAAAAGGGCAATAAGAGGTTGTGATACCCCGCGGCCCGGGGGTATCATCTCTTCATCCACGTGACCTAGATTTGTAGGAATAAATGATTGATCACCCAAATTCTCCATAATAAATCCAATTTGTTATTATCTAAATATATATTGATCAACTCAACACAAATCTTACTAGAGGGATATGATACGGAGTGATACTACGTAATTATCAATTCTAAGTAAATAGCGCATGGAATCCTTATCACTATCATTATGAATAGCTATCCTAAGAATCCTTATCCGCCTTATATATATATATATATAGATACCTTAACACACTAAAGTCCGTTCTTTCACTACACTTCTATAATTAATAGCTTAGCAATATCTCACGGCGATCAGCACCTCAGCTTTCAGTCTCTTCTTCTATTCTATTCTTCTACTATTCATCTACTAATATTCCTCCCTTCTATTACTATCCGACTTCTACTCTACTATCCGGCTTCTATCCGAACTAACTCGTGAATCCGAAAGCTCCCTTATATATCTATTCTCTAATCTGCATATCGCGGTTTCTTCTTAAGAGGATTAGATTTAATTAATGCCATTCTGGCCCCAAAATACCCCAAGAGGATTAGTGAGAAGGCGTGATAAAGCCTCGTCACAAGGTAAGACATATATTTATTAGATGTAAAGCATATTTACAATGCTGACAATGCATCACAGTTTGACGTCAGAAATACAAGTGATTGTCGCAGGAATTGTTAGAAGCTGCGACAGCGTAAGTCATAGTACAGTCGACTCCGACGGATGAAGGATTGTCGGTAGTGGCGTAACGGAGAATATTAGGGCCTCTCTGCAAAGTCAGCTCTTAGACCCCAAAGCCCTAACATGTACTTGGCGTCAGTCAGGCTTTAGGCCCCGCCCCGCAATGTGAGGGTTGCGGGGATGCATGCTACGCCACTGATTGTCGAACACGTTCAAACAAATTCAGTGTACTGGCGATGTCTGTCGCGAGATTCTCCCCTGTAGACACCGGTGTCTCCTACACAACCTATTTCAAGTGGCCCTAGAATAAGAAATCCAAGGGATTGAGGTCCAGGGAACGTAAAGGCAAAACAACTAGTCCACCGCCCAATCCACCTCCCGGGATATGTAGCATGAAGGTGGTTATGCACTCAGTGGAATCGAAAAATGTGTTGGGCTCCATCGTGCGCAGTGGTCAGTACTCGCTGTAGCAACTTCGGGAGGGCGTGCAGTAGAAAAACAAAGTATTTTGCGCCATTGAGCATTCGGGCAGTAAATGTATATCGGACAGTATACATATACGACCATTCCCTTTATCTGGCTCATCGTCCTTCCAACGGCCGCTATAATCACGATTTTCAAAGACTAAATGTGGTTTGCAACCCCATGTTCTATGGTGATTAGTCATCCCCCATGCTGTCTACTATCATACCTCTGAATTTGTAGGTCGAATTCGGCAATACCGAATATATTCAAATTTGGTTTTCTATTATGGATATAATTGCACCTCACAAACCGCGTAAAAGTGTGTCTCAACAGGAGTCATCAGACGAGGAAATGTTAGAATACATGGTGGATAAATACTTCTTATATAAAGAATATTGGTAAAATAATGGCTGGTGAACGTGTGACGGGCTCATCGCGTTTTCTACTAAAATCTCGGGTTCTTCAGGGCCGAAAAAGGAAAATTCTTTCCAACCAAATCCAGAAGCGAAACGTGAACATGCAAATTAGAAACCTTTTAAATAGCAGAAGTTTAACGTAAGCGTACAACCTATTGGGAAGTGATTATGCTAGTCTGGTTTAAGCGCGTGAACTGAAGGAAGAGAAGAAAGCCGTCGTTGAAGGATTGAGGATCCGAGAGGATTGCGATTAAACAAGAAATTAAGGTAGGATAATTCTAGTATCCATTAGTAACTGTGATATAAACAGAAATTAGGAATAGAAGGGAAAGTGAAATATAGTGGTTAAGATCGCGCTCATTTGGTAATACGTATTGCGTGTTTTCTCACCTCAGATCCGCTAAGTTATAATATAAATATTATCATTGTTAGTGTTTAAGTTAAGATCTTAATAAAGGCATTTTAAGATCATGACAATGCCTGGTTCTTCATTCAATCCCACACCTCTAGAGCACGAAGTTGAACTTAGGAGTGAGGTATCACCCACGGGGGTGGCCGCGGTAGCCGAGTGGTATAGGTATCGGACTGTGGCTTGCTTTGTCACAGGTTCGAGCCCAGTACCACTAAAGACCCGCCGTGTAGGGCAGCGATGCACGTTAAATCTGTCGAGAGCTGAAACGTCCTCCCGTTGGTGTGGTGTGGTAGTTAGGAGAGGGGGTGCCAGCTCAGGTGTCGTCCACGTCACTTGACCATGGTTCAAAATTACGTGGTCCGTTGCCAAAAGCCCTCGTGTAGCTGAACAGTGCGACGTTAATATTCAATCAATCAATCAATCAATCACCCACGGGGGCATACTTCACAAAAGTAAAAAAAATCTTTACACACGTTAACTCCAACCGGTGTTAGAAACAGTCGAAAGTTTTTTTTCTTTTACTTTTATAAAACACATTGCTTTTAAAATTTTGTTTAGTTCGTAGCAATTTTTACATGTATGATGAATTACATTAAAAGTTGTCATATTTCTAATTTCGCTTTATGCGCATTATGTGTTTAAACCCTTTCCGTTACTTTCAGATCTTGTCTGACTTGGTAGGGAAATATCCACTTCAAAATTTGTTTGTTTTTATCTTTAGAATACGATTTTTTTAAACATGATTTGATATTTTAATTATTACTGAAACTGTCTTGTCAATTGCTTTTACATATTTTATCACGTGTTTTAAGACCTCACAGGACTCTTAAATTTCAAATCTTTCAATTTTTTAAAAAACTATATGTTAAAGCCTCATTATTTCTGAGTATTTTGGTACCAAAATTGTGTTGATACTGTGAAAACTTCCGAAGTTATTTAGAAATAAGTAGTGAAATTTAAATGAAAACCCTATCTCTCTTTCTTATCTTTTAACTTCATTTTCCGCGAAACAAAAAATTTTGGCTTCCGTGCAGGATTTATCAGAAACTATTTATGATATCAATTTGAAATTTAATACACGTGTTCTCCACAAAATAAAAGGCTCTTCATAACTTATACATCAATTTTCAAAAAAAAAGTTAATAGAATTTTTTTAATTTGAATTTTAATTAAATTTTTTATAAAAATTTAAAATTTTAGTTATATAATTGTATTTAAAAAGTATTTTTTTCCTCTAAATTTCTTAAAAGTATGTATAACTTTAAAAGTGAACATTTTTATACCAAGTAAAATTAATTTTGTAAATTTTGATCGAATTTGTACTTTAGAATCCTGCGCGGTGTAAAATACTAATTTTCATATATACATATTTTTGAAAAATTGTCCAATTCTTATTTCTTAAAAACTTTTAAAAAATTTTCTCAAATTCTCTTAAAATTTGAGAAATATTGTAAATATATATGATTATCATGTGGTAAAAATTTCAAATTATTGTTTTGTTTTGTTACTAAGTTATATTGGTTTGAAGAAGGATGTTATTTTCGAGTGCACGGATAGCTGTTAAGGGTTCTGTGAGACCTTAATATTTTAACAAATGTTTGGCGCAGTTTAGCCTGAATTGACTTTTACGCCATAAAACTAAACACTGTGGATGTATTTCATTACACAATATAATAGACTATTATGTTGGAACCACAAATATTGAATCGGAAAGTATAATTTTGTATTTCTTCCCCAATAGTTAACTTAATTATATTTTTTTCGCAGCTAAACTTCTCTGTGAAGCCCCTTTGTATGAATATATATTTTGACACGCTTATTTGTGAAAAAGTTTGACTCTGCGCAATAGTTTTTATTAGATGCATAATCAAATATGGAAAGTAAAAAGTAACATTTTCTGCATATTTTACTTTTTACAGTAAAAAAGGTAAAACTATTGTTCAAGCGAGGGGAAAAAAAATTCGGTGTGCATAAAGATGTAATGGGAGAATGCCAGTAACAAAAGTGGCTTGCAAAATTTCGTCCCGGCAATTTCGATACTTAACATGTACTACATTCTGAAAAGCCTGTTGGAACTGAGGAAGGCAACATGAAAATATTCATTGATTCAATTTACCAAATAACAACTCTCAAGATCGCTGAGAGATTCAACTTATCAAATTCGACCTTCATGATCGCATGAAACATCTTGGTTTAATTTCAGAACTCGACATATGGTTTCCACATGTTCTTAAAAAAAGAAAAAAATAATAATTACACATTAGTGTCTGTGATTTGCTCCTCAAACGTCCCGAAAATTATCCATTTTCAAAGCGAATCAACGCTGAGGTCGAGAAATGGACTGTCTACAACAATATTAAACGCTAAAGATAATGGGGTGAAAAAAAGAAAGAAAAAATGAACAGGCTAAAAGCACTACGAAGACCGATATTCATCAAAAGAAAGTTAAAAGGGGAAAAAAACCGGTGACACTGTTTGTCTAATGGGATTTTAAAAGAATCGGTATTTTTTTTCTTTTGACCCTCTATTGGACTATACCACGATCGATACACCAACATAATGTGAGACTGTATCGGTTTAAGCTCATTTCGGGCCCTGGGCGCAGAAGATCTACAGGCTCTCTTGCTCTAGAGCAGGGGTACTCAACCTTTTTTTATGCCAAGCCGCATATGTATGTTAGCTATTTCACGCGAGCCACATATATGTGATAGCTATTTCACGTGGGCCGCAACATGAAGATGAAGGGAGGGGGAGAAATGTTTTAAGAGATATAACAGAAAATTTATCGGAAAATTCATCGAAATATTAAAACTTCTCTCTATATATATTTGCTTTTTTAATTATTATTTTTTTCTATTTTTTATTTTTATCACTGAGCTTTTCTAAATTAGAAGTATTTAAGAATCACTCCTTCACAATTTCTTCATCAGTAAACGGTTTAATTTGATTACTAATAATATAACAAACTTCACAGGGTGCCTTTGTTACCGCTGTGACATTACCAATAACAAAACCTTTTGCTGTTGTAAAGATTATTCAAGAAAAAGCCTATTTGTCCTTTCTTGAAAGAAATTTTCGAGGAAAGGTGTGATTGAACGATTCCCGTTGATTGATATTTTTTAAATACAACATTTTCGTGACAAATCAAACAAGTACTGTTCCATGCTTGTTTTTCACTACAAAACAGTCAACTTCCCAATCGTCTTGAAACTATTTATTTTCTTCGAATATTTTTCACTTGCAAGATATGAAACATAGATAAAAATTAGTTCCATTCATAAAATGGTCACTACTTCACTGTTGTCTACTGTCACTAATCAGGAAAAAAATATCAATTCGTACCCATACGACATTGATAGAAAAAGTAAACTTGATATATATTTCATTTCTTAACAAAAATATTCTCACCATGTTTTCATAAGTAAATGAATTTCTCAGAGCAATAGACCATGACCGGGCCACGGGTTGAGAATCGCTGCGCTAGAGGATCGAAATTTATAACCAGAAATTCTGGTGTAGTCTAGGGCCCCTGGGTGCCCGCCCCAAGTGCCCAATGGGTAAACTGGCCCTCGTGAGTCTTAGTACGAGTTTGATAACTCTTCAAAACATTTACAGCTAGCATTTAAATATTCTCCAGATCTGGCACTTTCAGTTTATTACTTGTTCTTGTCTCAAAATGTTTTAGATAGGAAATTCTTTACTTCAAATGAAGACGTCAAAAACGACTTTGATCAGTTTTTTGCCTACAAAGGTCAGAGATTTTATGAGGGGGGGGAAATCATGCTACTGTCATAAAGATGGTAAAAGATATTTGACCAACAATTCAATAGACTACAAGGAAATCGTATTACACACACACACACACACACACACAAATGTAATTACTTTCCAAACAACCCAGTAAATACATTTTTCAATAGCATTTTTTATTTTTGAGAATTGAAAAGAATATAATCTTATGGGGTATAATAATGAGATAATGACATTCGATTTAAGACTTGAGTAAAACAAATGTACGATAAGCTTTTCAGTTGTTAATGGAATGCATGATTTATTACTGTTTGTTTTTTGTCTTTATATTATGAACCTATAATTATTTACGTTGTCTCCATAACAGAGGTGTAACGCATTAAAATTGTTTTTTTGCAGTGAAGAAGCTTTTGCAGTTTAGAAACAATGAACCTTTATCTACCGGTAGAAATTCCCCTGAATCCATTCAATTCATCCTTGCCATCACCCATAAAATACATTTGTAGGAATTTATGTTGATTATCTGTGAATAGAAGCAGGGAGCCAGCTTTATGATAAATTTATCCTTCCATTTTGAAAATTGGCACGAATTGTTAAAATTTCTATTCCAAACGATGTTCATTGGAAACGTGAATTGTATTTCCTGATGTGTTAAGTAGGAAATACTTTGATTCCACAGTATATCTGGCAAACAAAGTTTTTCATGTCTATGGTCATTTTTCAAGTAGAACAACACATCTCTTTTGTTTCTCCATTAAATTTCAGAGCCTTGGAATTAGGACACACGCCAGTCATTGTGCCGATGAGAATAACCTGGCTCAAACTATAATCCTCAGCTGGGTTGTACCGAGTGCAAGATGATTGCAATTATGTTATTGCTTTGCAAAAAGTCATGTTTGATGCTGTTTCTAGTTGACATTTTACAGTCATACGCAGTCTAGTGTGTTCCTTTTGTTGAGAACTGCGCTGATCTGATGTTGCAAAATCAGCTAATTAATGCTGTGCTCAGAAGCGTGCATCGTCAAATCCGCGCTGCTGCTTCCTCAGCGAGTATTTGATCCATTTTTTGTCTGGTTTACTCGTTCACTGATGCCTGTACTTCCTTTGTTTAATTTTTCATGTGCAATTACTCCTCACATTGATTTTGCTAGGCGAGTATGATGACTTGGAGTTTTTGTAACGCATTATTTTTATGTACTGAAACCAATTGACTGCACTTAAAAAAAAGGAAAGGTTAAAACAAAAACGTATGAAATTGCAAAAAATGTTTTAAAAAAGGAAAAGGGGGAGGGGAAGGGTAAAAATAAAAATAAAAAATGCAAACAAATATTTAACTTCAAACATAAATCAACCAACACAGCCCAACTCCAATGTAATGAGAAACAGAATATTTCATTCCATTCAAACAAATCACTCCAAAGAGGTCAATTTCACTATATAATTTGAAATCAAATGAACATTAATTGAAAAGAGCTCAATTTCCGTCAATTGCACTAAGAAATAAAAAAAGCAGTTAAAAAACTAAATGAAAAACAATGAAAAAAAAATATAAAATATACTCACATAAAATCAACTCTGAAATAAAAGAAGCACCTCAATACCAAAGCAGTGTAGTGCAAAATAATTAAGGTGACTGCCTACGTTTCGAAATGTCACTGATAATTAAACCATATAATTAATGACATGAGTTACTCTTTACAACTAAATCAAAGTTGTACATTGTTTGCAATTAGAAAATGGCTGCCTGCTTTCCTTCACCTTCAACAGAGTTAGGGTAGAAATATAAATCACATAGCTGAAGTTTTTTTTGTTGAATATGCAAGGAAAATTTAAATATGAACATGAATTTCACAGCAGAAATCTACGAAAAAGCTTTGATAAAGATTGAAGGTTTTTGCAATTCTAAATTTGACTGGCATTTGCAATCATTGTCAACAACATTCAGGGTCTACCTTTAAAATTGAGCAGCTGAAGTCTAGACATCGATTGCTCCTCGCATGGACAATTATTTGTTGTGCGTTTCAGAGTATTCGGTAATGGCAAGGATGAATGGAATGTGTGCACACTGTGGAATTACTACCGGGACAAAAAGGTTTATTATTTCTAAGCCGCAAGAGCTTCTTCAATGAAAAATACAACTTAATGCACATTGAGGCCTCTGCTATTGAGACAGTGTA
Organism: Trichonephila clavipes; assembly: GCA_019973935.1. Classification (NCBI taxonomy): domain Eukaryota; kingdom Metazoa; phylum Arthropoda; class Arachnida; order Araneae; family Nephilidae; genus Trichonephila; species Trichonephila clavipes. Next base: position 238,934 of record BMAU01018907.1, read on the forward strand.
AATAATTTTAGGTTCATAACACAAGAACAAACACAAACCGTTATAACTTCAAGAGTATTCCGTTAACACATAACAAATGAAATCTGTTAGAAAAGTTTTGCTTATGCATATAGTTATACATACTTTTTTATTGAAAAATCGTACCTCAAGTGCTAACGGTTAAGTATATCAGAAATGTACGCCTTCTCATTCTTTTTGTTTTAAATCAGACTGAGTGTGTACAGCTCGCTTTTTTTTAATAAAAAAATCATACTTTAAGTGCAAATGGTTAAAGATATCAGAAATGTGTGCTTTTTCTATTCTACCAGACTGAGCCACAGCAACTCGTGGCTGGGGATACAGCTAGTTATAACAAACTTAAATCTTAAAAAGATATCAAAAACAAAATACGGTTCAATACTTCGATGGAAAAACCACAAACAGTTCTAAACAAACACAAAATATACATCAGAAAATCTTAGTTTAGCCATTTGTAATTCAGAGTAACTGTAAACTTGTGGGTTCTTTTCGGATCGTGTTCGAATTGTGAAAAGAAAATAATTGCAGTCAGGATTTTGTCCCACCGTTTTATTGCACATCTTCCATGGGACATTTCATAAGAAAACGAATATATTCAGATGATCCAAGATTACAAACCATCGTCCCGCCGTCTTTCCTTTATCCGACCACGTTTTCGCGCCACCGCTCTCCGTTCTCTCCTCGTTCGGACCCTTCTCTTCTGCCGTTGCCAGGTCCTCCTCTCTATATTGTGTGTCTCGTTCGACCTTTTGCCAGGTGCAGGCAGTAGATCCTTACGGTAACATCAAACGAAATTTTGAAATTCCACCAAATAGATCCTTTTCAATCAGTCTAATATGTTACCTCCCTAACTCTTAGAAATTTTAACAACTTTTTGGTAGAAAAACTTTGTTATTTTATTCAAACAGGTATATATAGAACGACTTTCCATTATTGAGTGACATTTGGTGATGTCTTCTGATTTGAGGTAAATGGTGGACTGAAAAAAAATGTAACCTCCAAATAATAAGAATTATATAACAATTTAATTTAGAATTACTGGCGAAAAATATAAACTGTCAGAAAGTTTCATATTAGTACGCAACTCGTTTTTGGCATGATTTCGAAATGATGCCAAGTTGATCTTTGGCAGCGTCTAATGTTATCACTTAAATTATATAAATTATATAATGCAGATAGCCCCAAGCTTGGAAATACAATATACATCCAATGAATGAATGAATTTGAAATGACACGGTTCTCAAATATACTTTTTTACACAAACTTTTGTTCTAACATGCGAGAGAGAGAGAGAGAGAATTCCTCTTTTTTTCATTCTAATTTTAATTAGAAGATGGTCGGTTTATGCCCACATATATGAGAGTGACTTGATCTACTTCATGGCTTTTTTTATTTTAAAGTGTAGAGTTTCGGAGAATACCTGATTTTTATAATCACTTTTTCCTTTATTTTGTTGTACTCTCTCTCAATAGCACTTCGTTCTTCATTGTATTTGCATTTTGCATTAAAGTGTATATACAGTTTGTAAGATGCAATAAATAATTTCAATAAATTTCTAAAAAATGATGTTCAAGTTAAATTTTTTTTTTAATTCAATGGTGAAATTTCCCGTCTTATCAGTGTATTATAGCAGCATTGAAAATGCACCACATAATGCAAATGTGTTTCAATGTGAACCCAAAGAAGACTGTTCTGGAAGCAAGGAGAAAGTTAATGGATTACATTACACATGCTTCTTTCGCTATTTAACAGTTGTGCTAATCGATTTTGAATGCTCGTTGAAGAAAGATTTTCCCAGTATGCATCAAAGTGGAAGTTTCGTAGTACAAGAATCAATTGTGTGGTCTGAAATTATAACTGTATCAAATGAAACTGGTGGGGAAGGTTTTAATTACATGAAAAACACTAATTTTAATTTTTCTGTAATAAAAATGAATTGTTTTTGTTTTATAAATATGTAACATGGATTTCATTATTACATTTTTTTTGCATAGTTTGACAAGAAACAAATCTACCGAGGCAAAAAAAATCCGTTGGGTGTACTAACGTTAATTGATGTAAAAAGATTTGAACTGACTTTATCACTCTGTAGGCATAATTAAACAAATTCTTACAATCTTCGCCTACTAAACTGGCAAACCAATTTAGCATACATTTACCTGAAAAATACGTTTATAACATATAAGCAAAACCGTAAACATTGGGCGACGAAAGCCTATCAGAATGTTATAACGAACTTGAATCTTAAACTATTGAGAACAAAATAAGATACAATATTTTGATTTCTTTTATTAAGAACATTAATAACCCCGTGCACCTGAAAGTATCATACGGGAGCTCACATAGAAGTAAGCGTGAAAGAATATAAGAATTACAACACAAACACATCCTTGTCTTACCCGGGATTCGAACCCAGACCCTAAGGAGCTGTAGTCAGCGTCACTAACCACTATACCGGATGGGCAATAAACATGGTGATGAAATCACCATAAACAGTTCCAAGCATACCTAAAATGCATGCTTAATTTTGCCATCTGTATTTCAATAATAACATCAAATGAAATTTAAAGAATTGCCTAAAACATAGTAAAAAAAACATACTTATCAAAAAATCCTGTGAATTAATTTCGCCAAATTAAGACGTAGCCAAGTGCAGAAAAATATTCAGTTCCAGCATGCACGGAACGATTTTTTATTGAATGCATGTCACAGCATTTGGCGACGTCTTTTAATTTGAGGTAAATGTTCGACAGGGATTTGATTTAGAAAATAAAACAGCCGAAAAATTAATCGATAAGCTACTCGTTCGTGATGCGATTTTGAAATCACGCCAAATACATCTTTTACGGCCTGTCTTATGTTATCTCATCATAACTTTTAGAAATGTTCACTATTTAGCAGATAAATCTGTAGCCTACAGAAGTCAAATTAAATTACGATCTTCTCTTAATAAAGAGAAATAATTTTAGGTTAAAAATACAGAAAAAATACGTCGTAATGTATAAGCAAAATCGTAAACATTCCATGATAATATTATCAGAATGTTGCCAAGATTACAAAACAAAATTTGAGTTGTTTGTAGAATAATTATTAAAAAAAGGATTTATTCGAAAAATAATTCTAATTAAGTATCAAAAAACAGAAAAATTGGATAAATATTGCAACCGATAAACAGAACTATAGTAAAAATATGTAATAACCTTAAAAACTACGTGTAAAGTATAAATTTTCGCATTTAGTGACAGACGGGAGGAACATAGCGTCATAACACCAGAAAATCACTTAAAAATTAAATTAAAAAAAATTTAGAAAGATTACGAAATAATAAGGACATAATAACCCGTCCTGATTCAAATGCATCGTTCTGTCAAAATTTCAGAGGAAATCGTTCAGTAGTTTCGGAGTTTAGCGGCTTTGAACAAACACACATTACTTTTTCATTTATACAGATAATAAATGCTTAAAAAGTATTTCAAAATAAAATTGTGTATTAAACAAAATTTTTAGTTTCTTAAAGACAGGGTTAAGCTTTAAATTCTTGTGGGTATAGAATCTTCATACAGAACGTGAATCCATTTTGCATATACATTTACAAGTTTCTTTTAGATTTTTTTAATTGTGACTCGTGGAACCCTTGGGTATGTCTCATGGAACCCCAGAGTTCCATGGAATATAGTTTGAAGACCCCTGGTTTAGACTTTCAAAAAGACCAAGATAACAGGATTTTAGTATTTAGAGACGAATCTCTGAATCTTTTGACAAATAGAAAGACTTTTTCTTAGATGGAACATTTAAAAGTTGTTCGAAACATATTTCTCAAATATATACAATATACGTCGACTGAGACCAACGTATATCCAGCGCTTTTTGTAATTCTGCCTAATAAGAGACAAACAACTTACATTGCAAAGTTTCAGGAAGTGAAACGTTGGTGCCCTAAGTGGAAGCCGGACATTATAAAATTGGATTTTGAGGCTGCAGAGCCATCAAAAGTTGTATGTTAGAATTTCCCAGTTCGACTATTTCCGGTTGTAACTTTCCTTTTAATCCATGTTTGTGCCATAAAATACAAGAAATGGGCCTAGGAAAGGAATATAAAGAGAACGAAGATATTAGAAATGTCTGTAGAATGATTTCTGCATTAGCTTACTTGCCAATGGAACACATATATGATGCTTGGAGCATTGTATGGGAAAACGCTTTTAGCATTGACAAACTTACCCCATTTATTGATTATTTTGTCGAGCAGTAGATGGACAATGCAAATATGCCCATTAAAGTATGGAATGTATATGGACGGCATTATAGGACAAATTCTGTTGATGGGTGGAATTCCAAATTAAATGCAATCACTGGCAGAAACTAGCCTAATGTCCACTTATTAGTTAAAATACCAAAGGAAGAAACACAAAAAGTGTCTTTTAATTTAAAATAAAGAGAATTAGGTGACCTCTAGAATAAAAAGGAAAAAAAAGCACGTGTAAAACTGGATGAAAGAACAGAAAACATCATAAAAGAGAATTCGAAACATCAAACAATTTAGAAAAATGTCTAAAATCTTTAAGTTTTGTAGCCAGGTGAGACTAAATCCAATGGTAAATGACATTTATGTGTGTGTGTGCCTTTATAATAAAAGTTAGTTAGTATTTATTTACTTGTATTTATTTTTCTTTTATTTACTTGTTTTTGTTCTATATATTTTACTTCTAGTATTTATCTTTACTTACATTAAAGAAACTCATTAACTTTATGGTAATTGTACCTGTTCTAATATTTATTTGATTCTAAAATACAAACCCCTGAAATTCGTCCCTACCCTTCATTATACTGTGTTACTTACCATTAATTTTTAAATATTTCTCTGAAAGTTTTTATTTATATTACATTTCGCTATGTTTAAGATGCATTCACACTATAATATCTTAAAAATTCAATATAAATAATTAAATTTGATTGGCAAAAATGTATTTATCCTTGTAATTCGATAATCGAGTGTAAAAACAGAAAACTTAGTTAAAAAAAACGTTACCCGTAAAAGAGATTTGCCACTTAAAATACTGTTTTAAATTATATTTGCGATTTTTAAAAGTATTTATTTCCTTATTTATCTGCACCCTTTATCAGTTTTAAATTGGGGGAATGTGTCCACTCAAACCACAAAATGTTGTGTCCGCAAATACCACGTCCGCTACTACCACGCCATCCAACGGCACTATACATTTGCAAACATCCATGTCTTCTCTGGGATTCGAGCCTAGGCCCTACGGCATAGCAGTCACCGTTGCTAACCACTTTTAACTGGTGGGCGACGCGTAATATTTGTAAAATGAAGCATCACTCATTGCTACGTCGTGAAAAGAAAATATTCAGAGTTATTTCAAGCAAAATTTACGAAATTATGAAAAGACCTGGAAGGGAAAAAATCGACAACTCTTTTAAATTGCTGTATGTCATTGCCGGGGCGATTTAATTGTTTGGAGGAAATTGCATGTGCTTTAATTTTCTACTATTGGTTCTAATATAGTTGTGAAATTTTTTCTTCATATGAAATATATCTCGAGTCCGCAGAAAATTTGTTTAACATCGGAACATTCAGAATCTTGTGTCAAACTGAATGTCACAAATTATACCCCCAGATATTGCGATATTAAGTAGGGCTTTGCAGGGAAAATGTTCACATTAAAATTTTAATTTTTTATTTCATTATGTTGCAGGAACACTAAGACTTTATGTTTACTTATTAAAACAAATATTCTTAAAAGATACGAAATATATTTCTTAATGCGCCCATATAAGCGTCTACTTTGGCATGTTGGCGCAACAGCTTAATGGCAACACATAGGGTTGCCGCAGCAATGTTTTGAACCAACTCGAATGCTTGAGTAAAAGTTATAGTTCGAAAAGGATAAAAACCACGCTTTTACAGTTAATCGAACTAAAAAGTAAAAAACAAATAATAATAAATAATTCTTAATATAAGAGTAAAATGAATAACAAGAAAATTAATGTCATTGTGGTAAAAGCGTAGTGTGCTTGATATTAATTGTTATAATTTCTTACTAGTTCTATTCCGAAATGCAGAATTTTTGTAAGAATGTCGTACAAAGCACCCAAAGCTTTTAACACAATGACATTAATTTTCTCGTTAATCATTTTACTCTTATATTAAGAATTATTTTTTTAATTTTTAGTTCGAAGCGTGTTTTTTTAGTTTTTTCAAACAATACTTTATTTTTCATCTTTTAGTTTGATTTACAATAAAATCCTGTTTTTTAAGTTTCTTAAGCTATCATTTATTTGTTGATGAATTAATCTAACATGCGTCATTTCTTAGAATGTGAATACCCATTGGTATCCTATCAGTGCGTCGATACGGCCTGATTCGCAAAATGTAGGATCAGCCAACTGCAAGAAATTTGGAAAAGCTAAGTTTGAAATATTTAATGCGGAAGAAAGTGTTATGTCGTCAATGATATTTTTTCACTAAAAAGAGCTCAGTATTCTTTTTAAAACATGCATTATTATTATACATAAAAATATGCATTTTGAATCGAAGAGTTTGGGAGAAATTATTTAATCCGGTGACCTCTGCATCAATTCTCAGCTGTTTTGGTAGTCGCCAAATCTGAAAATTTGATCTGGAATTAGTCCCCAAATCTTGAAAAGGGAAATCGTTAATCCTGATCAGGGAAATAGAACAAAATTATTAAATTACTGTATTGTCATCAGCACTTGACAAGTGTGCAACATTTCGAATTAATCTGACATTTTAACGTGGGTAAAAATCGAGTTCAAAAATTCCGTTACATACAAAAAAAAGCGTGTTAAATATAGTTTAGTTCGTTCGAAAGACTTCATGTCGGAAGTCTTATTAATAAAAGAAATTGATTGAAACTAAATCATTTGGAATTTTTCTAAAATAATAATTTCGCTACAGTCCATTAAAATAATAACCAAACAATATATATACCGTAAAATGAGGCGTATAACGCGCACTTTGACACCAAAAATAAGATCGAAACTTAAGGGAGTACGTTATACGCCGGTTATAAAAAATGATAGCTTTAAAAATAACAAAAACAAAACAGGCATAAAAAAAATTTACTTCTAGATGTATCGAAACACTGTTTATTTAAAAGAAACGACTTGCCTTATGAACAAGAACAGTTGTAGTTCTAGAAGAATACTATTTTTTCAAAAGTCTAGGATAATACCTCGAATAAACGACTTCAAAACATAAAAAACAATCTGATTTCTTCGTTCAAAAGAGGGTGCGCGTTATACGGTGAATATACCTAAAATTAAAAAATTTAGCTTGAAAGTATAGGTTTGCGTTATATACACGCTGGATTTTACAGAATACAATTTTAATTTTTTCTTTATGGTGAAAGAATAGTTAGATTTTATGTTACTTGTTTTTACGTTGATAAATATTTTTAAACGAAGCATAATTAATAGATAATAAAACTGTACATTTCTCTGTCTGTATTTTTTACCTTTATTTCCTTATTCTGATGTGAGTGAGTGAATATTAACGTCGCACTGTTACGCTACACGATGGCTTTTGGCGACGGACCACGTAATTTTGAACCATGGTCAAGTAACGTGGACGACACCTGAGCTGGCACCTACCTTTCCTAACTGCCACACCAACGGGAGGACGTTTCAGCTCTCGACAGATTTAACGTGCATCGCTGCCCTACATGTTCGGGTCTTTAGTGGTACTGTGCTCGAACTCATGACATTCCTGCCATGATCCGATATTTTAACTATTGGGCTACCGCAGCCTTCTCCTAACTCTGGATGCATTACCGTTGGAATCGAATTGTTTCAAACATTTCCTACTGAGTGGCACACTGAATCACACACACATATACATAGATAGATTGATTTGATAGACTGAATCATATAGATAGGCACACCACAGCTATAAGGTCACCGATCCCTTTTCTTAAGTAACTAATTGATTTGGCTCTCTATAAGAGTTGTCTTCAACTAAAATTTAAAGAACAGGAAATAATATCGATGGAATTTTTTTTAAAAAAGTCCCGGAACATTAATATACAGTATTCTGATTGCCACTCTCTTATAGAGAGCTTAACATTTTTATTCAGTTGTTTATTTTTATTTGAGTCTATCTATTTTCACCTTTATAATAAACTATTATTCTACAATTCATCTAATTATTGTAATGCCAAAAAGATATTTAACTTTCTTTGTTACAGTAAAAAAAATAGCGTAAGTATTTCAAAATTTTAAAGCTCGCTGTATGAGATAAATGAATGCATGTGTGGCTACACGAATTTACTTTAATATTTACATGTATGTGTATTTAAATCTAAGAATATATTCCAAGCTTCACGGCAATTAGGAGAAAACAGCCTTGAGCAGACTTATGAATCGTCTTTAAAACGTTTTAAATTAATTTTTGAACAAAAAATGACGCAATGATAAAAAACGTTCAAGCTTTAAATCAGAGTTAATTTTGAAAAGATATTTGAAATGATTCTAGTGACAATTTTTAAGTACTCATTAATTTCATTGAATGTTTTTAGAGTTTGTAATTGTTACCAAAGAAAATCACGGGATTTACTTCCATTTTGTTTTTGAAAATTTGACTCATGTAAAATAACTTACATCAGTGGCTCTTAAACTGTGGTCCGTGGACCCTTGGGGGCCCCCAGCGCTTTTCAAGGAATCCACGAAGACTTATCACTTAATGTTAAGATTTCCCTCGTTTACAGACTCTGAAAGGTCATATGGACAAAATTAAAAGATGTGCCATCCTGGACTAGATCACTAAATTACTCTCAATGTAAAAACTCTACTAGAACATGCGTTTCGATCAAGAATATTACTTCAGTTTTTTTATTGTTTTCTACATTGCCATTCTTTTTCTTCAATGGCTCGACAGCCCTCGGTGGGCTCTGGCCTTCTCCAGAAGTCTTCTCCAGGCATCCCCACTTTTGGCAATTTTTTCTAGTTTTTGACCTTTTAAAATTTTTAGGTCTTTTTCAACACAATAAATCCATTTTAACGGGGTTCTGACACGAGGTCTATTTCCCATAGGCTTTGCCAGAAAGATTTTCTTGCAGCAACGATCTTCATTCATTCTAGCCAGATGACCAGCCCATTTAAGTCTCTGTAATTTGACAAATTTTACATTATCAGGTTGTTTGTAAATTTTGTAAAGTTCTAAGTTAGATCTCCTTCTCCATGATCCATTCACTTGGATCCCACCAAAAATGCAGCGAAAGATCTTTCTCTTGAAAATTCCCCAAGTTTCCTCATCACGTAAAGTCAACGGTCAAGTCTCTGATGCATATGTCAGGACAGATCTTATAAGACTTTTGTAAAGAAGCAATTTAGTTCTTAATTTGAGAAAACTGAATTTTAAATAACTCTTCAAGGCATAAAAACATATATTTGCAGCAATGAATCTTTTATATATTTCTGAGGCCATTACTACAACATAATATTTTCAAAAAATATATTGCAGAAACACATATCAAAGATTAGTAACTGAATTCAATACGTGCCAATACGATAACAATCTCTCAGCTGTATGTTGGGGGTCCTCGATGTCATGCTGATACATAAAGGGAGGAAGAGCCGTGGTGTTCGAAAGTTTAACAGCTGATCTATATTATTAGAAAATTAAAGAATTTTCTGAAAAGCTTTGAATAAATTTTAAACAGTTTTCTTAAGACTAAAATGTGCTACAGTTTGTAATGTTTTAAGAATGATTTTTAGTTTGTTTAATTTAAAAAATTTTTCCCTTGTCCATCACAGTCAAAGCATTCACAACAGCTTACATCAAACTTTTTCATCTTCAGACAGATGTGACCTAATTTTCATACTTTAAATCTATTATAAGAAATGGGAACAGATGTTAAAATTCTGAGAAGCAATTGCTACGACTAATGTTTTTTATTTCTTAAATGCTTCCCAAATATATATAGCAGATAAATTTACTTTTTTTTATCTTTCAATAAAAAAAAAATACGTTCTATTTTGAGGAAGTGAATATGTATATTTTTATTTACACATGAATTAATTTCAGTAACAGTTTCTTTCTTTTAATTAGCGATTTATTTGTCAGATAATAACATGGGGAGTGTCCTCTTTCCGGTATTTGGGGATGGTCTCTCAGATAGAGATACCATGACAGGAAATGATTCACCTTTGGAACTGTCCTGAATTTCAGGAATTTCCGATAGATTCAGAAGGTGATTCATTTCCTGCCATACTCCTTCATTGAGATACCATCCCCTCAACCGAAAGGGGTAGTCTCCATATTAACAGTTATGAGAGAGTGTTAGTGATTATATAAAAAAGAGAATTATGCGGACTGTGAGTTTGACTTATAGAAGTTCCCGTTTTATAACCTTCCAATCTGATATTTTAATAAATAATATAATAATAATAATATATATAACACAGAATTTTTAAAAATATAACAGAATTGATAATTTTTGATTATATATATTCTAAGCAAATTGCGCAATTAAAAATTTTTGTACATATTTTTCAACATTACGTATTTTTTAACTGTAATTATTCATATTAATAAAATAATATTTTCTTTTAAAAAAGTTCTGAATTTGAAATGACAATTATTTATTAAACTTTAAGACCAATATATTTCTATTTTTTAAAATAAATATTTTCATAGAATTAATAATTAATAAAAACGAAAAACAAAATAGCATATGCATAGTAAGTAACGTGTGGGCGAAATTTGATTTATAGAAATCAATATTTAGAATATATATCTGTGCGTCTCAACTTAATTTTTTTTATCATTGTAATAATGAGGGAAAATACTGTGTCTCTTATTTTTTATTATTATTGCGGATATATTTTATATTATAGGTTTATTCTGATACGTAATATGCAGATTTTAAGAAGATAACGTAAATGTGATTTGCTATCTCTTTATGTTTGTTCAATATGAACTCAGATTTACAGAAGAAACTCATTGTCAATTTATATTTTTTCAATAGTATTTAAAAGGAGAAAAGCGACTCACTCACTGACTAATCACGATATCTCCGGAACTATTAAACGTACAGACTTGAAATTTGGTAGGCAGGTTTCTTTCTTGGAGTAGACATCTGCTAAGAACGGATTTCGCAAAGATCGAACCCCAAGGGGCGTTACGGGGGTTTAAGGGGCATTATAGATAATTAGTTCCGTTATTAAACAATTTGATGTACAGTCTTGAAACTTGGTACACAGAATCCTTTCATAGAGTAGAGATCCCCTACAAATGATTTTTACGAAAATCGACCTCCAAGGGGCATTGAGGGTGCTTAAGGGGCATTATGCATAATTATTTCCATTTTTAAACTATTAGACGTACAATCTTGAAATTTGGAAAGTAGATTCTTTTCATAGAGTAGAAATCCGCTACAAAATGGGTTTTGGGAAAATCAAATAACAAGTGGCGCTGCAGGGGTCTAAGAGGCGTTATACATAATTATTTCCTTTTTTAAACTATTAGACTTACAGTCTTAAAATTTGGTACGCAGATAACTTTAATGGCATAAAGATCCGCTAAAAAATCAGTTTCTGAGAAAATTGACTTCCAAGTGGCGTTGCGGGGGCCGAAGGGGCGTTCTACGTAATTATTTCAATTTTTAAACTATTAGACGTACAGTATTGAAATTTGGTAAGCGGATTCCCCTTTCATAAAGAAGAGATTCGCTAGAAAATGAGTTTTGTGAAAATTGAATCCCAAGTGGCGTTGCGGGGACTTAAGGGGCGTTATAGGTAATCATTTCCGTTTTTAAATCATTTGATGGACAGTCTTGCAATTTTGTAAGTGGATTCCTTTTCTGGAGTAGAGTTCCGCTACAAAATGGGTTTTGTGAAAATTGACCCCTAAGTGGCGTTGCGGAGAATTAAGGGGTGTTATATATGCATAATTATTTCCATTTTTAACTATTAGACGTGAAATTTTGTAAGTGGATTCCTTTTCTGGAGTAGAGTTCCGCTATAAGATGGGTTTTGTGAAAATCACTTCCTAAGTGACGTTGCGGGGGTTTAAGGGGCGTTATAGATAATTATTTCCATTTTTAAGCCATTAGACGTACAGTCTTGAAATTTGATAAGCGGATTCCTTTCATGGAGTAGAGATCCGCTACAAAATAGGTTTCGGGAAAATTGATACCCAGAAGCACTGATGGAGATTAAGGGGCATAATAGATAAATATTTCCGTTTTTCAACTATTAGACCCACCTGCTAGAAAATTAGAAGGTATGTTCCTTTCTTGGAATAGAGTTCCTCTAACAAAGAATTTTGCGAAAACCGACCCCATAGGAATGGGGTTGCGAGGGGCTAAGGAGAGTTATAGAAAAATTCCTGTTTTTGAATTTAACTCATTTACTTGAAATTTGTTGAGACGGAAATCAACTCCAGGGGAAAGCGGGGGAGTTATTGAGGTGTATTGATAGACAAACTTCCCATTTTCGAACTACAAGGGCTATAATAATAAAATTTGGTTTGCATGTTTCTTTTGTTGAATTGAAATCCACTAAGAATGCTCTCAACAGGGTTGATGATAAAAATTCCGTTTTTGCTTTATTAGACTTAGACTTGAAATTTAGCATGCATGTTTATTTTACAGAGTAGGTATCCACTGAAAGTTGCTTTTGCGGAAATCTACTTGATTATTGGGTTAAGTGAGCGCAAAAAATCTTTCTACTTCTACTTTAGGTATTAATAGAAATTAGAAAATAAATTATTTCTGTGCTTTTTATATCAAGAGGTGAGAGTTACAGCTATAAACATATTTTTCAATACAATCGAATTCGTAATGCTAGATATCAATAATTTATAAATATGTAAACAGTATATATTTATACAACATCGTGAAATAATCAGTGAAGCGGGTGGGTAATGGCTAGTGATTTAATATAATGGGAAAACTTTAAAAAGGTACATTAGATGATAAATTTCTCTTTCATAATATTTAGGAATTTTAACTAGTTTTTTTACGTAAAAGTAATAAATTAAAAAAAATTCCAATGTAGGGTTGCGCTTATTGTAATTGGTGTTGTAAAAAAAAGATAGTTTCATATGAGATAAAATATTTTTCGTTTCTTGAATGAAATAAAATAAGTAAAAGGTATATATATATATATATATATATATATATATATATATATATATAGAGAGAGAGAGAGAGAGAGAGAGAGAGAGAAATATAATGTATAAAAAATTACCTCTTATAACAGAGGGCTTCAACCTAATACAATTTAAGAATCATCGTTTTTATCAAAAAATTTCACACACACAAGAAAAAGACTTTTCATTTTCTTAAAACGTGCTCTTTTTATTTCAAGCCCTTTTTTCATTTGTGACGAATCTATACGGCACTTTATCACTAATACTCTTGGGCGTCTTTGGGAATTGTAAATTCGTGTATATTTCCAACCAGCTCTAAAAGGAGGAAACGGGATATGCAAATTAATCAAAGTATATAAGGAGAGTGTTGTAGGTTAGCGGGGAAGGCTATTGAGCCAAGAGATACATAGACAGAGCGCTAAGAAGATTCCAGTTGAATGTGTGATTAGTTTCTGGCTGATCGTCAGGCAGCGATTGACATTCGGAAAGTTTGAGCCGACTGGAAAGGAGTGAAGTAGTAAAAGCCAGGTGATATTTAAACTTCATTTATCGGATAATAAGAGTTAATAAATAATAGAGTTAGTGGAAAGTTAATGATTGCTAGTAATTCAAATTGCGCATATCTCTCGGTTCTCTTCCGATAAACCGGTTCGATATTGAGTTTAATAGTTGATTAGTATCATATTTCGTGATTAAATTTAATAGTAAAGTTCAATCCCATTGACGTAGGCATATTGATTCATATTTGTATTTAGAAGGTTGATAATTGATTCAAGTGAATAAATTTTATTTGTTATATTGTAAAAATGTCGTCTGGTAATTCTTTGCCTTAATTCAATCTTGGTGTTTAGGGTGGAACCCAGGGGGGGTTCTCACACATTTTGAAATACCTTTAATTGCTTCTAGAATTTATAATGTACTTAATTTCAAATTTTAATACATTTCATAACGTACCTTATTTTAAAATTAAAAATACAGGCAATCCTAAAAGGTTTTTGTTGGAATATTTAGAAGCAAAAAAAAAAAAAAAACTACATGAGAAAGAGTATAATAAAATAGTTGCTTCGTATCTCGTGAAAAAAATATTTAGTTCTATATAAATTTTTAATTGGCCATTTAAATTATGCAGTGTTTATACACGTCAGCTTTAATTCAGTAATTCATGGAACTCTAAATTTATCTGATTACTTAATTTTTTTTCTGTCATGTAATCGTCAGCTGTTTAAGTTATGTTGCTCAGATTGTCATCTTTTGCGATTGTTCTAAATATGTTAGTTCACCCAGAGAAAAGAATTATAATGCGTAATGGATGTGTGTTGTGGTTGAACTTAATATATTTAATTTTTGTATATTTTCGAGATACTATCATTCCTCTGGAGTTCTTTTTGATAATTTGAGTAATTTTTTATCATTTCTTTATAAGAATAAAAAATGTCTGATTCACACAATAATCATAGTAAGTAAATATTTTTTCTGTTTCGTGTATTCGTTGTATATTATTGCATTCAAAATATTGAAATTAATTTTATTACCTAATTAACAATACTCATTGAGCAAAGAAGATTTTGAAAATGTTTTAAAACATATCAACAATATAAAGCTCATTTTAAAAATATCTTTTTTTACAATCATACTTCTTTGCCTCGGAAATTATTTTTTTATAAAATAAATAAGAATTTTCTATATTCAATATGATATAATTCCTGCACTTTATATAATATTTCATAAAGATACTAGTAGGAGTACATATATATAGTGATGATAAACATATTTTAAAATCATAGCAAACATGTTAGCTCAATACTTCGGAAATGTAATTTAAACATGCGTTGGAATGATCCTATAAATATTTTGTCAAACGATTTTGAATAAGACAATTTTGTGTAGATGAATAAAATAATAATTTTAATATATTTCATTCCATGAAAACTATAAATAATAAGTAATTAAGATTGGAGTTTATTATAGAGTTCTTTGCTTATATATATATATATATATATAACTGTAGCAATTCACTCAAGGAAAACTTGGAATAAAATCAATACTCATTCAAGGAAATCATTAAAAAAAAGGAAGTGTTTCCATTATCAGAGTTACTTTAACACGGAATACATTTCTGTGGAAATATGCGTATTGAATTATTTTAATAAGAGTAATTCAATTTATGTACGCGAATGCTTTATTTTTAATATAAAATTTCTCTCAAAAAATATAATGTGAAGGAAATTTTGATTGATGGAATAACCTGTATCAATAGCAATTAAAATCCAATTGATATTTTTAAAAAAATAAAAACAAAAATGAAAAATGACTTCAAGTTATCAAAATTTTTAAAACAATCATGAAGACATTAATTTTTATCTCGAGGTTATAAAAGTAATTTGTTTTGATTTGGCATATTTTTTGGCGCGCGTAGGAGAGAAAACGTGCCAAATAGTTTTGATTTTGCCTTGTATTGACTAGGTTTTGGGATATATATATAATTTTTGTTTTTTTTCTATTCCATTTTAAATTAATAGCATAGTATTTTATTTGGCATGCTTTATTTTTATATTTGTATCGCTTTCCAATACATTTTTTTAATTTAAAAATTACAGTTATAAATTATAAACGTTTCATCTTTAAATTCTTCGATTTCGCCTTTGTTTTTTTCATGGCAAAAGACTCTTAGGGAGATTTGTTATTCATAGTAAATGATGCTTATATCTTCATTATCAGTTTTAAACTACAATTATTGTAGAACTGAATTTTAGAAATATTTCATTCAGTTTCTGAATAAGAACTTGAAATTTGAGTAGAATTCTATTTTAGTCCATTATTTTTTATCGCCAACTTGTGGCGAATTATTATCCTCATATTGGGTAAAAGTCCAATACAGAGAAATAAGCTTCTGGCGCAATTTGGTACAAATTTCTTTTTCTTCTTTGCCAAAATTAGGATTTTACCGAAATTTGATATAGTAATTCATTTTTGTAATGATGAAATGTACATAATTTCAAATTATAAGTTTACACATCTTATTTCATATAACGAATTAAAAATATCGTATTTTTTATCATATTAGCATTTGTATTACGTATTTCTTTGCATAATATATTGCTATTGTTTTACATACTATGCAAAATTTAATTCTGACTGACTTTTTTTTATAAGAGAGTCATCATCGGTACTTTTGTTTCTTGAATTGTACATGGATGTTTCAAATACATATACCTTATTACTCGATTGATGTTTTTTTTTTTACTTTTCAATTTGGATTTTTCTAAATTGAAATTGCAGTAATTTTAAAAGCCAAAAAATTTCTCACATTTCATAATTTATTAGAAAAGTAATTTCCTAATATTACAGGAATTTAATTTTTTAGACTAATAAGCTTCGAAATGTTTTTTACACATATCCATTTACAATTATTCTAATACTTTCTAAAGGAATTTTTGATAAAAAATATGAAGAGTGTTAAAGAGAGCTGTATTTAATGACGAATAAAAAATAAAAAGCGAAAAAAAAATGGAATCTTTTGATTGAAAATAAATCACTTGAATCGAACCTTTCCTTGAAGCTATAACCTATTTTGTGAATTATATGATTGTAGACCTAACAAAAATCATTTGACTCGATAAAAGAAGATTAGCATGAATACTCTTACGAACTAAATCTTCATGGAAAGGTGAAAGAAAAGTGAATATCTAAAACTTTAGAGGCTACTGATATACATGGAAAGATGTAATCTTCCTTTATCAACTCGAAAAAAAGCTTCTTGTATTATCATTTTGAAACCATGGCAACCTTTCAAGATAAAGCAACCTCTGAAAAAACCTTTTTTTTATACGAACTTTTGGAGTCTATGAATATTTACGAGGAGGTTGGTCGGATTTGAATCTATGCCGTTCAAGAGTTACTCAAAGGTTATTGGTTATGGATTTTGCAATTCTTAGCTACGTTTACGGATAATACTTGAAAACTCAATTTCCTACTTCCCAAATCATACAGCTTATGAACACTTTGAGGTCCAGTTTCTTTTAATATTTAGTAGTCGTCTCTAATATACATGCTGTGTGTTGGTTGGAATCTTGCATCTTGACTTGAGCATTGGATTATGTAAAATCGCGTCCATATATATAATAACTTGGCTACTACTGCTGCGTATTTTTTAAAAAAACATACTAGATGGAACTCAAATATCCAAGAAGAATATAAAACTAACAGTAGCCTCCAAAAAGCGATTTCAGTCCATGCATAGTGCAAAAAAAATAATGCTTAAGAGGATTTGGTACTCTTTGAACAATCTTTTTATCTTATGTATTTACAAATTATATTTTAGCATTTCATATAGTGTTTCTATTCAAAAAAGTTCTACGAGATGAAATTTTTCACATGTTATTCACATAATTTTAAAAATCTAAATTTTTTGAAGAAAATTGAGAAATTTTTAAAATTTTACTCCTTTTGTAATTATTAATTTTTTTTACATGAAATTTTTTGTAATATTTTTAAGGATGTTCTAAACAACTTTAGGGATCGATTTTACATTATCTTAATTAGTTTGGGAGAAAAAAAATGTTGATATGCATGCTAAAAAATCAATGAAAAAGCCAATATCTCTTACATTTTATTTTTTTTAATAGTATTCAGTTTACAGCAAATTTAATGCAGAAAAATGTTACAAATGTTATGCCCTAATTTTGTTACATCCTTTATATACAACACGCAGGAAAAAAATGGAAGTGATTGGTAAATAGTTGTGGAAGGGTAGCATTTTGAATGCACTAATGTTTCAAAAAAACACAAACTGAGAAAAACCACTTTAAAGTTTATAATTCTGAAAAAATAATTACAATAAGCTTAAATAAACTTAAAATACCCCTTTAAGGTATTATTTATATATATTTTTCTTTAAAATAACTGTATTTTCGTATTTTTTCAACCCATACATTTTTAAAAATGATCAATTTTTAGAGTGTAGTGATTGCACATGAAAATTCAAGAAAAATGCTAAAAAAAATATTTTTCTGTCACGATAGAAATTTTAGTTTTTTTTCACATAATATTAAAGTATTATATTTGTATGAAAAACATATGAGGAATAAGAACTGAAATTAAGATATTATTAATATAAAATGTCTTAATTCAGAAATTTTACATGCACACATTTCACAATGAAAAAAAATTACTTTATTTTATTGACGCGGTAATATCCTGCTTTATATATTACACATTGTTTTTATAGTTTTTATTTCTCTTTGTAGAATAGATTTTTTTTCCATCAAAATGCTTCTTTTTTTTTTTTCTAAAAGGGGGGTTGACCGAATTGGCTAATTTGTTTTCAAACTAAGTTTTATCCAACTTCTAACTTTCCGATATGCACAAATAGTATATCAACCCAAAAATAATAATGCACAGAATAAGATTAAAAAAAAATGATAGTTCAGTCATTTTGGGGGTACCAAGTCCTCTTAACAACATATTGCAGAGTTTATCATACAATATGTTGTTATGCAAGATTTATCATTTTTTATTCAAATGAAAGAGCTTAGATATTTGAAAGCTGAAAGATATGAATAAATTTTATACATTCCGTTTTATTATTATGTATGGTGTAAGATCGTCTTGTGGGTGAATTAATGAGCTCTAGTTAACCGGATTTACCGTTTTTATTTCCATCAAAACACATCACTATATTAATAATTTCATTTACAATTAAAAATCACAACGGAAACCACAAGCAGCTTCGTCCATTTTACGTTCGAGACTTCTCTCCTTCCCGCTCAAAGGCCAAAACAGTTCACAGCAGCACCCTCTTTCTAGTCTATCGTGTGCCACGCCGTTACAGTCTAATTATTTCCTCCCATCCTGGAGAAAACTTTTCACGATAGTTGAGTGGAAAGTTTTACTGTGATACCTGAAAAATACTTGACATAGGATCAGTTTATGCGGCAGTAGAGAGTTAAGAATTATTTCTTGAAATCCTTTTCTTTAAACGGAGCTAAAAATATTTTTTTTTTTAAAAAAAAATTACGTGCAAGTACCTGTTCTATCCGAAATTAGTACCTTATTTTAAGGAAGGCATTAAACTTATCCCTACTAATCTATGTGAACTTTAACATATACAAAATATTATTTGGTGAAATACTGCTACCAAATGCACACTTTAAAACACAAATATTAATTATCAAAAAAATTAACATACAAATATCAAAATACAAATACAAAAGTTTAAAATATTAATACCAAACATCAAATTTTTAAAATACCAATACAAAATATCAAAGTTTAAAATACAAATACAAGATACCAAAAAAAAAAAAATTAAAATACTATCAAATATTAATACTAATATACAAATACCAATCATTCTAGACAAAAAAATAATAATACAAAGAAAATTCTTATTTTCCATCAATTCTCATTACAAGTGTGTGTTTTTTTTCAAGTTTTAAGGGATACGGCTTAAACTATCAGCATTCTGTGATTCTGTTTTCCTTTCCGATAAGCAATCTCATAATTAAATGCTTGCAAAATTAAGGACCACCTGAAGAATCTTGGATTAGTCCCAGTATTTTTCTCTAACCAGACCAAGGGATTATGGTCAGTTTGTATGACAAATTTTTGGTGTTCATCAAGATAGCATTTCAACTTTTGCACGGCAAAAATAATGGCTGCACATTCTTTTTCCGTAGTGCTAAATTTTTGTTCTGCAAGCGACAGCTTTTTGCTCAGGAACATGATGGGATGTTCTTCGTTTTCACATACTTGCGACAACACAACCTATTCCAAGATTGGATGCATCACACTGAATAATGAAGGGTTTTGTGAAATCAGGGCTGTATAAAACTGGATTTTTAGATTGTCTTGTCTTGAGCTCCTCGAATGCATTATGGCAAGAACTGTTCCAGTCAACGGTTGATTTTCGATTTCGGCCCTTAAGTAAATCTGTCAGTGGAGCTGCGATTACCGAGAGAAAATTCGGGAATATATCTTCTATAATAGCCAGATAATCCTAAAAAGGCTCTAACTTGCGTTTTGTTAGTGGGGATTGGAAAATCTTTAATGACCTGAACCTTTAATTCTCCAGGTGTTCTTAAGCCTTGGCCTACCAAATGTCCAAGATATTTAACGTATGTTTGAGCAAATTGACATTTAGATGGCTTGATATGTAATTTAGCGGAGCGTAGGCGATCAAATACATCTTTTAGATGTTTTAGGTGATCATCCCAGGCTAGTGAAAAGATAGCTATATCATCTAGGTAGGGAACTGCAAAGTCTTCACAATTTCTTAATAAGTTAGCCATAAGTCGACTAAAGTAATAGGGCGCATTTTTCAGACCAAAAGGTAACCTCAATGGTTTAAAAGTTCCAAATGTGGTCACAAACGATGCGTACCTTTGCGCTCGGGGACTCAGGGGTATTTGCCAATACCCTCGAGTAAGATCCAAGATAGAGATATATTTAGCTGCCGAAACCTTTTCTAAAAGTTCCTCGATATTAGGCAAGGGAAAGAATTGTGTCCGAGTTACTTTATTCAACCTTCTGTAATCGATACAGGGCCTTGCTTCCTTTCCCTGAGCTTCAACTAGTATTAATGGAGATGTAAAATCAGATTCTCCTGGCTCTATTATTTTCAGTTCTAACATCTTATTAACTTCTGATTTGAGAATTTCAATTTGTCAAGGAGACATACGATAAGGCTTAGCAACAATTGCTCGTTCAGATTCTAATTCAATATCATGTTCAGCTAAATCGGTACATCCAGGAATATTCGAAAAAAGATTACTATATTCATATAAAAGTTCTTTGAGCTGTCCTCGTTGAATTTGAGATAATTTTGAATTTAACTGCACATCGCTGATGATTTTGGACCATCCCGACCTTTCGTTTTCAAGTTCCAGTATGTCTTCTTCTTCGTCATGCTTTAAAGGATTAATGCACAATAAGTTAATATTTTCCTCTCGTTGGTGATAAGGTTTTAGCATATTAACATGATAAACGTGGGTTTTATCCTTCTCTGGGAATTTGACCACATAATTTGTCTCAGAGAGTTGTTGCACTGTTTCTCCAGGGCCAACCCACTGAACAGATAACTTGTTAGGCCTGGATGGAGCTATGACCAAAACCAGTTCACCCAGTTGAAATTGACGCTTAACGGTCCGGCGATCATACCACAACTTCTGTTTTTGTTTGGCATCTTCCATGTGTAGGATTGCCAATTCCTGACATCTTTTCATTCTATTAATGAGTTCAAATACATAATCCACAACACTGCTTTCTACATGCTCTTCTTCTGTCAGTTTCTCGTACAATAACATCACAGGAGTCCTTAGATTTTTCCCGTGAACTAGTTCAGCTGGTGAAAACCCAGTACTATCGTGTATAACAGTCCTTAGGGCAAAGAGGGCTTGAGGAAGAATTTTCTCCCAATCTGGAATTGCCTCCAGACACAGGACACGAAGAATCCTCTTCAATGTTCTGTGCATTCTTTCCACAGGATTACTTTGTGGATGATAAACAGAACTTCTATATAACTACTTTAACTCCAAATCTTTCTAAAAATTCCGTAGTTAGTGCACTCATGAATGACGTGCCTTGGTCAGTCTGTAATTCTCTTGGGAACCCCATTCGGCTGAAAATCTGTAACAATGCATTTATAACAGTTGTTGAGCAAAGGTTTGCTACAGGAATGGCATCAGGATACCTTGATGACATACATAACGCCGTAATTATATATTTATTTCCTGACGGTGTCATTGGTAAAGGTCCACTTGCACCGATGTTAATCTTTGTGAAAATTTCAGTTAATACGGGAACAATTTTAGTGGGACCTTCCTTTTATCTTGCGGTTTACCCACCCTTTGACATTTGTCGCATGTCTTTACAAAGTCCTCAACATCACTAAAGCATTTAGGCCAGTAAAATGTTTTGAATATCGCATCTTTCGTTTTAGTTACTCCTAGATGAGCTGCAGCCGCTTCGTGACCTATCGTCATCAAATTTTTCTATACTTTTCGGGAACAACCAAACATTTACGTTTAGTGCCATCCTTATCTTCTTCTTTTTGGAAAAATAGTAAGTTATTTTTGACAATATAATGATTTTTCTTTCAAGAACCGCTTTTAGCTTCTTCAAACAGTGTTTTTAATTCAGCACTGTTCATTTGTTCCTTTGCAAAATCTTTATGAG
The DNA here is from genome assembly GCA_019973935.1 of Trichonephila clavipes. Taxonomy (NCBI): domain Eukaryota; kingdom Metazoa; phylum Arthropoda; class Arachnida; order Araneae; family Nephilidae; genus Trichonephila; species Trichonephila clavipes. The sequence goes on from BMAU01018907.1 coordinate 261,258, forward strand.
ATAATTTTATAAGATTTGATTCAGAAATTTCAGGTTGAATTAAAGGCAAAATATCATCCAGTTCGTCCAGAGATTCTTTATTCTTTTCGTTACTTTCAGGAATAGTTTCTTCTGACATGTTAAGATCTTGTTTACTTTCTTCAGTCAATTTCTTCTGCGAACGTGTTTCAACAGCGTTCACCATATGCACTTGTATTTCTTTATTCTTCTTCACTTCTTCAAACAATGCAGCAGTCTTATTTCCCAAAGATATTTTCCTTGATCTAATGAATCTCTTAAAACAGCAGCTTTCGTAATCACATGACCAAACACACAGTCCAACTCAACTTCAGCCATTGGCAGACACACTGCGGTTTCCTCCAGAGGAGTTTGAATCCACAGTTTCATTTATAAACATGGAAGGCTTTACGTATTTTTTACATATTAATTCGAGAGTTGCACCAGTATCTCGTAGTATAGGCATTTCAATTCCATTCACTGTTTCTAAAGTTGTATATGGAGCCAATACATCAGTACCATTTCTAACAGTTTCATTAGACGCGACTGTTTCGTAATTCTTCTTTAGTTTATCACATTGTGGTCTGAGATGTGAATAAGACCCGCATTCATAACATCGAAGCTGTCTTCTCTTCTCAAAGTCTTTCTCGTGATTTTTTTCATGGACAGGTTCCCTTTTTATTTGAAATTTTGATTAGAAATCTTTAGGAGTTTCCTTGTGTCTGGCACCACTATAATTTACACCACCTTGGAATTTGTAACTATTTTTCTTAGGGATTTCTCTTCTGAAACTCTGTTTGATGCTTTCATATTCGTCTAATTTCTCTGCAAGTTCATAGGGAGTTTTTAACTTGATCCAGTCATCAAGAAAATGCTCTCTTACTTCAGCTGGAACACGGTACTTCAATTGTTCAGTTATTAATAGATCTTTCAGTTGCTCGAAAGTTTTAACCTGCAATTCAGCTATCCATTCTGTAAAATAACTATTCAGCTCATGAGCATAATTCCTCCAAGACTTCTTTGCTGATTTTTGATGTCTGTAAAAACATTGCTTCAACTTTTCGCTGTTCTCTCTCAACCTGTACCTCTTCAATATAATATCTTTTACAAAATCATAATTATTTGCCCTTTCATTAGGTTCTCTAGCTAGCATATTAGAGAGTTCTGCTGGTAAAACCGCCAACAAGTAGGCCACCCAATCCTTCTTTGGTACTTGAGCTAATTCTGCCTTCCTTTCAAAATTAATCAAATATAAACTAATCTCATCATGTTTTTCATCAAATGTAGTTGTGATTTGTGTCAATTGAACCTTAGGTCCATTTTAACTCTTCTTCCAGATTCATCACGTAATGGTTGATTCTGCTGCGATAATTCTAATTTTCTCAATTCTAATTCGTGTTGTCTGGCCTCTCGAGCCATTCGCTCTTCTCTTTCTTCCCTTTCCCTTTCTTCTTGTTTACTTCTTTCTTCCCTTTCATTTTCTTCTTATTTACTTCTTTCTCGTTCTTTCCTATCACTAATGACTCTGTCGAGAATTATCTTCACTTCCTCTTCAACATAAGATTCGCTATTTAGAATCAATTTTTATATATCTACCACCTTGCTGGACTGATCTACTTCAACCCCCATTTCCTCACATACTGACAAAAGATCAGGTTTATTACCTTTAGCTAAATATGCCATGATTTAGGGACTAACAAGATCAGAATGCTTTCCAAAAAGAAAATTAAAATAAGACGAGTAAGAAACTTATTTTTCGATATATTATTTAACTATAAGTAGTTATCGATTTTGCACTGTACCAAAATATGCACAAATATACTCTTAAATTATAACGAATACATACATATTCAGCACTTTCGAATTCTATTTTTCAAAAGTTTCAAGTGATTAAAATATTTACGTAACTACAATACCAGAATAATCAAACAAGCACAAAAATAAAAATTAACATTTTCATGCAAAACAATAACATACACCTTAAGTCCAAATTATCTCTTCATAAAGTCTCTTCAAAATTTAATTTGTCACTCATTAATTGTCATTTATTTTCAATTTAAAACAAACAAATGCGAGCAAGTATATTAAAAAAATTCTATCTATAGAAATTCTACAACTTCACCCTTAACTCGAAAATAATAATAGATGCTTATATTTTAAAAACAAACACATTTTTTATTAAAAATGTTTCAATGTAATGACCACTTTTAAATCAAAGAACACCATTCAAATAAAATCTACAGATTTACTTTTTTTTTTTTTTCAGAAAAACCAAACACTTCTATTCGCAACAAAAAAATCTAACACAATAATGACAGTAAAATAATTCCGCTGGTATTCTGAATCCACAGAAACAAAAATTTTACTGAACAACTTATAAAAAACAAATTCTTATATGATTGGAATAGCTACATTATTTATGCATTTAACCTTGAGAACTTCTGAAACGTAATGAATCAGCTTTTTTTCCCTCTCAGTAAAGAGAAGTCATAAATATTTCGTTGACTCAGCAAAATCAAAATTATTTCTACTTAAATATACACTTTATATATTGTTGGGTACACAAGTAAAACTCTCAAGAAATAGGTCTCTCTGTAAGTGGACTGTAGTTGTTATTACTTGTTGCTCAGCTCTCTCGATTTGACTCCTTACTCGATGGAGTCAGAGGTTACACAGATTCGTTAGACACTCTGAGCGCTACAGGGCGCTCTACATTTATACGTACACTGAACATGCCGCCCGGCCTTGCAATGTTTTTCAACATGCAAGATTTACACAGAACATAATCATAAAGATAACACACAGAAATACAATACTTCAAAATACAAACAAAACAATATACAAATGAAGACAATGTATAAAGCAATTGATAAATCACACAGAATTTTAAAAATTACTATTCTACACACAAACATTACTATCTGAAGGGTTATATATGCTACTTCACACACACACTGTTTCAATTGGTAGAATGCACAGTTTCGAATGGGTCTCTTAAATATACCTCTAGTGGTTTTGACTTCCACTACTCTTACTTTAGAATCCTTTCCTGGATAAATATTGTTGATTCTACCTAATGACCATTGACATGAAGGTAAATTATCCTCTTTTATTATAACCATATCTCCAATTTTAGCATTCTTTTTCTCGAAATGCCACTTATTTCTCTGCTGCAAACTATTTAGATAGTCTACACTCCATCTTTTCCAAATTAATTGAATTATTTTTGTAATTTTCTGCCAATTATCCAACCCATTTTCATTTAAATTAGTTAAATCAGGCTCAACAATTGATGTAATTGATCTACCTATCAAAAAATGAGAAGGAGTCAATACATTTAAATCATCAGAAGATAGATCAGAATCAGTCAGAAGATAATGGGACAAGAGGACGAGAATTTAACATCCCCTCTATTTGGATAATCACGGTCAGAAACTCTTCATATGTTAATCTAATGTTACCTACTACTCTCTTTAAATATAACTTAAAAGATTTAACGCCTGCCTCCCAGAGACCTCCAAAATTTGGGGCTCTAGGGGGAGGAATTTCCAATCTATTCCTTCAGAAGCCACATAACTTGCAAGTGCCTCATCAGGTTTACACACCAAATTAAACATTTTTAAGTTCTATATTTGCACCCACAAAATTTGTTGCATTATCAGAATACAACTTAGCACATTTACCTCTTCTAAATATAAAACGCTTAAGTGTAGCAATAAATGCATTAGAGGTTAAATCAGTCACAATATCTAAGTGCACAGCTTTAGAAACAAAACATATAAATATACAAACATAGATTTTGTTATATACACCTTTTCTCTGCCCTTTATACTTAATGTAAAAGAGGCCACAGAAGTCCACACCTGACACATTGAATGGATAGTTTTTGATAACTCTATCCTTTGGCAAGTCAGCCATTATTTGATCAGTGCAAGTAGGATTGGCCTTACAACAAATTACACAATTATGAACAACTTTTCTACAAATATTACGGCCATTCAATATCCAAAAATTTTGCCTGATCTGATACAACAAGGATTGTGGACCACTATGTAAAAACTTTTTATGAAAATACTCAACTATTAAATAAGTCAATTTATGTTTCGAAGGCAAAAAGAATTGGAAATTTCTGGTTATAATTAATATCACTATTTCTCAATCGACCTCCAACTCTCAAAATCCCTTCACTATCAATAAATGGATTGAGTGTTTTTACTCGACTGTTGGAAGGTACCATGGCAGAATTTTGAATACCATTCATCTCTACTTTAAACTCTTCCTTTTGCACTAATTTCAATAAAAGCTGTTCGGCCTTTTTTAATTCTCCTAAATCTAGAGGCCCAATTCTCTTGCTTTCTTTGTTCTTACAATTATAAACAAATCTACAAATAAAACTTAAGACACGAATAATTTTAAAATAGTCATTACTAAGGTTAAGTAAATTATTTACAAAAGAGTTAGTAGAAGAATCAAGAAAAAAAGTTAGAAAAGTCACTACAGTTTTTAAGTTCACCTGGATCCTTGATCACTGCAACAGGAATTTGTCGTTGTGGGTACTGGTTGCTCATCAGAAATTTAGGACCATTCCACCACAACTCACAGGTTTTAAGTTTTAGAGAATCCATTCCTCTGGAAACTAAGTCGGCAGGATTGTCCTCTGTTGCCACATAACGCCATTGCTCACTGGAAGTCATCTCCTGGATTGTAGCAATCCTGTTAGCCACAAAGGTTTTTAGTTGATATGACTCCTTCCTTATCCATGACAAAACTATCATGGAGTCACTCCAAAGAAAAGTATTAGTCACATTTAATTTCAAAGCTTGCTTGACACGATGCACTAATTTTGCTAACAGCACAGCGGCACATAACTCAAGTCTGGGAATCGTTGTTTGCTTGGTAGGCGCAACTCGGGATTTACTGGCAATAAGATGCACAAGCATCTTTCTATCTGAGGTTATGGATTTGCAGTAGACGACAGCTCCATATGCTGACTGGGACGCGTCGGAGAATCCATGCAGCTCGATCACTTCCGGTTGCTCTACCACAATGCATCGATTGATGTTGATGTCATTTACTACCTGAAGTGATTCGACAAATTGTCGCCATTCTCTATTGATTGTATCTGGAAGCAAATCTGTCCAATCAATCTTTAGCATCCATAATTTTTGAAGGAAGATTTTCGCCTTCGCCACCACAGGACCTAAAAGACCTAGAGGATCATATATCCTGGCGATGGTTGACAAAACATCCCGTTTGGTATTTAATTCGTGCAAGTCTATTTTTACTCTGAAGGAGAAGCAATCATGCTTGGGGTTCCAATAAACACCTAAAACTTTTATCTCTGATGAATCTGAAAATCATAATTTTCGGAAACCTCAATCAATTCCGTATTATTTCCGCACCACTTATGCAAAACCATACCTCCTTTAGCGAAGATATTGATCAGTTGATTTTCAGTTCTTTTGCTTCTAATAAGGTCTCTGCACCCGTAAGTACATCATCAATGTACATGTCACTCATCACAACTGAAGAACCTAATGGAAAATTCCTGCTTCATCTAGGGCTAATTGTTTTAGCGTACGTGTCGCTAAAAATGGTGCACTCGTTGTTCCATAGGTCACAGTTGACAACTCAAACGTTTTTATTGGTTCGTCCATGTTCTCTCTCCACAGAAGGCGCTGAAGTTTACGCTGATCTGGATTAATCCAAATCATTCGATACATTTTTTGCACATCCGCAATGAATGCAAATATGTGCTTTCTAAAGCGAACCATTATTGAAAAAAGGTCATTTTGAGCAACTCCTCCATTGTATTGTAGAGAGTTTAAAGAATAACCGTTTGTAGTTGCACTCGACGCATTAAAAACTACTCTCAATTTACTTGTTTTTTATCAGAGCGAGAGAGCATTCCACACTCCTCTCTCGTCTACCTCTTGCATATGGCCTAGCTCTTTATACTCTTTTAAAAATCTCTATATAATTTTAAATAGTTCGGCTCACGCTTTAATCTATTCCATAAAGAATTTAATTTTTTTAAGGGCAATATCTTTTGATTGGCCTAAACAATTTGGATCCTTTTAAATGGCATAGATACTATGTATCTTCCCGTACTATCTCTAGCATGATTTTTTTAAATGCTCCTCACAAATTATCGTTTCCTTATTTTTATTGTCTCAGGTTCAACATTTTCGATTTCCCAAAATCTCCTCATTGTCTTTTCTAAATCGACATTATCTTTGATTAACCCACTGCGAGGTTTATTTTCACTATAAATTGGAATACTCCCACTCGCAATATAGCCGAAGACTGTATTCTGAAAAATTAATTTTGTATTTAAAATATTTGTTTGTCCTGGTAAAAAAGAATTTCATAAAAAGATTTCTGCTCCTAACAATAAATCAATATTTCCCGGAATGTTGAAATTTTCATCCGCTAATTTCTCTCTACTGAAATTACCCAAACTAACGTTAAATGGTTGAGAAGGAATCATATCCGTAATTCGTGGCACTACAAAAAAGTCTGCATTAGTTTCATAACTATTTCCTCTGTTTGCAATTGTTGCATTAACGCGCGATTTAATCGTTAACTCTGAATTATTTAATCCTGAAACTAAAATGTTTATTTTCTCTCTTTTTAAATTGAGTCTATTCATACACTGTTGCGAAATAAATTTGTTTGTTGAACCACCGTCCAACAGTGCTCTGACTTCCTGCATTTTCCCAAAGGAATCTCTAATGAAACAAATCGCGGTTGCAAGTAAAACGGATTTCGATTTTACGTAACTCGTTGCAGTAAACAGATCTCCTAAACCCTGAGAAGACACCTCTTTCGAAATCTCCCTATGTAATTTATGGGTTTGAACACAGACGCCTTCGCTGAAAGTTGACTCATCGAGGATTCCTCTGTTTCCGGCTCTTTCTGCCCCCCAATGAAGAAGGTTGAATGACCCTTTCACTCGTAAAATTTGGGTCTCCAGAGAAACACAAGGAAGAATGATGCTTTTTTTTGCAGCATTTACAAAGAACTTTAGATTTACAAAACGTGACTCTATGCAAATTTAAACAATTAAAACACAAGGAATTATTTTTAACAAGTTCTACCCGTTTATTTACTGATAATTGCTTATATTGAGGACATTTATTTAAAAATGACTATCAGATTGACACAAAACACATTTTTTCCCCTTGACATCTGAGAAAAATACTCTAGACATATTTTTAGAATTTTGATTTTTGCGACAATAATTAATATTCTCACTCAGTGGTTTTCCTCGCGATGAATAAAATAAATCAATTTCTTTTCCCAACGTTAAAGGATCAAACCAATTATCTGCTTGTCTGACACTAATATGCGATGCGGTTTCTTTATCTAAAGTACTAAATATTTTGTCTGAAACTATTAATTGTTTTAATACCTCGAAATTTGAAACATTTCTCAATTTTAAATAGTATTCCCAATTTGTTGTTAATCTACTCGCAAACTGGACATGGGATTCACAATTTTGCCGTGTTGCTTTCTTAAAATTCTCTAAACACGATTGAGGAGTTGGCTCAAATTCTTGGAGTATTATGGACTTTATTTTATCATAATTTTTAAGATCCTCATCGTTCAGATATATAATGATATTTGCAGCTTTTTCTCCTAATAAATTTAACAAAATCTCAGGCTTAAATTTATCAGTAACACTTTTGGCTGCAAATGCACGTTCTAATGATAAAAAAAAAGAAACTCCATTCCTCAGGTTTGTCGGGAATTGTCACTGTAAGTGTGCGGATACTTTTAATTAAAGAATCCACAGAAAAGGAATCATTGCAATTAACTTCAGTATTATTGTCTTTATCATTTGCTCGTATTCTCGCTATCTCTAAATCAAGCTTAGCCTTTTCTCTTATTTTTCTAGCTCTAATTGTTGACTTTCGTCATACTTCCTTTCTTCGATAATTAAATTTGCTAACTCATGCACTGAATCAGGATCGTTTTTGTATCTATCACAGTTTTTTATAAGATCCATGAAGTCTAAAACAGTTAATTTATCACTCACACACAACTCTAATTCAGAAGCGATTCGCCTCAAGTCTTCTTTTTTTGCTCCTTTAAACATCGTTAAAGTTTAAAGTTCGATTTTTTAACGAAAGTCAAAAACTACAGCACATACCTCGTATTTTCAATGCATAGGTCGCTCCGGTTGAGACTGGACCAGAATGTTGGGTACTCTCAAGAAATAGGTCTCTCTTTGTATGTGGACTGTAGTTTTTATTACTTGTTGCTCAGCTCGCTCGTTTTGACTCCTTACTCGATGGAGTCAGAGGTTACACAGATTCGTTAGACACTCTGAGCGCTAGAGGGCGCTCTACATTTACATACGTACACTGAACATATATATTTTTTTTTCACTGCACCTTCAAATCGTGCTATAATCATAATTTTCATAAGCTATTTATCATTCACTCCTCTCAAATTCTTAATATTGTGTTTACAATGGATTTTTTTAAACACCGTTGAGAGACTCTTTTAATTTATATCTCACACATAGAAAACACAGTTTTAAATCAGAATACACTAACTAAAACAAAAAAAAGAACAATTTTATGTGTTTAATTCAACCCCAAACAAAATAAATTTTCTTCCTTTACATAGGATAAATTTTTTTTATTTAAAAACAAATCATAAATTAACTAGAATAGCAGGGATAAGTAAAAAGCTTTAAAATAATCAAAATCCAGCATTTAATACAAAAAGTGAATTAAGAATGATTGCTGTATTTAATTTGTACCCATATTTTAATACAAAAATTGAGATCAAATTTAAAATACGCCTGAAGGTGCTTTCAGATAGAAAAAGTACTTACCCCAACTATTTCTTTTGTTGTTAAAGACACTGTTTTTAGTTTCGTCGCATCGCTGCCACCAGTCTGTACGATCGTCTTGTGGGTGAATTAATGAGCTCTAGTTAACTGGATTTACCGTTTTTATTTCCATCAAAACACATCACTATATTAATAATTTTTATTTACAATTAAAAATCACAACGGAAACCACAAGCAGCTTCTTGCTAGCTCGGACGCTGACCAGTGAGGTTGAACTGCAAACGCTCTCCCTCTGCTACTACGACCGACCGCCACGTGGCATATTGATTCGGCAGTATCTTGTTATTTTCCCCTCCCCATATTGATAGTGCATCTATTATCTACAGCCCTTGTCAGGGCTAACCTGCTTGAGCAGACACTGTAATTCTCCCCTATTTTTTGACCTGATAACAAATGGAAATGGATAATCGAAACGAACCCACGGATATGGACTTAATCGACTCGCCCAGACGAACACCAACTCCTCCACCTCTTTCGGCATGTGAGCAGATTTTACAAACCAAAGCCCAGCTGCAAAAAGATGGAGACTTTCAAAAAGTTCAAGCTGGCCTGCATCGCTGAACTTCAAGCCATGCCCGATCACCACCCGGATGAGCCTTTCTACAGACGTGCCGTTTCGGAGCTTCAAGAAGTTGAAGAAACAATTAACTTGGCGGTAAGTGATTTAGCCTCATTTCCTCCTTGTGTTTCCCCTGGCTGCCCTCATCATGATTCAGGATTGAAAATTATTACGCCTAAAAACTCCCCAGATGTAACTCCTACTAAAAGAGTATTAAACCTTAATAGTAACAGGATTTCCAATAAACGAAAAGAAGAATCGGACTTTGAATATCCTCCTCTAAGGAAGACAACTAAAAAGCAAATTTTAAATATTCCAAATGATAGCATTTCGATTTCCCCAAATAGATTTTCCTTACCTAGTGATAGCAATATAGAAGAAATCACAGGTTCTCAAAACGCTATTCCCGTTGTTACTCCCAAACCCCCATCGGCCACTGGCCCTACCCCTTCCGGCAATCAAAACCCCGTTAGTACGCTTCCCCCTCCAGTCATGCTTAGAATCACTGAAACTGTCAGAAGTCAAATGAAAATTATTAATGAAAAGTTCCCTAAGATAAGATCCCGTACAACCGAGAATTTATTAAACTTTATACCGATAACTTAGAACAATTTCATGAACTGTTAACTTTTGCTAAAAAAACTAAATTCCAATTTTATGAAATTAAACCCAAAAACGAGCGCCCCATCAAGGTTGTACTGAAAGGACTGCCCCGCAACTTCAAGGTCGAAGAAATTCAAGCCGACTTAGAAGAACTAGGCTTTACCCCTGAAAATAAACAACCTATCCCGGTATTTCTGGTGACTCTCCCAAGAAGTATTGAGAATTTAAAAATCTTCCACTTAAAAACCCTAAGTTACTTAAGCATTCGTGTGGAAGGTTACAACGGAAAAGGTGTCACGCAATGCTACACGTGTAACCACTTCCATCATAATTCAGAGAACTGTCATCTAAACCCCGCTGCTTAAAATGTGGTGAGGGACATATTACCCGTGAATGCCCAATAACCGAAAGGCTAGAAACTGCCTACTGTATCAACTGCGAAATGTACGGCCACATGGCTAACTGGAGAGGATGCCCCTGTTTCCCAAAGCCCCCTAAGGGCACTGCCCTGAATAATCGTAATTCGTATACTAATGTATACAATAGTATTATAAGACCCAATGTATCCTATGCTCAAGCCGCAAATCCAAATAAAATTTCAACCAACTTTAACTCCCAAAATAAACAACCGATGGCACCAAAAGGACCTGTGAATTCTGCTCAAATTGAGGCCAATAGAAATCCCTCTGCAAATAACAGATCCATTCCAAATTTTAATAACAAGTCTAATAATAACTTTAACGGATATAACTTTAACGGAAATATTTTTAATAATAATAATTTTAACTTGCAAGCGACCCTACAAATGACTATGCAATGTTTGTGCCAACTTTCTCAATTTACCCAAGCCATAGCTACTTCAAATCCTAATTTCATGAATAATTTTAACCAAGTGCAAAGAGCAAACAATAACCCAAATCAAATGTACGCCTTATTAGAGGCCTCTTGTAACAATAATAATGGTTAAGTCCCCCATTGGCCTCAATTTGTGTTCTTGGAACGCAAACGGACTGCTTAGACGTAGAGTAGAGCTACGAATTTTTATAGAGAAGCACTCTCCCGATATTTTTCTCATACAGGAAACTCATCTGAGACCTTCGCACACTTTTACAATAGCAAATTACACTTGCTACAGAAATGATAGGATCACTAACGCAACGGCCGCCGGCGGAACTCTTATTCTTATCAAAAATCTCTTAAACATTACTGTCTCCCCACCCCACCTATGCAAGCTATTGAAGCGACTAACATTATTCTAACTCCCCTCGACCATGACCCCGTTTCTATTGTCTCTGTTTACATTCCCCCTTCCTCTGACGATAACTTATTTACAATAGATTTAGAATATTTTCTCCAAACGAGTAGTCATTGTGTCGTCTTCGGCGATTTCAATGCTACTCATAGCGCTTGGAATTGCAATGTAAACTCAAACAGAGGCAAGCATCTTTTTAATTTTGCCAATATCTTAAATCTGCACATAGCTTTTCCTGACTCTCCCACAAGATTTGGCCATAACTCAGCTAATACAATAGACTTTGCTTTAATCAAAAACTTTTACTACCCTTATACTATTAAATCTATTAATGATCTATATTCTGACCACAACCCTGTTTTCCTAAATTTCGATTTTAAACTTAAAGTGGAATCCTCAAATCCTAGAGCAATTACCACCAACTGGAAGGATTTTAGAATTAATTTAAATAATAACTTCTCTCTTTTTAACTACTATCCGAATAATATTAATAATACCAACGATCTTGAAACCAAAATTACAGAGTTCACTGAAGCGGTCGTCGCTACCCATAGCCACGCCTCCCAGCCAATAGTGAACGCTCACCGAAACTACACTCCAAATCACATTAATCAACTTATTAAGCATAAAAACAACCTACGTAAACGATATCAGCAGACTTTAAATCCTTTTTATAAAACTTTATGCAATAGAGCTCAAGCCAACCTCAAAAAGAACTTAAAATATATAGTAATGATACTTGGAATGCTAGACTAGAAGCTCTAAATACAACTGACAATAGCCTCTGGGAGGCACAGCGGTTCTTAAAAATAAAAGATCTCAAATTCCTACGTTGAACTGTGCTACTGGTATGGCCGTCACTGATCCGCAGAAGGCTAACCTCCTTGCTAATACGATTAAAAATAACTTCATTGAAAATAACCGCATGCAGGACAACTACGATCAGGATGACGAGGTTGTCACCTCGGCTGTGAATACCTTTCTCTCTTCCCCCCTTCTACTCAAATTGAACCTGTCATGCCTGATGAAATTATTAACTTCATTAAAAATACTAGCTCTAAAAAAGGCCCCCGGTAAAGATACTATCACAAATAAAATGCTAAAAAATTTTCCTATCAAATTAATCCTCATACTAACTATTCTTGTCAATAAAATTCTTAAATTTCATCACTTTCCTAGTAACTGGAAAGAAGCTATCATTTTCCCTATTATTAAACCTGGTACAAATAAAAATCTTCCTAATTCATATAGACCTATTTCTCTCCTTTCAACTTTAAGTAAATTAACTGAGTACATTATTCTTAATAGACTTAAAAAATTCATTAATGATAATAGCCTAATTAACCCTAATCAATATGGATTTACAAATAAACTATCTACCCTTCATCCTCTTCTCAGACTAACAGAAAGTATTTCGGAAGGTTTCAAAAAAAAAGAAGAGCACGGGAGTGGTCTTTCTGGATATCCAGAAAGCCTTCGACCGTGTTTGGATTTTAGGACTCACTTTCAAACTAATTACTTACGATATTCCTTCTCCCCTCATTCACCTCATCCACTCGTATTCACTAACAGATCCTTTCGGATCAGAGTAAATGAATCATTATCTAACTCTCATTCCATCTCTGCAGGGTGTCCTCAGGGCTCATTGCTCGGGCCCCTGTTGTTCAATCTCTATATAAATGACATTCCCAGCTACTCACTAACAAATATTAGTCTCTATGCGGATGATACGGCCATTAATGCCACGTACAAAAACTTAAAGACTGTTACCTTTGCCATTAACAAACACCTCAAGCTGCTAGAAAATTATTACGACAGATGGAAAATTAGTATCAATGTAGAAAATCTTGTGCCGTCATCTTTACCAAAAAGCGCACCATTCTCCCCCCTCTCATAATGTTCAATAAACAAATTCCCTGGTCTCAGAATACCAAATATCTTGGCGTTATTTTTGACTCGCACTTAACTTGAAACAACACATATTACACGTTCGCGATAAGTTCCGAAAACAATGTTTAAATTTTTTCCCCTAATTTCCCGGAACTCACATTTAAGTAGAGATAACAAAGTGCTTCTTTATACAGCCGTTATGCGTCCAATACTCGCTTATGCCTGTCCAGTATGGGGTTATGCTGCTAAAACCAATATTAATATTTTAAATACTCTGCAGAATTCATATATTAGAATGATTGTAAATGCCTGCCGCTACATGAAAATGATCGCATAAATAAAGCTCTTAAAATCACTAGTTTTAAAGCACATATTCAAAAATTAGCTATAAATTTTTTCGATAATTTGCCAAATACTAATAATGTAAATATGTTAAATCTAAACGATTACAACTGTAACGATAATACTAAAGGCCAAGAAGAATCCTTTTGGATTCTTACAATCCGCCTTAGCTTTTATCCCTGCAATAATTTTTTAATTATTGCACCCTAGTAAATTTTTAAAATTTTTATTATTTTTCTTTCAATATTTATTTAATCTCCACACCCAACTGGACAAGTATATATTTTTAACTTTTACCCCCATGGGCAGCCAGCCTGAGGCTAAATTCACTTCTACCTCCAATTCACTGAGAGAGCAGTCCTAAGCTCTCAGCACCGTATAAAACTTTAACTCCAAGTAGTCATCTCTAAGCCCCTCCTCCCGGATTCCATCACCACAGCCAAATCGCCGACATGTCACTCCGCAGACTGAAAACCAACGAAGTCAAGTCCTGCATCACAGACATCATGATATGGGATTGAGGACTGTTTATCAGTCCAGGTACCCAAAAAATAGACTGTCATCCACTGTCATCCACAAGCAGCTTCGTCCATTTTACGTTCGAGACTTCTTCTCTCCTTCCCGCTCAAAGGCCAAAACAGTTCACAGCAGCGCCCTCTTTCTAGTCTATCGTGTGCTATGCGTCAAGCCTCCTTGTGTACTATGTGCCACGCCGTTACAATGGTCGTCAAAAAAAAAAGAAGGGGGGGGGGAAGTGGTTAATGCACATTACAACTAAACACAAAATAGGTATCAATACTAATAATTGAAAACTATAATTCTAAATAAGGATTTTAAGAAAATAATTTATTATAACTTATGTAGTATAGAAAACTAACTTCTAATAATAATTTTTCCATTTTGGGATTCTATTTTTCTCTCACGGATTTGCTTTTTTTATTCTAAAGTAAGCTTTTTATGTTTCGTAATAATCTGCTTATAAGTTTCCATTTGATATCCTCTTTGCTAAAAAGAAGTGTCTTAAACTTTTGACAACTAAAATAATTCTTACACAATATTTTTCGAAGCGTTTAGCTACAAATGGTAAATAATTTTTTTATTATAAATACTGAGGAAGTAGTATTTTTTTCAAAAAAAAAAAAAAAATAGAAATTATTAAAAGTATTTATATATAAAAAAAGGAATCGTAACGTTCAAATCAAAATGTTTATACATCTGGAATTCTCATACCTGAAAACCTTTAAATTTAAAATTATGTGCAAATGCCTTTAATAGCTCAAGAATTATTTAAGGCCTAATTTTGCGATCTGACAACACCGAGTTTAATAGACAATGATAGATTGTTGTGCTCTAAAACAACACGAAAGCTAATGACGACGGACTTCGTAATTCTAAAATATGGTCAAATAACGACAATATTGACATATTATGCCAAGATAAGGACAGTGAGCTTCAACAGATTTAATGTGCATCAGGCCTTCTACACGCATGATCTTAAGATGCACCAGAACTAGAACCTATGATTCGACGGACACAACGCCAGTCACAAGTTTTTGTGAATATGATTATTCAACTAAACTAAACTAAACTCAGTTGCTCAACAGCCCATGAGGGCTAACATTTACTGTACCTATATAAGTATACGAATATTAGGCCCTGAGGTGCATGAGCCGATATCATGGTCAAGTGGTTAGTCTGACGCGGAACCCCCAGTGTTTAGTTCCCAACTCATTTATCGTCGTCCTGAAGGGATGAAAGGCTGAGTCGATCTTGTCCAGCCCAGTATTTGAACCCCGGACCTGTGGGATGGTAGTGCTAGACGCTACCACTCAGCCACTGGGCTTCTGATTATTCAACTACGGCGGCTAAGAAATACTCGCTAATAAATCATCATTAATGGCCCATTCAACACGCTGAGTGAAGAACCGGTAAAGCAAAAGGAATCGTTTGAATGGAAGAGCGTTATTATAAAGCCTGTAAGAGTCTCCATGTCACCCATTCGGTATAGTAATTAGTGACGCTGACTGCTGTGTCGTTGGGTCTGGGTTCGAATTCCAGAAAAGACATGGATGTTTGTAAATGTATAGTGCCTGCGCGGCATGAGGGTACTTTAAATAGCCGTCGAGCCGCAAGTCCTCTCGTGAGGTTTGTGGAAGTGGAACGGGCTTGGGATTAGGCATTGATATTAAGTAGTATAACTTCCACACAAGTGTAATTTTTATGTGTGTACTTTATATTTACATATACATTTCTTAACCTCAAGCTGATTTTACTTCAGTTTTTAATTAGAAATTTAGAGAGAGAGAGAGAGTAGTAATTATGTTCACAGACCTCTCTAAAATCACACGTACGCGTGCGCTCCCACACGCACGCACAGTTTCGAATTCGGACTATTTTTTTCAGATATCAAAGTACTCGTACATAAATATTATATTCTGACTTAGCTAGCCTGTAGAAAAACAGTTATTTTATCGTATTACTTTTTTTAAATCCGAGTTGACACATTTTTGATGTGTAACATCTTTCCTCTCGGTTGCTGGATATTTGTGGAGTGATTTCGTGAAAAGTGACGGATGGGTGTAACAAGATGTGACGTAAGCGCGCGCTACTTGATTTGACCAATGAGAGTGCACGGCTGTGTCTTTTCGCTAGGGTTCCAACTCTAGTAGCCATCAAGCACTCGAGCGCTCGACTCTAAATCCGTTAGTCACGATATTGGGGGAGATACGTGCGGCAGAATGCTTATTTGAAAATGGACAGTAATTTCGGTGGTCGTATACATTTCTTCGAATCAAACGGTTAAAAAAAAAATTAAAGATTTCCTGCATTTTGTACTTTTACCACATAACGAAGGTGGGGTTCTGCTCTTAAAAAAATTATCACTCGCTTCCCCTGATTTTGAGTGGTGATTTTAACTTTAACTTCAGTTTGCCAAAAGCTGAGCCGCTCATAGCTTTTATGAAGGATGAACTCAAGCTCGAAATGAACACAAATCGAAATGTTTCGAAAGCCAAAAGTGGTACTGTTATTGACGCTGTTTTTCAACGGTTTTTAAATACTTTGAAATCACAAGTATGTGTGTCATATTTTAGTTATCATAAGTCTATTTATTGTCTCTGCTCTTCCCCAACTGGAACAAGAATAATTATTTTTGATAAAATATTGCATTTTTTTTACTCCTTTTGTTAATTAAATACAACTTTCATTAAAGATATAATTATTCGATAGAAAATTATTTCCAATCATACACGATTCATATTTTTTTTCAGGAAAAAAGTTAATATTGCGTATTTACCACGATAGCATGTCAGATGTTACGCAGCATATGCGATTATACTGTAAGACTCGTTTCTTATTTTTTTCTTTTATAAAACGTGTTTCTCAATTTTTCGCCTGTACCGCAACGCTAAAGGAGCTATCCCTTTACATGTTAAAAGGAAAAGTTAATTATTTTTGGAATATTTTGAAATTTTAAAAACATTTTATTGTAAAGAAATGTATGAGTTGCAATGATGCAAATGTTCATGGAAGTAGATATTTTTCTGTCATGTGTTTCGCGTTTGAACTAAATGCGTACATTTGGCGAAAACATCCTTAAACAAAAGATGAAATTAGAATATTATTACTTTGAGAAACAACAAAATTGACTTTTAGCTTAGTCAGAAAGAAATTTAAATTGAATTAGGTAGTGTAAATAATTTTTTTCATAATTCTTTCTCATACTTGATAGTGAACAACTGAGCTATGTAAATGATGTTTTATGTTATGTGATGCAGTCATATTTTAACTGCCTTTTTTTATTTTAAAGTTAAGGTATCCGACTACGTTCGGAACCGTGCTTTTTCAAAAGCGTATAAATGGATAATATTTATAATATTTAGTGTCACTTAGATTAGAAAATGTATATAAAAATTGTTTTAAGAATAGTATTACAATAAAAAATTATTTAAGTACAATATTTTGACAAAAAATGAACATAGAATAACCCATTTTCAAAATAGTCTCCTTTTATGAAAAATGCTTCTATTATAGTAATATTTTGCCTGTATATAACTCAGACCTCTGTACAGAGGCTTAACTAGAATTTTTGAAATATATAACTTAGAAGTGAGTTTATCCATGTTTTACGACAACAGAGGGGAGAAATTTTAAGAAAAAAACGCCGATAATTATTTCAAATGGTCGTAATTCTGAAAATAATGTGATTTTTTCAAAAATCATAGTTGAGCCTCTGTACAGAGGTCTGAGCTATATACAAGCAAAATATTATTATAATAGAAGCATTTTTCTCAAAAGGAGGACATTTTGAAAAAAGGTTATTCTAAGTTAATTTTTTGCCAAAATATTGTATTTAAATAATTTTTTTTTGTCAAAATGTCCTTAAAACAATTTTATACATGTATTCTAATCTAAGTGACACTAAATATCATGAAAATTATCCATTTATGCACTTTTTAAAAATCACAGTTCCGAACGTAGTCGGATACCTTAACCAGCTTTGGGCATGCTCTCTTATGATTATCGTTTATGTGTAATACATGCAAATTAATAATCATGCCTCAGATAGTCATTCATAACTTTTTGGATGATTTAATCCAGTAGTCAAGGTTACACATGCACCTCTGTGTCGATAATATTTAAGTCAGAATTTGCGTAGAATTCATTCTGCTTTCTACAAAAACAAGCGTGCGTTATAAAGGAATTTTTCCGTACTAAAGTGAGGTTAAGTTTTCGTAAGGTATGGAAGCATGATAAATGAAATAACTAGGTTAGGCATCATCATTATAAATCATTATCAACTTATCATGGTTCAATATGAAGAGACTAAAACAATTAGTTAATTTTATATACTGACTAGAACCATTACCCACATTCCATTGCTGGATATTTTTCATTGTGTTGTATGACTATAGTAATTGATATATAAATCCTAGCATTAAGCTATCGATCGTACCCAAAAACATTCCTATAACCCCTCGCCTCTTGATTTGAAAAGGACAGGACTTGACGTTCAAAAACGGGAGAACATTTATCTTTTATGACCGTGCCTCTCTCACTCGGGTGTAGATTTCCGCAAAATTCATTCTTGAAAGATATCTAATCAACAAAAGAAACATGTCTGCAAAAGTCTTAAGTTTAATAATTCCGGAGATCTCTCTCATGATGAGTGAATGAGTCGCTTTTCTCCTGTATATAAAGAGATTAATTGCAACACAAATCTGGGAGGCGTGCAGTGGAGGAGAGATATAAGCTCTCTATATGACGGTATTTAAGTTGAGTAGCAGGTTCGAGTCTTGATTCGACTCCATAAAGAACAATCCGGTGGAATAAGAGGAACTGATGCACATTAAAACTAACTAGTCTTCAAAGTCTTCCCGTAATCATCATGAAGGGTAAGAGAGAGTAAGTGATTAAGTTTTCAATCTAGGTGTCACCTTGTGATACCCTGCGGCCCGGGGTATCATCTCTTCATCTATGCGACCCAGATTTGTAGAAGGAAATGATTGATCATCCAAATTCCTCATAATAAATCTAATTTATTACTATTCCAATATATTGATCAACACAAGTCTTACTTGTAGGGATGTAATCAGTAGTGATACAACGTAATTCTAAATTCTAAGTAAATAGCGCCTGGAATCCTAATCACTATCTTTATGAAAAGTTATCCTAAGAATCCTTATCTGCTTTAGATTCCTTATCTGCTTTAGATTCCTTAGCACACTAAAAAGTCCGTTCTATAATTACACTTTTATAATTAATATCTTACCAGTATCTCACGGTGATCAGCATCTCAGCTTTCTGCCTTTTTTCTTCTATTCCTCTACTATTATTCTTCTATTCTACTAACACGCGAATGCTAAAGCTCCATTATATATCTATAAACTAATCTGCATATCGCGGTTTCTTCTTGAGAGGATTGAATTGAAATAATGCCATTCTGTTCCCCAAGATTCCCCAAGAGGATTAGTAAGAAAAACCGATAAAGCGCCGTCACAACCTTTATCGGGTGAACATTCAATACGATGTATGCCATTTTTTTTCAGATTGGGATGCGTAATTTGCTGATTATTACAACACAAATTTTAACATGTAAATTTTTTTAAATCAGAAAAATATGTATTGAAGAGTGCACAATTTCTTATTTTGATTGTTGATGTATCAAGTGATATCATAATCATGAATAACCGTGAGATAATTTGTCCAAAGTTTCAGTATATAGATAGCAGATTACAAACTTGGATTATAGTGCGTGTGTGGTAAAATCAAATAACAATTAGTTAAAATATGTAAAATCTACTCTTTTTATTTAAAAAAAAGAAAGATGAAGCAGTCTGTTGTTATTTTTATAAAACCCTTTATATTGATTTTATTTAATAAACATGTTGCTTGATGTAATTTTTTAAAAAAAATGTTACGATTTAATGCAGATGAATTAAAACTTTTTTCATTGTTTATTTAACATTTTAAACTAAAAATATTACACAAATCGCAACTTCCATCATTTCTTAACAGGTCCTAATTACAGCTTAATTAATTTACTGCTTTTGAAAATATATTTAAAAATCAAATTCTTTTACATTTTCTGTTAAAATTAATAAACCAATCTATGCATAAATCCTGTCACATAAGAGGAACAGACAAAGAGAGGGCGAAAAGAGAGAGTAGAGAAAGCGAGAGAACAAAAGAGAATGTCAACAAACAAATCACGAAAAAGCAAATAAATCATTTTAATTTGTGTACTAATTTATGTATTATTTATTTCTACTCACAGAGTACCATAGACTTGATAATATAGTATAATTAAAATATTATATTGATAGAAAGAGAAGAAATAAGAATTACAAAGTAGAATATAAATTTTTCATGAAATTTATTTTATTATAACAATAATAAAAATAAAAGATGCGGCAGTGAAGCCATTAAGCCCCCACTCATCCCTGCCGATTTGGGGAATAAAACTATCATTCTACTTAAAATTACTAAACATTTTCAAGAAAAAATTCTGTATATAATGCTCCCCCCTAACTACTTCACATATTCGTAAATTTAAAATAATGGATAAAAATTTCATGTCAAAGATGGGCTCAATTCGTGACAGTCTCATGATTATTAATCACGTGTTCGCGACTTAATTCAAAACTGACATTAAATTAGCTCGCCCTTACTGTTCAGTCTGTAAAATTTATATAAATATTTAAATTTCACAAGACTTTTGTCCACAAAAATTCTTCATTTTCAATTTATTTATTTTCCTAAATTAAATTATTAGTAACGAACAGTTGATACAAATATTTACTATGCTTCTTGAACTATTGTCACCATTATTTAAACAGCATCTTTTCAGCCTTTAAAATGAATTGTTTGTTCGTTGAAAAATTAAAAAAATACTTCTAGGCACAAAAAAAATCTCTTAAAAATTTACATTTAATTGATTTAGGGAATTTAAATTAAATTTAATACTTTTCAAATTTCGACAAGCTTAGTCTAGTTTTGTACCGCTAGATGGTAGCACGGTTGCAAGCCGTCAATCGATTTTACAGCCATGGAAGTCTTCAGGCTCAAGGTGGTGTCACGCTATGCCACGTCATTGGCCCTTCGTTCCTCTCATTTCCACATTTCGCTGCTCGTGCACGTTTCGCCATCGGCCGTATCGATCGTTCCTGCGGAAAGAAAAAACAAAAAAAAAAAATGTGCGTCACGCGCCTCGGAAAGTGTGCTTTCACCCCATGCTACGTCATGCGATTAGGTCCTGCTCTACCAATTAGGAAACGCGTCCCCGTGGCGGTGGAGGTGTAGACCCTGCAGCGTGGCGTAGCGTCTCTTTCGAAGGCAGCTGCGTTAGTTGAAAGGAAGTATGGATAAACGGCTGATTCAGAAAGTGTTCGAACATGATCTTTTGTACGCTGTCGATAGTGTACATTACAGGGATCGACATATGCGAGCTGTTGCATGGGCAGATATAGGGAAAGATCTTGGAATTCCAGGTAAATTCGATTCGAAAGCGATTATATGGTTTTTTACCCCTTCTATTTTTATTTGGTGACGCGCACACACTATACTTGCGTATTATTCTTCCTCATTTGACTATCTCAGAAAAGCACTGATTCTTTTTTTAAAAATTAAAACTACACAAATTTAGAACTAAAATCGAAATAGATTTTTATCATCATATATTTATTAGGGTTCTATTTGCGCACAAGATATTGTTGACGAAATGGATTTTGAAAATAGCCTTATTTCTCTTTATGTGGCATATGTCAAGGTCAAGTATCTACTTGCGTCCACGGATTTTAATATAGCAAACATTGTTGGAAATGTGAATTAAAATAATAAATTACATATATATTTCGAAAAATTTGGCTGTTTTGATAGAAATAAGAATTTTAAATTTTGATTTTATTTCTGCATTTTAAAATTTCGGTATGTGCATTTTTGCTTTTAGTGGCTCTCTACATAGCACGTAAAATTTAAAAGTTCTAAGTCTAAAAAATGAAGATGAAAGGTATTAATTAAACTATTTGGATGTTAAATTGAACTGTGTGTTTTAAGAAGTTTTCTCCATAAAACTTTACACCTACGGAAAATTTCTTGTACTTTCTTTTGATGTATTAATCATATAAGAATTTTCATTTTTCAAAATATATGTCGAAAAAGAATATTCTTTTGTGCCTCAATATGAATACGTTTTTTCAAAGTTTTTCTATTATATTTCGAGAGAATTTTAGCTCTGATGAAACAAGACCATAATCTTTATTAAACTGCAAAAACTCGAAGTTAAGTTAAAAAAATATTAAAAAAATGAAAAAAATCTTTAAATTTATTTTTATTTTAAAATAATAATTAGAAAAGAAATGTATTTTGTACCTATTTTGAAAAGGACATTTATGATATCGCCGTGTCATTGCGAAACGACGCATCGCAAGAAAAAATGCCGCTTTTCCGCTTCTGTGGAATTTATTTCTTTTCCACCTTGCTAAGAGATTGTGTATGTGTATGTTTTTCTTTTTAGTATTAAGTTACACACACGAAAGCGGTTGTTTTGTTTTTATGTCTGTAAACTTTTTAATATGAAGTAAAAACAATTAAACAAAATCCTGTTTTACATATTAGTTATTGTTGATGAATCAAATCCGGAAAAAGCATCCATATTATTATTTTAATGATGATTTTGGAAGGAATAAATTTATGTATATTAAGTATGAAGATTATTGCAGTAAGGATTGCATGTGTGCTTAGGATTTCCTAGATCTTTACGTGCATTAACTTAAATTCCGGGTTTGTGCAAAGTTGGGGGGACTATTGCGTGCTTAAATGTCCAAAGAGTTATTTAAATCATGAAAGCACAAGAAAACAAATGTATTATTTTGTTACTTTTTTATGACAAAAGTTAAGTGTGATAAATGAAAGAAAAAAAGGAGATTGTAGTTTCACACATATGTGAATGTGCGATGCATATTAAATAGATGTTGTGAAGGTATTTATGATGAATTTAAAAAAAAAAAGATGATGTATATAATTGCTAAATAATTCTATTTTAACTTTTAAGAAATAGAAATTGGAGAATTAAAATTTATATTTCATTTTAGGTTTGAAAACGTGTTTAATTACTTATATCTAAGTATGTGATACATGTATTTTTATTTATGAATATATAATGCTTAACAATTTATTTATTTATTTTTTAAAAATAATTTTTATGGTACTATATTTTGAAGGAGAAAATAAAAGTTTTCTTAAAAAAATTCAAAAAATGATAAATGTTACAGAATTTATATGACATTTATTTGTTGCAATAAGCGTTTTTCCGGTTGTGTCCGAGTGGACCGAATCCCGGTAGATTTATCGTGTATCTTTAGTTCTCTTCACACTTGACTTGGTTAAAACATCAACTGTCCCAACTGCATGACAGTCACTTCAGCCGCTGTCACTAAAAAATTTAGAGGAATATCTGTAAATTTCTCATATAATAAGTTCGAACAAAATTGCAAATAAAAGAAAGATATTTGAGAAATAAATAATTAGATCATTTTTGTTTTTACGCGAACAAGTAATTTAACTTTCGTGGATTTCCTTAAATTCATTCATTCATGAGTATTAACAACGCGCTGTTCAGCTACACGAGGGCTTTTGGCGACGGACTTCGCAATTTTGGACCATGGTCAAGTGATGAGGACGACATGCCACTAGGCTACCGCGTCCATTCCTCTGATTGATATCGTATTAAAGCTGTAATTTAGGCAGTAATTAATATATAATTTATAAACGTCGCATTTAGAAACTTCAATCGCCGTCATGCCGCCTAGCAGAATGTAAAACTCCACTCTCGCCATGCCCCTCATCGAAGACTTGTCCAGATATGGGATTGAGGACTGTTCTTACAGTCCAGAAGCCTAAAAAAGCAACGCCTATTTAGAAACTTGAAGACAACAACTGAATTCCCACTCTCCAAACTTCCACCCCACAGATTCAACGGTATCGGGATTTGAGTCCGCGACTCGATTACAACACTGGTTTTACTTCCCGCTGCATAAGACTTCTAAAAACGCTGTGTGGCTCAATATCTTAACAGCTTCTATTGTGCCACGTGTTGCTCTTTTTCAGAATCGAGATTCGAACTCAAACTCGATTTTGGTACCTAATTACCAATTGTCTAATTAATAATTATATTAATTGTCGTGTTATAGAAGTTAGAAGTGTGGGTTTCCAGCGTAGGTGCTGTCCTCTTCACTTCAAAATTACAAGATTCATTCTTGCAGCTTCAAAATACGACGTTAATAATAATAATAATAAAAACAAATTAAACTCGTTAACAATTGGCGTGGTGGGGAAGTTTGAAGAGTGGTGTGCTAACTTAGATGTCATCAGGTGTCTTGACTGATTCAAAATTTAGGAAGTTCTTCGCCAAAAGTCCTCGAGTTGCGTTGGAATGCGGCGTTGATAAACAAGCAATCCATTCATATAAAAAGTTGATTAACTCAATAAAAGTGAGTAAAAATATATTTTGTGCATTTTTGTTTGTTTGTAATAAATTGTTACATTTTGTACACAGCTTAATGATATCTTTTTCTCAGTTAGTTGCATTTTTCTTGTTTAACATATACATTAAGACCCCGCTTAACGCTGTGCTGCTTGCAAAATTTCGAGGAATCCCACAATTCAATTAAAAGAGCGTTAAACCGAAACAGAACATAGACGAGTGTTAAGGGATAATAGCCTTTATTGCTCCAAATCCCACATAAAGATATTAACTGTAACTGAGGAGCGTTAAGCGGGGTAAAACTGTAAATAATCGTTGTATTAATAAACGCAAAACAAATTTTTGAAGATGGATTTCTATTTTCCCAAGAAATGATGATGATGGCATTTGATTCACCAAACTTGTGTATTGTTTCGTTCTTTTTAGACCTGACGTACATCAGCCAGCGTCATTTCAAGGGACGCTTTGTTTGAATAGGAAGGTGAGGCCAGGTCAAGGTCATGGCTGGCATATCATGAGTTCGAGCCTTATGCCGCTGAAAACCCACCGTGTAGAGGGGCTAACTCACGTAAAATCTGTTGGGGCTCAAACGTCCTCCCATTGATGTGGTGTGGAAGTTAGGAGAGGGAGGAGGTGCTAGCTCAAGCGTCGTCCTCATCACTTGACCATGGTTCAACATTTCAAGGTCCGTCGCCAAAAGCCCTCGTGTAGCTGAATAGGGTGACGTTAATATTCACTCTCCCACCCACTCGCGGAATCGGTGCTCGGAATTTATATTCGTTGGTTCGAAAATATTTCGAATTACGTCAGTGGCTTACATTAGAGGTTGGGAGTATTGGGGGAGGGGCGTATTTTATTTTAAACAGTAAATGTTTTCACTCGAGCTAAGAAGTTAAAAACGAAATGTATTACTGTAACGCGAAAAAATTATTACACATTGGCGTTGTTGCACTCAGTAAAAATTCGAAAAAATAAAAAATGATGAAAAAAATTACGTATTTTTATTTAAAACAATGTTGGAAGCAGAAAATGCGTCTAATACAAACAATATTTTTTCTGCATTGCCCGAATAGAATGAATGTATTATATACATCGATCTCTCAATTTCAATTGTGGCTCCGTTAGCCTAGTAGTTATGGTCACGAACTCGTGACCAGCGTGTTACAGGTTCGAGTCCTGGTGCCACCTGGTGAAAACCTGCCTTGTAGAGGGGGTCGATCCACGTTAAATAGCTTAAATGTCTCCGATTTGCGTGGTGAAATAGTTCGGAGAAGGGTGTCAGCTCAGGTGTCGTCCTCGTCACTTAACCGTGGCTCCAAAATTACGTGGTTCTTCGCCAAAAACCCCTCTGTTGCTTTATGGTACGAAGTTAATTGTACACAAAACTCAACAGGATATTTTCTCTAGCATGGAATTTTAAAGTACAAATGCGAAAACTTAAATAAGAAAAATTTTGGACAATATGTGCCATCAATATAATAATAAAAAATAATGTATACAAATAGTTATAAACCTTAGTGTAACTAGACAGAATAGAGAATAAGACAGAGTTAGAAATATTTTTGTTCGGAAGTGTTTAAATTTATTTTGTTGAATGGTTAGAAATTATACTTCGTCGTGTAGCGTTAGAATTACGTTGATAAAACCAAACGTACTGTGGCCGTGGCAGCCGAGTGGTCAAGGTATCGGATCGTGGCGGCCTTGTCACGAGTTCGAGCCTAATACGACTAAAGGTCCGCCGTGTAGGGGAGCGATGCACGTTAAATCTGTCAAGAGCTCAAACGTCCGCACGTGGTCCATCGCCAAAAGCCCTCGTGTAGCTGAACAATATAACGTAAACATTCACTCACTCACTCGAACGAAACGTACTGTACGAATTCATTATAAATAAATGTTTCATTTAATGCTCGTGATAAATAATTTGTAATGAAAGCTGATGTATATTAATTTTTAAAATCCAAGATAATTTTTTATAGTTTTCTAATTGATAATACCATCGTTATAACAAAGGATATTTGTTTTGAAACTTTCGCATGATTTTCTCGCGATGATTCATTTTTTCGACATTGCACAGCATCACGAATTTAATTACCTTCGCGGGTTGATTGATTGATTGAATACTAACGTCGCACTGTTCAGCTACACGAATTACCTTCGCGGGAGTAGATTGGCTAATTGGTAAAAGTTATGAAATTCGTGGTTTGCAATAGCGCTCTATTCGTGTCTGATTGTAGTCCTCATTTTACTAAAGACCATGTTACACAAGCATAGAAGATGCTTCGCAGTAATAATAATGTGGTAAATAAGAGTGACGTAACAGTTTCAGTGTCTTCGTCACCGTTTATCGTGATTAAAAATTACGAGGTTCGTTGCCAAAATATAACCATTTTGTTGTTCTAAAACAGTGTTTTTTCAACCACTTTTATCGGAACTTTACACTTATATTTATAATTAAATTTTCGCCGCATGTAAAAATTATAAAAGAAATCAGTTTTAAGACCGAATATTTTATGTGATTCAGGTATTTATACATATTATAATCTGCAGTAAAAAGACAGTACTGTTGATCCGTGTTTCTCAAACTGTGGGGCGCGAGCATATTGAAAATAAAAGGTTTAAAAAAAATAATTTTTTTGGAATGAAGAAAAACACAAAATGCTTTCTGATTTAATAAAAAAATGCACATTTACACTGATATATCATCTGGTGATCATCAAAAATAAAACATTCCACTTCAAACGTTCATTAGCTATCATTGATCCTATAACCAAATAAAAAAAAAGACATTTTGTCTGCTTTACTGTAATCACACGATGAGAGATTTTTTTATTACGTTTCTTTTAACCCCCTAATATACCACTTATGACTATCATAAATTTGACCTTCAAACTAACTGGTATGTTTCACTTCATATGTTTTTCTTTTAGGAAAGTTGTAAATAATATTTTTCTGTTGCTTTTTTTCCATGTGAATGAGTTATATGATACATGGATAAGCATATTGAGTACTTTGAAGGATTATTTGGCCAACATGTAATGCATAACGGAAAACTTTTTACGCAATGCTTTTTTAGAACTAATATCCATATGTTTTATTGAATACACTTTTAACACAGGATCGGTTCATCTGATGTTCACGAAATCCTTAATTCTGGGAAAACTGTTTATTTGTTACCAATGACCTTGACAGAGTATTCTCCCTAAAATGAATTTATCACATTTCGCCCTCTTTTTTTTTTTGGGGGAGTGGCAAACGTTTTTTTTTTACAATCAAGTTACTAGTTTTGATCGAGTTCCCTGCGCGACCACTTTTGTTCAAAAATATTTTCTATGAACATGGTTTTTGTGCTTTATTAAGGACACGCAGATTTGGAGCATTTTCATTAGTTATATATATATATATATATATATATATATATATATATATATATATATATATATATATATATATATATATATATATATATATATATATATATATATATATATATATATATTGTGGGATTATTGTACGGTTCTAGGGGTATTCAATAATCACACTCTTGTTTGTTTCTAATCTAACGTTTAATTACACAGTTCTACTCACTAAGACAGATGTTTACACATATAATACAGTATTTACAATTCGTTTAAGCCCTCGCGCTGAGAGTGACCTGCGCGTCTCTCTCCTGGACAACGGGTTGGTGGGTCCCTACTCGGACACCGTTCTCGTCACTTCCTTCAGCCCCGGATCATCGACCTGCGCGTCTCGAGTCCGCTCGCTCAATCCTCCCTCCTTCGTTAACTCCCGGTGGCTGCCTTGACAGCGCCCTCTATTCAATGTTCATGTGGAAATTTCCCACAACTCTCGGCCATCCACACAAGCAGTGTCCTCACTGCTCACGCACTAAGGATCTGAAATAAACAAACTAAAAAAAAAAAAAAAAAAAAAGAACAAGGTTAATATACAGTTACACAAACATTTGAAACAAGTTCATTCCTCCTCTCTCATCAATGCCAAGTCCATGGCTTCATCTGGTCTGCTGATGCTGACGTAACATTGGGCCCCTCATGGTCTCCAATCTTAGCCACATCATATCGGTCATGGGGTTTCACTTTGGTCACCTGGTATGGTCCAAAATATTTTATTCGCAGTTTCAATTTGTTTCCAAACTGAGTCCTCATGATTGCCACCAAGTCACCTTTCTTATACAGATGCGCTTCCTTCCGTTTTCGGTTGTAAGTTCTTCTGTTTTCTTCTTGAATCTTCAAAATGTTCTGCTTTGCCTCTCTTCTCAGGTTATCTCGATGTTGGAAGAGTTGCTCTTGACTCTCTTCTTCAAGCAGATTTCTTATCATGACATCTTCAGGATTCTTCATTTTAACTCCTATGAGCAATTCAAATAATGAATACTTTGTACTGCGTGAAGGCACACTGTTCAGTACACGTTGTAGTGAATCTACATGCTTAAACCACTTAGTCGGGTCTTCGATGGACATCTTGGTCAATACTGGAATTAGTACTCCATGGATTCGCTCAACTTGTCCATTCCCTCTCGGTACTCCCGTTGTTATTTGCACATTGCTAATTTGCTCATCAGCACAGTAGTCTTCGAATTCTTTAGATCTGAACGCTCCTCCTTTGTCACTAATCACTCGTGAAGGATTCCCAAAAGTTTTCTGTTGCAACTTCAGTCTTTCAATGGCTTCTTGAGCTGTAGTGCTTTTGGTTGGATACAACCACGTAAACTTTGTAAATGCATCAATAACAGTGAATATGTGATTATAATTTTTATTGGTCGTTGGTAATGGTCCAATAAAGTCCACGTGATATGTCGACAACGGTAGATCTTCTTTAGGAATAGGGTTTAAAAAGCCTTCTCCCTTTCCCCTCTTCTTATTGACTAATATGCACTCAACACAGTTCTTAATAACGTTTTCGATACACTTTCTCATGTTCGGAAAATAATAATCTCTTTTCACCAACTCCTCAGTTTTTGTCGCTGCAAAATGTCCAAATGAGTGAGCTTTCTTAATCACATCTACTTGCATCATCTCTGGAACGACTAGCAACTCCTGATCCTCACTTATCTTGTACAAGATTTTATTACTAACGATGAATTCAGAAGTTTTACCTTCTTGCAACAGCTTCTTAATAGTCTTAATATATTCATCAGATTCTTGAGCGTTCACGATCTTGTATGTTAGTTCATCACTAGTCACTAGCATAACAGGATGTCTGCTCAACGCATCTACATGTTGCATTTGTTTTGCAGGACGATGGACTACCTCGTAATCAAAATCCGTTAGAAAAATCGACCACCTAGCCATCTTTGGTGTTAATTCCTTCTTGTCGAGGGTTTTCGCAAATGCTGCACAATCCGTTTGAATTCGGAATTTCCTTCCCAGTAGGTAATTTCGAAATTTTTCAGAGCCTCTATAACCGCCAGTACTTCTAGTTCATAACTACACAGTTTCTCTTCTTGAATGGAAGTCTTTTTGCTCATGTAATGGATAGGATAGAAACGTCCATCTTCACTTTGTTGTAAAAGTACAGCACCTAACCCTAGTTTGCATGCATCCGTATGCAATTCTAACTTAGCACCTTCCTTAAAAAGATGTAATACGGGTTCACGGGATAAAGCGTTCTTTAGATTTTGAAAAGCTACTTTTTGCGCATGCCCAAATTCAAAAGGATTTGTTCCTCTTAACAAGTCACTAAGGGGCCTAGCTATCATGGCGTATGAAGGGATATACTTTCTAAAATACCCTGTTAGCCCAAGGAAACTTTGCACATCTTTCACGCTTTTAGGCTCCGGAAAGTTACAAACTGACACTGTCTTTTCCGCCGAAGGTTGAATTATACCGTTCTGGATCACATGCCCTAAAAAATTAATCTTCCCCTGCAAAAACTGACATTTTTTTTAGATTTAGTTCAATGCCGTATCTGGACGCGGTTTCTAACACACGAGCTAATTTTTTACAAGCCTCTTTTTCATCAGTAGCCGGAATTATTATATCATCTAAATAAATAATTAATGTACCGTCTCTTAGCAACTCTCTAAACACGTAATTAATGTATCTTTGGAAATAGTTACTGCTAATAGACAACCCAAAAGGCACTTTTAAAAATTCATATTGGCCAGTTTCCGTTACAAACGCGGTATATTTTCTACTGGCTTCATCAACATCTACATGAAAAAATGCATTCTTTAAGTCAAGCGTTGTGAATATTTTGCCATTCCCTAACTTATCTAAAACCTCTTCAATTATAGGAAGTGGATATCTATCCTTAACTATTTTCTTGTTTAATTTTCTGTAATCTATATACAATCGCATTGTTCCATCTTTCTTTTTACACACCACAACCGGATATGAAAAATCAGAACAACTCTCTCTAATTATTCCCTGCTCTAACCACTCATCTATTTGCTTTTCGACCTCTCTCTTTTCAGGCAAAGATAGCCTACGTGACCTCTGAGCAATGGGTTTCTCATCCGATAGAATTATTTTCATTTTCAGAGCAGTTGTCTCTGTTTTATTCGGACAGTAATTTTCTATCAACGTCTGGACTTTATCCCTTATTCCACTGTTCGAAATGTGAGATACATCATATAAACATTCATCAAACGTCTCCGATACCTTAAGTAAAAACAAATTAGACCCATCAGTGATCTTCCCCGAGTTAGTTACACCCCCTGTCAGGTCCCCGTCATTTTCTCCCCCTGTTTCATTTTGTAAACACACCGGCGTGCACGACGCGTTCGTTGACCCCGCTTCTCCTGAGCCACTCTTTAAGAATTCAAAAACCTTCGAGGGTAACAATATTGCTGCCTCGATCCTGCACACTGCCGCTAGTAATTTTTTCTTTTCCCCACCCTTCAATGAGATCGTAAATTCTGAAACATTCGCACTTCTCTTTTCTCCCAAACAACTCGTCAACACGATTTGAGAATGAATTCTTTTCCCTTCCGAAACGTACTTTGAATTGATAATTACTGAATTCGCACCTGAATCCAATGTTGCCCTTAGTGGGATTTCATCAACAATTACATCTATGTACTGCAATTCATTAAATAAAAAGTCATTTTGATTAGAAATAGAAGTTTCAATTTGATTTACGGCATGACCTGTATCCGTATTTCTCTTTTCTGAGTTCATCGTTTTCTTCGTGCTATTCCTTGCGAAATGCGGGCCTCCACAAATATAACACGATACTGTTTTGTCTGATCTAACACTTTGGTTATGTTTTGGAAACTGTCTTTGGAATTGATTTGTATAACCCATGTTCGCGCGGTTCTTACTACAAGCATCCTCGTTTTTACTCTTAAAAGTATTTGGGTTCCGAGAGTCATGCAGAGATCTGTTTTTCGAAATGAAAAATATATCGCACGCTTTTCCTAATTTATCTGGCGTCATCCATTGATCCGCCTGCATAATTTTAATATGTGAAGCAGTTTCTGGCTCTAAAGTATCTAAAAATTTATCACTTATCATTAAATCAACTAAGGATTTAAAATCAACAACGTTCCTAATTTTCA
This sequence comes from Trichonephila clavipes, assembly GCA_019973935.1. NCBI lineage: Eukaryota > Metazoa > Arthropoda > Arachnida > Araneae > Nephilidae > Trichonephila > Trichonephila clavipes. The sequence goes on from BMAU01018907.1 coordinate 293,267, forward strand.
AGTAGTATTTAAACATCGCACTTAAACGTGTGGCGAATTGCACATGGGTTTCATCTGCTTGCCTTTTGGCTTTTCTAAACACTCCTAGACACTCCTGCGCAGTGGGCTGGAACTCTTTTAAAATTAATGATTTAACTAAATCGTACTCTTTTATTTCGTCATCTTTAATGTACAGTAAAACATTGTGTGCTCTCTCACCAAGAATATTAATAAGGATTTCTGCTTTCAAGTTTTCGGGGACATTTTTTACTCTAAATGACCGTTCTAGGGATTGGAAAAAAAAGACCAAAATTTTCAGTTTTCGTTGGGATTTGTATAGTCAGCGTTTTTACACTCTTAATTAAATTTTCTAAATTAATTGTATCTCCTTTTGAACTTTGTTGTGTTGCTTGCCCTTCTGCCAAAGCTTTCTGAAGTTCAATTTCTCGTTCAATTTGCTGTAGTTTAATTTTTTCTAACTCTAGTTGTGAGTTGGTCTCTTGCAGCTGCCGTTCGGCTTTTGCCTGCCTGTCCTCGACGGACAAATTTAGCAGATTTATCACAAAATCGGGATCGTCTTTAAAGGCTGCGGATTTTTCCAATTTGGTTTTCAATTCAATTATTGTTTCTTTAAACGTCGCTTGTTCTCCAATTTCCTTGAGAACATTTATTAAGTCCTCCTTTCTTGTATTTTTGTGGAACGACATATTATATACAATTATACTTATTAAAATAGAAGGATATTAAAAGGTATCTTACCTTTTTTTTTTTTTTCGTGGAACTCCCTTCTACATGCACAGGTAAATAGGTATCCAATGAAATGCACACACAAATGTTCACAGTTCAGATCGCGTTAGTTGCAGTATTCACAGTCCTTACAGTCCATATCGCGTTTATTCAAATATTAACAACAGTCCTCACAGTTCATATCGCGTTTGTTGAAACATTAACAACAGTCCTCACAGTTCATATCGCGGCCGTGCCCCCATATTTTGTGGGATTATTGTACGGTTCTAGGGGTATTCAATAATCACACTCTTGTTTGTTTCTAATCTAACGTTTAATTACACAGTTCTACTCACTAAGACAGATGTTTACACATATAATACAGTATTTACAATTCGTTTAAGCCCTCGCGCTGAGAGTGACCTGCGCGTCTCTCTCCTGGACAACGGGTTGGTGGGTCCCTACTCGGACACCGTTCTCGTCACTTCCTTCAGCCCCGGATCATCGACCTGCGCGTCTCGAGTCCGCTCGCTCAATCCTCCCTCCTTCGTTAACTCCCGGTGGCTGCCTTGACAGCGCCCTCTATTCAATGTTCATGTGGAAATTTCCCACATATATATATATATATATATATATATATATATATATATATATATATATATATATAGCTGTATATAGCTCAGACCTCTGTTCAGAGGCTCAACTAGAATTTTTGAAAAATTCACTTTATTTTCAGAGTTACCACCAATTGAAATAATTATGGGCGTTTTTTTCTTAAAATTGCTCCCCTCTGTTGTCGTAAAACATGAATAAACCCACTTCTAAGTTATATATTTCAAAAATTCTAGTTGAGCCTCTGAACAGAGGTCTGAGCTATATACAGGCAAAATATTATTCTATTAGAAGCATTTTTCACAAAAGGAGAACATTTGGAAAAAAGATTATTCTAAGTTAATTTTTTGCCAAAATATTATATTTAAATTGTTTTTTTTTCTGTCAAAATGTCCTTATAAAATGTCCTTATAAATCCAATATGTCCTTTATAAACCCCATAAAACAAATTTTAAATTCATAAACACTAAACATAAAAAATAAAGAATTTTTCACACCTTTTTATAAATTAATATATATTCCTTTTATAAATCTTACTTATAAAAAAATCAAACTGCAAGGAAAGTTTCTTGACGCCTTTATCCACTTACTGAAGAATTAAATTTTTTTTTTGGTGCTCAAGCACTTACGTTTTGACATTTTCGAGCCACTAGAAACGAAGTTACTGGTAAGTTTGATCAACACTGTAAATGAATGGAGACTAGTTCAAGGACACGGGAACACGAGACAACTCCACTGAGGGTGAAAGGGGGTATCGAAGATGTTTCTAGTTAACTAGACAATGGGAATGTCCAGAAATGCTTCAAAAATGGGAAGAAAAAAATTGAATAATAAGAGAAAAAGTTCGTTTTTATAGAAAATACGCATCGCTATTGAGGTTTTTTAAGAAAATCGTGAAATGTTCTTGGTTCCAGGAAAAAGTTCGCTATATAAAAAAATTCGCAATATAGAGGTTTGTAAGATGGAGGTTCAACTGTATATACTTTTTGTTTATGTATACATGTATTATTCTGTATTGTTCTCATGTTTGTTTCTGGCCACCATATAGCCTAATAGTCATGGTCACGGAGTCATGGCCGGTGTGTGATGAGTTAGCGGCTCTTCAGTGGCGTTGGGGCTCTATGTAGAGGGGATACACGTTAAATCTGTTGAGACTCAAAATTGTCCCGTTGGGATGGCATGGTGGTTTGGAGAGCGGGATGCCAGTTTATGAGTCGTCCTCGTCACTTGACCGAGATTCAAAATTACGAAGTTATCGCCAATAGGAATATCGCCAACACTCACTTATTCATGTTTGTTTACTTATAATTAATATTCACTGGTATAATTTTTTAAAAAGAATTTTAATTATAATTCTTTTTGTGTAATAAGTTAAAGTTTCTGAAGTAGTTTTTCATTCAGTTTACATTAAATTTTTTTTTTTACAATTCCATTTTTTAATGCTTCTAAACCTGCATTTGTTTTATTTCTACGATTAACAGGAATGAAAATAGGAAAATGTGAAGTAGAACAAATGAAAATAAAGTTGTAAGTGTTGCAAGATGGCTGGATATATGTAGTTGATTGTTTTTTTTTTAAATTTTACCCTACACAAATGCCTACTGAATTAAAAATTATCTTCCGTATACTTTATTAGCATACCTTGATAATTTGGTATGGCTTTTGAACAATCGGTGTGATGAACATTGGTTTGAACGTCTGTTGATTTGCAGACGAACCGCTTGGGAGCTGTATCGTATTTTCTCCGTAGCTCTGGACTAGTATTTAATGATCTTTCTGATGTAATAGAATTGTTTAACGAATTTTTGTAAAATGCCATGTCATTAAGCTTTAAAACATTATGCATTAAACATTTAACTCTGACAATTACATTGCTAGTACTAAAAGCTTGTGTGTTTCTGCTATTTACAAAATAAGATAGGGGAAAAATAATGAAAAAGACAGAGAACAAACACAATGTGGATTAATTACATACTACAAAAATTGTGAATTTAAAATTTCAAAAATAAAAAGCAATATTTTGATAAAATAAGAATCAGAACTTCAAACGCATTTTTCATAAAATGCATTTTTTTAATCAAATTTGTAATTCGCAAAACCTCTCATTTTCGTATTTTTTTGAAATTTTGTTTGTGTGTTTCTTAAAGTGTGATAAACACGTTGAATAAAGGATTTAGTTTTAATATAAATATATTTTTTTACACTTTATTGCTATCGAAACACATGCATTTAAAAAAATTTTCTTTCAAGAGAATGTGTTATGAGCCAAAAACTCTTCTATAATTATCAATATATCTTTGGTTTTAATTCATTGTTATCATCACTTTTTAAGTATGTTGTGTAGAAAAATAATGTAAATGTATGATTTACAATTCCGTGTCGCGGACATTTTGTTATGATTAAGATTGAAATTTACCTACATCACCTAACTTTTTAATGAATTTAAAATTATCATAATGGTTACTGATTGGTGTTACTCATTGTTTTGATTCACACAAACATCAATAAAATCTTATTAATGTCGTATTCATGTTGCTTTTTAGAAATCTTGCCTCCGTACCTAGGTAGATAAATCAACCAATCAATCATTTCTCCATATTGATCTTTGGTTTAAGGGACTTTTTATTTAATTTATTTGGAAATAAATGTACTTTCTTGCAATATAAGACTTTTCAAGGCCCCGGATCTATATGGAAAAGTAAATCCATCCTATACGACCCTTTTAAGAGAGTCGGGCACTTCCATAGGAGCCCATGTTAAATTACGTAAGTTTATGTACCTTTTCCTCAGAAACTTCTTACTAAAAGATGACATTTTCACAGTAGGTTATATGTACTATCAATAAGACTTAAATGGAGGGTTTTGTCTTTTTGTTCAAAATTAAAATAATTATGAATTTTTTAAAAAATGCCAATTTTTTCCCCTTAAAATTTAGTTTGAAAATACATTATCTTAAACAGTTCGCTAGATATATCTTATTCCCTCCATTAAAATGTGTAAACATGTTGAAAGTATGCTCACTGAAATTTTGAGGATCCTACATTAATTAGTTTTTTAGAGAAAGGTCCATAAATAGAAAAAATATTGCATTTTGAGAAAACAGGGTTTAATGTAAAAATTTGTAATTTGTCAATGAGAGTGGCTTATTTTTTAAAAAAATAAATAAAAACACTTCTAATTATCACATCTCTATATATCATATATCATTTTAAGCAGAAATGTTTGAACTTTTAAAAAATGTAAAAAAGTCAAAATCGATGACTTTTCAAAAATTCATGTGCCGGACCCTCTTAAGCAGACAGTATATAACACACGTTGTAAATACTCGTACAAACGGCAACCCGTTACAAATAAATGTGCGTGACTCGGAATTGCATGGAGCTAGGCACAAACCGACTCGACCGACTGCCTCCTTTCGACTAAATGAGTAATGATGGTGTATGGTAGTAGACCTATAGGCCTAGACACGGAAGACGGACATGACATAATAATACAGTCATGCCACTGTTGTTGGATGACATACAGTTCGTGATTCCCAGTATTTCTGCGAATATGTCCGGAAGTAACATCTATTGATTAAAAGTATTCGGATCATGACCTTATTAAGAACGAGATGAAACCCTGGGTCCTGGCCCATGTCTCTCAAGACGTCCATCTAATTACCCTTACCTCTATTTTATAACATAGATCAGTGGTCAACATCATTTTATTTTAATATAATAAAAGAAATATTAAAACGCGTTTTATCTCTTCATACTTATATTATTCGTACTTAATAGATTGTGAATATTTTATTTGCTTACCATCCCGGGTTACACTAGATAATTTTATACGTATCGGTACAATGTCTTGCAAAACTAAACAGTTTTCTAATGGGAAACACACCTTTTTTGGCATTTGTGGATAAAGCATCTACAATAAAGGAGAGGGAGCAACTTATGGACTTATCAACAGATTCGATGTCAAAATTCAAATTTAAGCAAGAACAGCAACTAAACCTTATGTTGCAAATTCGTGCAAAACACACACAGCATTTTTCTAAACATTTTAATTCCATTCAATGTGTATAAGTGAAAAATATTTCTCACCATAAGTGGCTACAAAAACAATGTATAGAAACAAATTAAACTGAGAATATATAATGCGATTGCTGTTAATCTGAATAGACCTAGACTTCTACAGTTTGTCTGAAAAAATGCAAGCACATATCCCGGTTACGAAACATAATGCATGGGTAAGTGTGACACTTGGATCATAGATTAATATTATTAATGAGTAAATTATACTATATGAAAATAGATTTAAAAAAACTCTCTCTTTTTAATAATAAATACAATATACTTCTTTTAATTGCTTTTATATTGATCTATATTGTTGATCTGTTTTAAATTTTATTATAAGATATATTCTTTTAAGGTATCCGACTACGTTTGGAACCGTGATATTGCAAAGCGCATAAATGTATAATTTTCATATTTAGTGTCACTTAGACTAGAACATATGCATAAAATTATTTTAAGGACATTTTGACAAAAAAAAGTTATCTAAGTATAATATTTTGGCAAAAAATTAGCTTAGAATAATCATTTTTCCAAATGTTCTCCTTTTGTGAAAAATGCTTCTATTAGAATAATATTTTGCCTGTCTATAGCTCAGGCCTCTGTTCAGAGGCTTAGCAAGAATTTTTGAAATATATAACTTAAAAGTGGGTTTATTCGTATTTTACGACAACAGAAGGGAGCAATTTTAAGAAAAAACGTCAATAATTGTTTCAATTGATAGTAACTCTAAAAATATATATATATATATATATATATATATATATATATATATATATATATATATATATATATATATATAATGTGAATTTTTCAAAAATTCTAGTTGAGCCTCTGTAGAGAGCTGAGCTATTATACAGGCAAAATTATAATAGAACCATTTTTCACAAAAGGAGAACATTTGGAAAAAAGATTATTCTAAGTTAGTTTTTCCCAAAATATTATATCTAAATAAATGTTTTTTCTCAAATTGTCCTTAAAACAATTTTATACATGTATTCTAATCTAAGTGACACTAAAAATGAAAATTATCCATTTATGCGCTTTTTTAAAATCACGGTTCCGAACGTAGTCGGATACATTAATCTCAGAATATATATTGCGATTGGTGTTAATCTCAATAGACCTAGACTTCTACAGTTTTTCTGAAAAAATGCAAGCACATATCCCGGTTACTAAACATAAGGCATGGGTAGGTGTGACACTTGAATCATAGATTAATATTATTAATGAGTAAATTATATTAAAAGTAGAATAAAAAACTTTTTTTATAACAAAAACAATATACTTCTTTTAATTGCCTTTATATTGATCTATTGTTTTGATCTGTTTTAAATATTATTTTAAGATATATTCTTTTAAGTGTGTGTGGGGGAAATAGAGTTCCACGAAAATACTTTCTTGTTCTAGGGGTTCCGTGAGTTGGAAAAGTTTGAATACTACTGATATAAATTACACGGTTGCGCATGCGTTCAGCCAAGGATGTCGCCGCTTCCTTTGACAGGTTATATTTTGTATGGCCAGATTATGATCAAGTGATAGAAGTGTAGATAAGTAGATAGATGCATCATTCTGTAAACTTTTCAACCATACAACAAAGATCTCTATTTTGGATCCAATATTTAATAGCCCGTGTTGTTATAGACGGCTATTACTAATTTACGTCCTGGTCTCTAGTGTATATAGTGGCATTCTTATTTTAATCAGGAAATATAAGAATTAAAAAAGGCATTAAATAAAGGGTGTTTTTTTAGAGGTATAGAACTTTAAATTGCAATAAAACAACGATGTATTATTCGATTGACATGAATTTTTTTTTATTCGAAAGATAATATTGTGGCATTACATTTTAAATATTATTTCTGGCATATGACTTCCACGGCTGGCTCGGATGTAGTCCAATCTGGACGTCCAATTTTCGATGACTTTTTCCAACATTTGTGGTCGTATATCGGCAATAACACGGCGAATGTTGTCTTCCAAATGGTCAAGCGTTTGTGGCTTATCCGCATAGACCAATGACTTTACATAGCCCCACAGAAAATAGTCTAGCGGTGTTAAATCACAAGATCTTGGAGGCCAATTCACAGGTCCAAAACGTGAAATTAGGCGGTCACCAAACGTGTCTTTCAATAAATCGATTGTGGCACGAGCTGTGTGACATGTTGCGCCGTCTTGTTGGAACCACAGCTCCTGGACATCATGATTGTTCAATTCAGGAATGAAAAAGTTAGTAATCATGGCTGTATACCGATCACCATTGACTGTAACGTTGTGGCCTTCATCGTTTTTTGAAGAAGTACGGACCAATGATTCCATCAGCCCATAAAGCGCACCAGTCAGGCAGTTTTTCTGAATGTAACGGTGTTTCGACATACACTTGTGGATTAGCTTCACTCCAAATGCGGCAGTTTTGTTTGTTGACGTAGCCATTCAACCAGAAGTGCGCTTCATCGCTAAACAAAATTCGCTTATGAAAATCGGGAACAACGGCAATCTCGTTTTGGGCCCATTCGACGAATCTACGCCTTGCTTGATGATCGTTTTGATGAATTGCCAAACCAAACTGAGAATAAATCATTTGACAGTTGTTAAATCGGTCGCCATCTTGGAAAGTAATGCCAACTTAAACTTCTATACCTGAAAAAAAAACACTCTTTATAAATGATAACTAGTAGAAATTTCAAAATATGGCTGTTAACTTTTTTTAAAATTCGTTTCGCACGAGTACTTTCTAAAATTTAAATTCCAATATTGTATGACTTTAAATAAAAATGTAATATTATAAATCACATAGAAATGCAGTGGCGAAACGTACACCCCCGCAACCCTCGCACTGCGGGAGGGGCAAGGCTTCTAAGGGCCCAAAGGCTAGACTGACGCCATTAACGTACAATTTCACAAAATTAGCTTTACATTTTTTTAATCCAATTTTTAAGCGATTTTCAAATTGGCGATCCAACATCATTCAAAATCAAAAATTTGATCGCTTATTAGATATCTTAGATCCAATATCCAAATAAAAAAACATTTTAATTTGCTGTAATCCCCGCGACGAAAGATATACTTTTCTTTTTTTTTAGTGGGTTTTCTTTACAAACTTAAATTACTTACAGATAAAAAGAAAGTCAGACGGAAAATTGGATAAAATGCTAGAAAGATAAAAAAAAATTCATCACTGTATTTTTAGTATACTTCATGTTAGCGGTAGGGAGAAAAAAAGACATGTTACTTTTTACTGAAGTAGCAAAGTAACTTATTGGGTCTTTATAAGCCCCCCCCACGTGTATTTCATTTTCATTTAGCGAACTCGTAAATAACGTACATCTGTTATGCTTTTTTCATGAAAAATAGTATTGCGATACTTGAAAACGCATAGAGAGCATTTTAAATGATTACATGGTCTAGATGGTCCTGATTTAACGAATTCTTCGGCACAAAACATTTTTGTTCGTTGATTCGGGGTTATTCGATATATCGGGGTTCAAATTTCTAGCACCAACCCTTTAAAAATACTACAATAAACAACTGGACAAAAAATATCCTTAGTTAGAAATTACACTATTTTTATTAAACAACTAAATATATTATATTTATTAGTGAATTATTATGGAATAGTTAATTCTGTTTGGGAATTTCTGTAAAAAAAAAGACTAATAGATGTTTCACAATCTTTTTGATTCTTGACTCGACTTAATACAGATAAGAGCATACTGCGTCGTTTACGTCTTGCTGTATAAGGTATGTTTTCACTGTTTCCAAACAATGTAAAGCAGAGGTACTCAACCTTTTTTTCCGCCGGGCCACATAGATGTGACTAACTATTTCACGCGGGCCACAACATGAGGATTAATGGGGGGACGCTATAAGATCAAAAAATTTAAAATGCGGAAAATTGATCAAAATATTAAAACTCATAACTTTGGATTCTACTTTAAAATGATATTAAAATCTATCAAACTCAACTCACAACAAATAGCCTCCTTTCATCAATAATTCCAAGCCCCCCCTCCAAATATTTTGTTGCTGTTGCGCAAAGATTTCTTTAAGAAGGCCAGTTTATCTCGTCTTGAAAGAGATTCTCAAGAAAAAGAGCTATTGCAAAATTTATGCTTAGTGGTATAGTAACGAGGAAAATTATATTTTTAAAGTATAGTAGAGACAGAGAGAGAGAACGTCGTTTATTATCCGGACCAGTTTTTTTTTTCTCATTTACATATACTATATATGAATATGTTTTCGAACAGAGCGGGGACTCGCTCGAAAGACAGAGCCTGAAAAATGCATGGAATAAGCCGTGGCCAGATTTAGAAAGCCTTAAAGACTTCAATGACGACCTCAGGGAGAAGATTACCGATTTTGTCCAATCGATCCCAAGATATCAATAATGCAATAAAGAAGATGGATGTAGAAACCTGGATGGCATGCGATGCAGAAGACTGTGGATTTCAAATTCTAAATGGTTCCGTGCAAGAAGAATCCGACCCTGTCGACGATGAGACGGATGAAGACGAGGACAACAACGACAACGAAAGTGGCAAGGATCCTTCAAATGCTGATGCGTTTTTTGCGTTAAGAGACAGCTATGGAGTGGAAGAAACAACAATCAGAGTGCTGTCCTACTCAACTACTGCTCCTCCAGAGAGAGAGAGTCAGAGACCTTGCAGCGAAAACACGAAGGTGTGCAATGGTACAGCGAAAAATAAGTGATTATTTTCCACAATAAAGGTAAAATTGTGACATTTTGCTTTTTCTTCAAGCACGTTTCCCGCATGTGATGATTTTCAATATTCGTATAGTACGGTTATCCGAACAATCGCGTATTCGAACGGTGTCCGGTCCCAATTGATTCGGATAAACGACGTTCTACTGTATAACGTTTTTACGACAAATCAATCAAGTTGCTAATCCATGTTTATTTTTCTCTACGGAATAGTCAAGATTCTAATTATCTTGAAGTAACATATATTCTTCAAATATTTTTTTCTTGGAAGACACGAGGGTTTATTAAAAATCAGATTCATCCATAAAACGGTCGCTACTCGACTGTTATTTGTTATCACTAATCGTTACAATTACAAAAAGGAAAAAAAAAAATTAACTCGAAATTTGTACCCAGCACGACATCCATAGCGAATTTGATAAATGTATTTGATAGAATTTCTCACTAAATTTTTAATGTATAGTTCTTAAATAATTTAATTTCTTAGTGCAACGGACCATGACCAGGCCACTCAGAAAGGTCTGGTGTGCCATATGCGGGCCGCTGGTTGAGTAATGCTGATTTAGATGCATATGTATAACGAGCAACATGAGTGCAAAGATTAAATCTTTCGGCTTTTTTTTTCGATATTATGTTTTAGTTCTTACCAAAATACGATAACTATACTTCATTAACTCATGTTTTAATTCCATCAAAAGATTATTCCTTCATTAATTAAACACTACATTTTTTTTGTAGGGACAGTTGAAACATGAATGCCTCTTAGAGGAATAATAAGTGCAAATTGTGATTGCAAAATGTTCAGTTATAGCGCGTGTATTGTAAGAAACTAAATCACCATAAATTCAATTAAATCACCATTCGAATACACACAGATGAACTCTAGTTTTCCGTATTTTCAGAATGGCAGCTTTTGTCTATTGTTTTCTTAAGCCATTCAGCGAAAAAAAATTGCTTGAACATAAGCTGAAATGTTGTAATATTAAGAGTAATGTTAATAGTTAAAATTATAGCTAACTGTAAGATTTATAATTTAACTACACAAAATTAATTTGATAAGTAATTTTTAATAAAAGACAAGCAAAAGGTTTTCAGAGATATTATATATAAAAGGATAAGTCTTATCTCAAACAAAATAGAACAGGAATTTTCTGAAAATAAGTACATTATAACAAATTAAAAAAATAAAAAATGTGCGAATAACAAAACATACTTTTTCTACTAAATAAATTTAAAAAAAACCGCACAATGCTATAAAGTTTAGTTAAGCTTTGATGATTCAATTTGCATCAATTCTAATGTAGAATAAATTTTATTTTTCATTCACTACCTTTTACGGATTTTATTTTTATTTTAAATCGAATTTTCGATATAAAAAATATTAAATTAATTTAAAAATAATTTAATCCTGTTTATAAATTTACAACCGACACTTTCTCTTGAACAAAGCGTAACATCTAAAATAAACTCAGAGAACCCTGATAAGTCAAATCTGAGAATTTCCGTAGAATCTCATGGCGTTAAAAATGAAGCACCAAGAAGTTCGATTGCTTAACACCAATCGGTCTTCTCACTCGAACGTTTAATCGAATCTATTATTTCTCTATTAGTCTAAATCAGGGGCACTCAACCTATTTTTTTGCTGGGCCGCATACATATGTTAACTATTTCACGCGGGCCGCAACATTAGGATAAACGGGGGAAGAGGGGTGAATTGCTTTATAAGACTAAGATAACATTAGAAATTTAAAATGTGGAAAATGGATCAAAATATTATAACTCCTGTTTTGCTTTTTTTAATTATTATTTTTCGCTTTTTCCACTCACTAACACTAAATTAGAAGCATTTAAGAAACACTTCTTTACAATTTCTGTATCAGTAAATGGTTTCATATGATTCCCAATAATATAACAAACTTCATAGGATGTTTTTGTTACTGCTGTTATATTACCACTGATAAAACACTTTGTTGCTGTTGCAAAGATTATTCATGAAAGCCTATTTATCACCTCTTGAAAGGGATCTTCGAGGAAAAGTGTCATTGAATGATTCCTGTTTATTTGTATTTTTTAAATACAGCACTTAGGTGACAAATTAAACAATTACTGATCCATATTTGTTTTTCACTATAAAATAGTCAACCTCCCAATCGTCTTGAAATAATATATTTTCTTTGAATATTTTTCGTTTGTAAGATATGAAAGATAATTGAAAATTAATTCCACCCATAAAATTGTCCGTACTCCTCTGTTGTTTGTTATCACTAACCATAACCGTTCCAAATAGAAAAAATAATATCAATTCGTACCCGTACGACACCGACAGCAAAAAATAAAGTTGATATATTGTAATGACTTCACTGAGCTCTGGGATAAACTATTTATTTCAGTACGTAAATCATCAGAAAATATTTTAGCACAATTGTTTAGCAAAAGGGTCCACAAATTCCGAGTCTCTTTCGCTACAATATCTTATCTCTCTCGCATAAAATAATGACGTAATTCACTCTCGGTAATTCCACACAGAGTTGGGTGAGTTCGCTGGCTCCAAATCCGCCTTTCTTCGCGGGACTAAGGTATAACTCCTATCGCTGATCGGGACTCAGACCGTTCCCGGATCTCGTCAGTTCGGATTCAGCCTTCCTTCGCGGTCTTCCTATCGTTTCAATCTCACTGAAGGGACCTCACAAGGGCTCCCTCAAAAATCCAGCCCTTCGCTGGAGGAGCTTCGCAACGGCTCTCTCTAAAATCCTATCTCTTTCTCGGGCCCTCTCGCTCCCCTTATATCCTCTTTCTCATACCATCCTTCGCCTAATCATCCTCCTGTGATCTCTTGTTCTTTTGCCGCCCCTGTCTATCTCGGCTCCCTTGATCTCTTATTCTTCTTCCGCCCCTGTCGGTCTCAACTCGTTTCATCTCTAACCCCATGGGCGCCGATGTCCAGGTGCACATTGCAAGTTTTCAGACGCGCTGTCGTCACCGAATCGTGGGAAAACGAAAGCACCATGTTAATGCGTTTCTTTTTGACGCCGATGTCAGTTTGGGATAAAAGGGTCCAAATCTTTGACCACCCGGTTCCGAAATTCTTTCCCAGCAATTAGGGAAATGTCTGGAATTTTCCCAACGTCTGTCGGCAAGGGTCAAGGGGTCCGTAGTAATTACGAGGAAGAGACCGGCTTCGTCACAATATATTTGATTTCTTGACAAAGAATTTTCCACCAAATTTTTAATACAATGTTCTTAAATAAGTGAATTTCTCAGAGAAATGGGCAATGACCGGGCCACTTAAAAAGGCTCGGTGGGCTGCAGGTTGATTATCGCTGATGTAAAGCATCAGAAAATGTAATAGTTTTGATTGGAGTTTCATTTAGAATTTCTGCATAAGAATCGCTATTCACAATAAGAAAGCTCTAAGAAATACAGTTCGTCATCCAATGCGACACAACCGTTAAAATCTTAAAATATCCCCTGCATTGTGGAATGGGATGAGGATGCCTTATTCAAAACTTACGCAATAGGCTGCACTCATGACTCATCTGTACCTGTTAAGTCTAATAATGGTCTTGATTCCTTTCCCGTCGAAATTTGCTACTTACACAAGTGTCTTTTTCTGTTCCGGACAAAAAAGATGTTTAAAAAAAAAATCCAATTTTTTTCTAGAGTACTTTGTATTAAAAAAATTTTTTATAGTAAAAAAATAAATGTAGTTTCACAAATAATTTCTTGAAACTTAACAGTTGAACGTAATCGGAGACTGAAATTAAAGCGAACTTAACGTAATCGAAGACTGAAATTAAAGAGAACACAATTTAATTAAATTAAAATTACGCTATAAATTACCAAAGCAGACAGTAATAAGTTTGCGTTAGGTAATAAGTTAAATAAGTAATAAGCTTAAGTTTTAAATTGAAGCAAAAATGATTAATTGTTAAATATTTAAATTAGATATACATAATAATAGTAAAAATATAAATCAAATTAAAGAATACGGTAAAAAATTTTAAAATGTAGTTTCGAAAATGTAACATTTCTATTAAAATTCTCTCTATAACGAAAAAAAAAAGTTTTTTTTTCCAAATTTTGATGAAAAGACTAACGTTTTATTCAGATTGTTGTCAATATAGTGGCATTTAATATGTAAATTAGTATTTTCATGTATATCAAGGCGTTCTTAAACATAAAAGCGCTACGTTTAGTAAAAAGCAATTCTTTAATTTGGTAAAGCTAGAAAAAGCAATTACCGTTCAGAAATTTTAAGAAATTATGCTTGTTTCGTTTTTGTTTGCATGTAGTTAGACACGATTTCTAAAAAAAAAAAAATCTCTCTCTCTCTCTTATGTATTTTTAATCTTCAATAACCTTGCACCGACCGACTGGTGGCGTGTAGAACACCTTTCTTTATAAAAGCAGTCAGCCGTAGGTGTAACTTGCTAGAGGCGAGAGTGGGTTGCTTTTTATTTTTATTATTGTAATCAAATAATACCTTTTCCGTAAATGATGTACTGGATTTGACATAAAAATTAATTTAATGCATTTCATATTTTAAATTTCGAAATTTTAATCGGTTAGGAATCTTAGGGCTAAAATCCTTTCATTATAAAATTAGACGTGCAAGGTATAAAAGAGAGATTTAAGAAAATCAATGATGAAAGCGTAAAATAATTCCTGTGTAGAAAGTTTAACAACCTTGTGCCCTGTCTGCTTTAGATTTCGATTAGCATTCCATGTGCCTTTTCGTATATTTATCTGTTAGCAAATAGATACGGATGATTCAAAAAATTTTAATAGTTTGTAAGCAGAAACTTTTTTCCAAGTGAGAATTTAATATTGTATAAATAAAATTCAATATCCAGTGGTTATATATATATATATTGTAACTGAAAAAATAACTAACACCTTTACACAAAAATTTGCCTCAATTGACGAAAAAGGTTACCTTTCTTTATTTCTGCTTAGAATGAACCATGCTATCGATGCCTGTTTTGCTTTGTGTATATTATATGTAATTTCCAGGGTTTTTTGGATGTTGAGAGTAGAATGTGGATAATTTGTAAAAAAAAAATTTGTCGAATTAAACTAGACAATAAATAAAAATAAAAAGTCATATGCGAAGTTTTGCAAAAAAAAAGTTATATATATATGAATAGTTATTTTGAAATGGGAATTCTTCAAATCTTAATAAAACTTTGAAACAGTATATTTTGCACGTCAAGCAATCAAATTTATTTTTTTACTATGATTACATATGGTAGCCTATTGCAATTTTGTTTCATTTGAAGGGTTAATACATTAGTGACCTCAGCAAAATGTAGACAAGTTCGGTGTCTTATGCAAAAATTTAAGGTAAAAAAAATCTTTTGACAAAAAATAATATTCCAAGAAAGCCAAACGATGAAAAAAAAAAAGCTGTCGAGATTTAGGCTTCAGATCTATGTGCCGTAAAATTAATAATTTGATTATATTGTTCTTAAATTTCTGATGACATATCAATTATTATAATACACAATTCGATTGATAAAATGCTATCTCATTTTTGTGCGAGTTTTAGTTTTTAATGTAATACGAATTATAACAGAAATCTATCACTGTTATAACATATTTTTGAAAATAAAGTTCATTATTGGTGAAAGCAGACGTCCAATAAATACTGTGGCTAAAAAAAATCACCGCTTTACTATATGAATCATTTAATCAACGTCGTTAAGTAATGTGCGCTTCTGCAAGAAGTATGTCTTATTGTTTGTCGAATTAATAATATAAATGATTTTTTCTAGTTTATTTAGTGTAAAGTTACTTATATGAAAATTTCTATTTTTTTATATCTAATTTTTTTTTTATCGCAGGATAATTTTATTTAGAGCCCTTCTGGGTGAAATATGTAACGTTTTGTTATAATGGTTTGTTCAACTATTACGACGCACAGAAATGTTTCAGATAAACATTCTCCTGGAGTTTTTGAATGAATTTGAAATAAAACTTTCATTGAAAAGGCCTTTTTATGTTATTTATTCGTGCTTGATCTATCTCTTAATCTTAACTCACACTATTTGTTCTATTAAAGAGAAAATGTTGTAAATGAAATATTTTTTTAATGATTCTTTAATAATACAATACAATTTATTAGTTAAGAAAAATGATATTTTACAAAAATAATAATATTTATTCAGTGCAAAGTTTATTTTCAGGCATGATTCCTAATAAATATTGATCTTATAAATGGAGTAAATGATATTAAGGGATCTTATTAATGATCTCAAAAGATTGATCTTGAAAAGGAATATAATTAATAGAATTGTAATTTGTAATAAATATTTACAACAAAAGAAAATGTGCAAAATCCAGTACGTTGCCTGTAAACATAAAAACGAATGACTTTTAAAAATTTAAGCTGAAGGACTCCAAAGGGGTCCAGAAACTTCAGATGAAAAATTTCTGCTGTTGAAACGAATACAAGTCTGTATTAGTATTAAGTCGGTTATGGGAAAATTTATAAAGTGTGGGCAATTTTTTTTCCAGAGCTTACATAATTTATTTAAAAACATTATAAAGACTTAAATAATATTATATTTTAAATATTTTATTATTTTGTTATAATGAATGAAGTTGTGAGTCTGTATAGGGTGTTTTTTTAGAGGTATAGAACTTTAAATTGCAATAAAACAACGATTGACATGAATTTTTTTTTATTCGAAAGATAATCTTGTGGCATTGCATTTTAAATATGATTTCTGGCATAGGACTGCCACGGCTGGCTCAGATATAGTCCAATCTGGACGTCCAATTTTCGATGACTTTTTCCAACATTTGTGGCCGTATATCGGCAATAACATGGCGAATGTTGTCTTCCAAATTGTCAAGCGTTTGTGGCTTATCCGCATAGACCAATGACTTTACATAGCCCCACAGAAAATAGTCTAGCGGTGTTAAATCACAAGATCTTGGAGGCCAATTCACAGGCCCAAAACGTGAAATTAGGCGGTCACCAAACGTGTCTTTCAATAAATCGATTGTGGCGCGAGCTGTGTGACATGTTGCGCCGTATTGTTGGAACCACAGCTCCTGAACATCATGATTGTTCAATTCAGGAATGAAAAAGTTAGTAATCATGGCTCTATACCGATCACCATTGACTGTATCGTTGTGGCCTTCATCGTTTTTTGAAGAAGTACGGACCAATGATTCCACCAGCCCATAAAGCGCACCAGTCAGGCAGTTTTTCTGAATGTAACGGTGTTTCGACATACACTTGTGGATTAGCTTCACTCCAAATGCGGCAGTTTTGTTTGTTGACGTAGCCATTCAACCAGAAGTGCGCTTCATCGCTAAACAAAATTCGCTTATGAAAATCGGGAACAACGGCAATCTCGTTTTGGGCCCATTCGACGAATCTACGCCTTGCTTGATGATCGTTTTGATGAATTGCCAAACCAAACTGAGAATAAATCACTTGACAGCTGTTAAATCGGTCGCCATCTTGGAAAGTAATGCCAACTTAACTTCTATACCTGGAAAAAAAACACTCTTTATTTTAAACCTAACCTAAGTATAAAACCTAAACCTAAATATAAAAGTAAGTAAAAACATTTTAACAATTTTAAAAACACTTATTAGAGCTGGTTCTTTTTTTTTTTTTTTTTTTTTCACATGCCAAAGTTTTAATAAAGCTAAAAATTTTTAAATTATTTTTTGTATAAATCCTGTCAACTATATTTCCCATACGCAGAAAATATTCAAAAATGGAATCAATCAAATCGCTATGTAATTCAAACTTTGAAAACCTTTTTTTTTACAAAATATTTTAATTTAAAATTTCTGTACAACTTTTTAAAAATCTGCGGTGATTCAGATTGAATCTACGCGTTTCGTAATTCACGCAGCATGAATCTAAATTATAAATATCTTACGAAATATCGAATAATATCCAAACAAATATTGTCTAATATGGAAAATATATATTTTTAATGTTCTATAGACAAATATTTTTTTTGTGCAAAGGTGTGACAATTTTGATTTCATAAGAAAAGACTGGGCAGAATAATCCCCCCCCCAAAAAAAAAGCATATTACCGACGGAAAAGGCGAATCCGACATGTAAGTAGTAGTAGACATCATACAATACACCCCCAAAAGAATCACAAACTCAAACAATCAACTAACTCAAAGTATGAGAGGAAGATCGATTTTAACGCTCAATTTTAAATAATCAAAATAGACGTATCTGAATACATTAAATGCCGGTTCACCGATATTGTTCTTGCAAATAAGCTGATAAGAAATTCTCTAGGTCAGTGGTCCCCAACCCCCGGGCCGCAATCCGGTACCGATCCGTGGATCAAGTAGTGAGTGAGTTAATATTAACGTCGCACTGTTCAGCTACACGAGGGCTTTCGGCGACGGACCACGTAATTTTGAACCATGGTCAAGTGACGTGGACGACACCTGAGCTGGCACCCCCTCTCCTAACTACCACACCACACCAACGGGAGGACGTTTCAGCTCGACAGATTTAACGTGCATACACGGCGGGTCCGATCGAACCGACATGCCATGGTTGGATACCTTAACCACTGGGCTACCGCAGCCCCCGTGGATCAAGTAATACCGGGCAAAAGGAATATTTAATTATTTCCATTTTATTTTCTGTGGTGTATCGTGTAGCGCTTTGCGAGTTAAAATCTTAAATCATTTTATATTCATTTTTTGTGTAACTGTATTTTATTTTGAAGACATGTTTAAATACCATTAAATTAAAATTATTAATTCAAAACTATCGAAAATGTAAACCAAGTTCCTTCCCCCCCTCAGCGGACGCGGCGAAATTATCAAATTTTGACCGGTCCGCTATGATAAAAAGGTGGGTGTGAGTACCGCTTTATATATGTACACTGTTGAGCAAAAATTAAGGACGAAGTCGAAAAATTAGCATATCAGCTGAACGAAGAGGCAGAGCGGACAGAAAGACCAATCAGGAGATTAAGTAAGGTGATGTACGGTAGCACATGCGCAGATATGCAGGTAGACGTAATGGGGGAGTGTCTGAGTAGTATAAAGCATGTTTTCGGTGTAAGATCAGTATTTCTGGCAAAGAGATTGCACGCCGTATAGCAGTTAAAATCACACCGAGTTGCTGCCTCAGCGAGAAATGGCGAATAATCAATCTGTTAGACGACATCTGGATGCTTTTACCCGAGGTCGAATCATTGGGAAGTTGGAGGAAGGCCGCAGTGTGACAAGTGTGGCTGCAGAGTTCGGAATTGCTCACAGCATCGTTTCACGACTTTGGAGACAATTTCAAACTACAGGAACAGCTATCCGGGGTTCAGTAGTGGTCGTCCACGAGGAACCACACCCGCAGATGACCGGTGCATTGTCTTACAGGCCAGAAGAAACAGGCGGCAGACAGCGGGAGAAATCGCTAGACACACGACACAGGCGACTGGACGACCGATATCGCGTTTTACCGTGGCCAGAAGACTGCACGGTGGTGGTCTGTTTGCACGACGCCCTGTACGGTGTGTACCTTTAACGCCTGCCCATCGGAGAAGGCGTTCTCTGTGGTGCCGGGAACATCGGAATTGGAGAGACAATGAATGGGGACGAGTACTCTTTACAGATGAGAGCAGATTCAGTTTGAGTAGCGATTCTCATCGCATACTCATCTGGAGAGAGCGGGGAAGCCGCAATCATCCCTCGAACATCATTGAAAGGGACAGGTATGGAGGTCGCGGTGTTCTCGTTTGGGGAGGCATCATGCTTGGTAGTCGTACAGACCTTCACATCTTCGACGCAGGTTCAGTCAACGGGACCCGTTATTGTAACGAGATTCTTCTTCCATATGTGCGTCTTTTTAGAGGCGCTATGGGTCTGCAGTTCCTTTTCATGAACGACAATGCACCATGTCATCGCACAGTAGCTGCCGAACAGCTCTTAGAGAGTGAGGATATTGAACGTATGGATTGGCCGGCACGATCTCCGGATCTCAATCCCATCGAGCATGTATGGGATTTTCTAGGCAGACGCTTGGCAGCTCGTACCTTACCACCAGTAACGATTCGGGAGCTTCGATTGGCGCTGCAAGACGAATGGGCAGCAATGCCAAAACAACTCATTGACACCCTCATTCTCAGCATGGGCAGACGCTATGAAACCTGCCTAGCAGTCAGGGGAGATCATATCCCCTACTAAAGACCGGATGTTTCTTGCTGGACACCCATCACAGGGATGTTTCGGCCTTCAGTCGCATTGCGCTCCATGCTACTTTTTCAATCAAGCTTCTTTTTATCCCTCTGATTTCTCTTTTAGTAAGTGTTGCTTACATTACACATGTCCTTATGTATTGGGGATCTTACGGTATTAAATGTGTTGATTTGGAAAGCTTTTGTACAAAGTTATATTGAAAAAACCGTCTCGTCCTTAATTTTTGCACACCAGTGTACATCAGAGTTAGCCAACCCGCGGCATGCGTGTTACAATGCAGCACGGTGGAGTTGTAACAGTGGCACGCGAAGACTTACTGAAAAAAATTAAAGAATTTTTCAAAATAACCAATTCTTACAATTTTATTGAAGTTGGGTTGTCTCGGACAAAAAAATCCTCAAAATTTAAATTAAAATATGCTTGTGAATAAATGTTTTCTGCTTGAACATAATAAAATAAATATCACTCAAAACTAGCTGATGTGCACCTATAATAACCTAATTTTGTGGGCATCCGTAAGAGCAAATCTTAATATAGATGACTTGGTAAAAAAAGTAGTAATTCAAAAGCCACATTATAGGTAAATACTGAGCGTTTAGTAATTATTTTGAATTAAATGATTCAAGTCACTCATTTTTATTTTATACCTTACCTAATTGATTGAACTTGTTCAAAATTCATTAAAATAAAAACCTAAGAGAGTTTGTACTTCCGTCTTATATTATTTTTGAATTTCGAATATATAGGCTTGCATTAACAAATGTGCTATTTGCATAAAAATCTCAAAATAAGCTTATAAGCAACATTTTTTCAGTTTTTCACATTTGTTTGTTGGAAAATCTGGAAGTGGCAGTTTAATTATTTTTTTTATCAAATTATGGCACTTTTCCGCAAAAGGGTGAAAGACCACCCCTGATATAGATAATCTGAATCCAAACGAAACGTTTTCTAAATGGCTTAGTTGCGGCATCTTCCAGATCCTTTGAAGCTGTTGACATTTGTAAAAAGAAATTAGGCACCTAACTACTCGAAACGCACACTTTTTACGTTTCTCTGGTTTTGAAAAAGGCACAATATCATTGACAACATCTGTACGACACTTTTGACATCCGAGACATAGTGCTTTAAAATCGAGTACTTAAGTTTGTAAATTAAAATTAAAAGTGAATTTGAGTTTAACTGTTATTAAAATGAAGGTTTTACGTACGAGAAATTTAAATTAATTACAATGACTCGTGTCGATTATAAAACATTATTATTAAGGTATCCGGCTACGTTCGGAACCGTGATTTAAAAAAAAGTGCATAAATGGATCCTTTTCATGATATTTAGTGTCACTTAGATTAGAATACATGTATATAATTGTTTTAAGGAGACATTTTGACAAAATATTTTATTCAAATACAATATTTTCGCAAAAAATTAACTTAGATTAACCTTTTTACAAAATGTTCTCCTTTAATAAAAAATGCTTCTAAAATAATAATATTTTGCTTATATAAAGTAAAGACTTATCCAGAGTCTGAACTTTTTTTTTTTAAAAAAAATTCACATTATTTTTCAGTTTCAACCAATTGAAATAAATATCGGCGTTTTTTTCTTAAAATTTCTCTCCTCTGTTGTAAAACATGAATAAACCCACTTCTAAGTTATATATTTCAAATATTCTCGTTGAGCCTCTGTACAGAGGTCTGAGCTATATGCAGGCAAAATACTATTATAATAGAAGCATTTTTCACAAAAGGAGAATATTTTGAAAATGGGTCATTCTATGTTCATTTTTTGTCAAAATATTGTACTTAAATAATTTTATTTTGTGATACTATTCTTAAAACAATTTTATGTACATTTTCTAATCTAAGTGACACTAAATCTCATAAATATTATCTATTTATACGCTTTTGCAAAATCTCGGTTCCGAACGTAGTCGCATACCTTAATTGACAGGAAACACGCGCAAACTGTCTTCCCGAGTAAGTAACGAGCTATCTAGCTAGTGCTTTTGACCTAATTTCATTTGTGTGAGATGTATTGCGCACTACGGCATTGCCACGTTCCTATGTTCTACCATCTCATTATTTTGATTTTTTACATCTTTTTTTTATATAGTAAAAAATCTTGCAATGGAAAAAAATGGAGAAATTTTCTGAAAACTGCCCATTCTCAAAGTTTAGCTTGGGAACAGCGGAATAGGCAACCAAAAGTAGAGGATGGTCCCGTTCTAAACGAAATGCTTATAGTTATGATAGGTATGGCGTATGGGCTTTATATGTAAAGAGTGGATAGAGTTAACTTCCCCGTAAAAAATTTTAAAATGTCCATTTAGACTTGAACACTTTTTTCCCAAATTTCTCCGGAAAAGTGTATGTATAAAAAAAAAAAAAAATTAAAATTCATTTTTTTTTCTTTGCGCACATCGAGTTTCTTTTTAAAATCTAATAATTTATTTTGCGTCTATTGAAAAAAAGAAAAGTCATAAATTAATTATTTTACAATTCTTATTTGGGGTTTATTATCTTAAATATAATCTAGTAAATGGTGTTTTCTATGCGCGGACACATACTATTTGTCTTCCTTCTCCTTATTCCAATCAATTTTGTTTATTTTTATGCTCTCTATTTTTATTTCTTATATCCGAATTTTTTCCATAGCTTCACAATGCAAGGATATGTGGAGGAAGTTACGTAATTGCTATTTAAATGCCATCAACAGACGCCAGAACAAAAACATTCCAAAATGGAAGTATGAAGATGAGATGTCTTTTCTACTGCCTTTTATTGACGTTCGATCGTAAGTATACGTCACATTAAAAACGCATCATCCACACTAAAAATAGCTAGTAAAAGGTTTTTTTTTGGTTATATATTAAAAAATTACTAATATTAAAAAAATTACCAATATAAAAAAAATTACCAAAAAATACTAAAAAATTTTGTTATATTTTTCCTCTTGATATCATCACAGTGTACATATACCGTAAAATCCGGCGTATAACGTGCACTTTGAACTAAAAAAAAAAAGATGGAAACATAAGAAGGCGCGTTTTATGCCCGGTATAAAAACGATAGATTTAAAAATAAAGAGATGAGCATATGAAAAATTTACTTCTGTTTATATCGAAACATTGTTTATTTAAAAGAAACGTCTTGCCTTATGAGTTAAAAGAGTTTATGATGTTAATTATTGCACGATAATTAGAAAAAATTAAAAATGAAATAAATTTTTTCATCCATTTCAGAAGGTGTAAATATTGAACATCTTTATTCCGCTCATTCCGTTATTATATTTTTATTTCCCTAACTGGTTCTACAGTTCTAAGGCAACTCATTAAATCCATCATATGATTTTTTTTCATTGCCACATACAACGAGATAAAAGACTCTATTAATCTGAACTCTAAAATATAGACATAAATTATTTCTCTGACAAATAGAACTAAATACAATACTCCCAAAGAAGTTCTCGTTGAAAGAGTAATAGCATATCCAAGCTCATTTGCCTTCCTTCATCCATCAACACCAGTTACTACAAGTTACAGTTCTAGAAGTATACAATTTATTCAAAAGCTTGGGATAGTACCTCGAATAAATAACTTCAGAACATACGTGCATTTCCAGGTTTCTTCGTAAAAAAGCAGGTGTGCGTTATACGGCGAATATACCTGAAAATTAAAAAATTCAGCTTGAATGTAAAAGTGCGCGTTATACGCCGGATTTTACGGTATGTATACCACTTTGGAAAAAATTTCTACATTTCTAATTCATAAAATTAGGAATGTTTGACTACATTGTAAAAGATAAGAAATGATACAAAATAAACTCCTACCCCCATCACAACGAAATAATGTATTCGGAAATGCGAAGTTTAGTATAAGTTATTGAATAGGTAAAAGACAGGTGAAATGAATTATAATCGAATTTTTATTGAGTTT
Organism: Trichonephila clavipes; assembly: GCA_019973935.1. Classification (NCBI taxonomy): domain Eukaryota; kingdom Metazoa; phylum Arthropoda; class Arachnida; order Araneae; family Nephilidae; genus Trichonephila; species Trichonephila clavipes. The sequence goes on from BMAU01018907.1 coordinate 317,492, forward strand.
TATTTTTGCAGACCTCAAAGGCAAATAAATACAAGCTTTTTCTGAATAAGATACTTCACATATATCTTACTTTTTGGATGCGTAGAACTAAAAATTAACGAGAAAAATTATACACATTTGTGAATGGAGCTGTGATGAAAGAAAAGAAGTGTGAAGAAAACCGATTGTTCGTATTAAATGAAAAGAAAGGAAATATTTTTTAAATCTTATATAATAATTTCTCATAGATACTTACTTATAATTTTGACTTTGATTCAAAATTTATTCATAAAGCGAATAGAAAAAAAAAAGAACCTAATATATTTTCTCTTTCTTAAGATATCGCTCTCTTCACAGTGGCGCACACAAGGAGGGGGGGGGTCCGGATCGGAATTTTTTTCCGATTGATTATAATTCTAAGTATATAGTACGTAAAATTTAATTACGTATTTGTTAATGATTAATTTTATTAATTAATGTTGATTATTTATTCAATAATTAGTTTTTTACTGTGTTTTGTTCCCCAAAATCGACAAAATCAGGAGAAGCATGATACAAGAATGGTGAACTTTCGACCCCGGACCCCCCCTTGAGAAATTCCTGTGTGCGCTACTGTCTCTCGTTAAATGTCCTTTTTTTCCCCTTATGTATTCTAATTTATTTATTTGTATTCTGTCATTTATTTTCTATTCGTTGAAATTCAGGTGAAATTTTTTTTAAATATTACCTTTCGGTAATTTGATATATTAGCCATGATTATTACATCTAGTGATTATAAAACTTAAAGACAATTAACATGTTATTTTTAAAACTGGGTTCAATAGATTAAAATTAATGTCATATAAGGATACATGATGGTAAGTATATAAAATGAACTTTTCTTCGGCATAAAAAAATCCGTATCTCTGATTCGACGAAACGGAAATATAGGTACCCCTCGTATATACAAGTACTTTTTTCGCACGAATTCACTCTTAACACTGTTCGAGAATCGGGTAAAAACCTCGTACAACATGTGTGTGTGAAATGTAACAAAAATTATCAAAAGCGAATTTTATCTGATTTGAAATTAGAGATATCTCTGTCGAACAGTTTGATAAGCTTGGCAAAGATACTTCATTTGACATTTTTCATTCGAAGATTTTCATGCAGAATTTTCGTGAGCTGTTTTTATTAAGTACACTTTAAAACTTTAATTGTTTCTCTCATTTGCTATGCAGATTAAAATTTTTTCGCTATCCCTTTTAAAGAAACTAATTTTGTTTTTGTTTTTATGAATTATAATATGTACCCGTAAACTATACGTCTGCCGAACGTAAAGAAATGTCTCTTAAAAGATAAATAGTGAAGGCTGAAAGTGTTTATATAGTGATAACGAAGAAAACATTATTCAGTTCGTATTAATAAAGATATTTATTTTAATTTGGAAATACATAATAGCATGTTATTTAAGTTTTAGTCCAAATCCTCCATTGGATCAAAACACGACAATTTTGGGGAACGCGATTCCCGTGTTACATGGAAATAACTTTGCATTTGGTATCATAAACATTTAGTTTTAAATTTCATCTCGCGTTTGCTAGTTTTTTTTTAAAAAATATTTTTAAGTTTTCTTTGCATCTGCTGATTTATTTCATTTTTTACCTCCAAACAGATCTGATAATGACATTGAAATTCATTCACAATCCCCGAGCATCAACACCATCACCGGATCATACCACGAAGCGAACATTGACAATTCCATGCTGTCAGAGCGAGAGGATAGCTCTGAGATGATTCTACCCGAAACTTCCAGTTTCATTCCGAAAAAAGAACCGGATGACGAAAACATGGACATCATGTCCCTTGCCAGGAGAAGGAACGGCTACCGCACGTTCAAACAATACGAGCAAGCAAGACCTGTTCATGACGAAACGGAGATGTTTTTCCTTAGTATTTCCGAAACCGTGAAACGGCTTCCGGCCGTTGACCAAGCACGAATAAAAATGGAAGTGTGCAAACTTGTGTATGAATCCGAGATAAGGCAGTTGGAGGCAGAGTACGAAGAGACGCTTTGAAGAAAAAAACCAGTTCCGACTCGATGAAATTTAACGAATCTCTTGCAAAGTGGTGATGTGTTTTAATTGGAAAATTGTAGACATTTCTGCCTCGTATGTAAATCCTCTGATCATAGCCAACGCAGATGAAGCAAATACTTATTTAGACATTAAATATCATTTTTTTAAAGAAACTTTAAAACCATTTTCATATATTATATTATTAGGACTACTTATATATACTTGAGTAGACATGCACATAATTATTTAAACTAATAACCATGACCTCATTTAAAAGACATACCGTTGTTTAAAAAGGTACAACTTTTTTCAGTGAGGAACCAAGCATGGAAAAATGAATGTCTCGTTCATGCAATAGCATTTTTTTCATTTTTAAAGTAATAACTTTTGATTAAAAATGTAGAAAACGTGTTTATGTATTATTCTGTAATATATGATTAATTTATAAAGACGAAGGGCCACCGAGCGAAACTCATAGAATCAATACTTGATTTTTTTTGTGTATATATAAAATTTGTTTATATATATGTTGTGTTATTTATATATATGTATTGATAAACATCGTTGCAAAGAAAGGAAGCAAGAATGAAATTTAATTTGAGGAATGACATTAGCGATGTGATCCTAATTTTTTATTTGGTTTGGCTTTTATAAGCGCAAAGGGCACAATCAGCCTGAATTTTTAATTAGTTAAGTGATTATTTTAATTTCGAAGTATATTTGACTGAATAACAGTTTTTCCACGAGTATTTCTTGACTTGTGTTGACAACTTATTTAAGAACCTTTTGTAATAAAAATTTTTCTTTTCCATTAATGCACAGTGCTGGAAGCTTAAAATATTCCCTTGGTCAGAGTAATGCGAATATTTCTGATCGTGTTACATAATAATAAATTTTGTTTACTTCCGATTATTTTTTTTGAGCATTTGAAGAAAAAAGGACTATTAAATTGATCTGGTGAAAAAAATCACTCTTAATTTTTTCAGATGAGAAAAACGACCCTTGAAGAATTATGGTACATTTTTAGCTGGCATTTTTAGCTGGCTTACATTGAAATATCCGAAAAATTTCTTTGAGATTTTGAAAAAAAAAATGAACTCGAAGCACAACATTTAATTACATTAAAAAATAATATTTTTTCCATATATTAAAAAAAGTATGGTATAAGAACGTTAAAAATATAATACTGGTAAAGTAAAGGGTGTTTTTTTAGAGGTATAGAACTTTAAATTGCAATAAAACAACGATGTATTATTCGATTGACATGAGTTTTTTTTTTATTCGAAAGATAATCTTGTGGCATTACATTTTAAATATGATTTCTGGCATAGGACTGTCACGGCTGGCTCGGATGTAGTCCAATCTGGACGTCCAATTTTCGATGACTTTTTCCAACATTTGTGGCCGTATATCGGCAATAACACGACGAATGTTGTCTTCCAAAATGGTCAAGCGCTTGTGGCTTATCCGCATAGACCAATGACTTTACATAGCCCCACAGAAAATAGTCTAGCGGTGTTAAATCACAAGATCTTGGAGGCCAATTCACAGGTCCAAAACGTGAAATTAGGCGGTCACCAAACGTGTCTTTCAATAAATCGATTGTGGCATGGGCTGTGTGACATGTTGCGCCGTCTTGTTGGAACCACAGCTCCTGGACATCATGATTGTTCAATTCAGGAAAGAAAAAGTTAGTAATCATGGCTCTATACCGATCACCATTGACTGTAACGTTGTGGCCTTCATCGTTTTTGAAGAAGGATTCCACCGGCCCATAAAGCGCACCAAACAGTCAGTTTTTCTGGATGTAACGGTGTTTCGACATACACTTGTGGATTAGCTTCACTCCAAATGTGGCAGTTTTGTTTGTTGACGTAGCCATTCAACCAGAAGTGTGCTTCATCGCTAAACAAAATTCGCTTATGAAAATCGGGAACAACGGCAATCTCGTTTTGGGCCCTTCGACGAATCTACGCCTTGCTTGATGATCGTTTTGATGAATTGCCAAACCAAACTGAGAATAAATCACTTGACAGCTGTTAAATCGGTCTCTATCTTGGAAAGTAATGCCAACTTAAACTTCTATACCTGGAAAAAAAAACACTCTTTAATACACGGTAATGCAAACCAAACAGTGGCCTACACAAGAATGGGGTTGAGGGTTCAGATCCCTCCTATACAGCAGGAAGTTTTTTTTTTTTATTTTTATTATTTTTTTTAGCATGGAGATTATTATGCCTTGACGCTTTCTCATCTTTGTGTTTTTTAAATGTATACCCTCCCGTAAAAGTAGCCTGTGTGCGCCAATGTCGCCAAAAAAATTTAAAGAAAACTACATACAAGTTTTTGGGCATGTTATACCTTGGTTTGTGCATGCTATATTCTTTATTGGAAAAATTTTTATTTTTAAATAAATATTTTTTTAAGTAAGAGGTCACTAAAACTGATTCACATTCCTTCCGGTTGCGATAAATAACTTTTGACAATTTTTGAGTGAGAGAGAGAGAATGTTATTGTATTGAAGTAAACAAGTTAGGATAAGAGTATGGTGATTTGTTTTTACCTAATCTTTTACAAGTTATGCTTTTGTGATTTCCTGTTATTTATTGAATATTTTCCTCCTTTTTCTGTTTGGGCATTTTATGTGTTTATTTTAAAATATTAAGTGCTAATTTTATATTGCGATATCTGAAAAAATATTAAAAATGAAATGGATCAATCAACAAGCACAATAAATTAAATGAAACGCAACAACTTTATATGCTTAGCAAAAGAAAAGAATTACGTTAACTTGTTAAATACTGAAAGAAAAAAAATTTCCAAAAAAAACAGGACCGCAGTAGTTTAATGGTTAGAGCTGTGAGTGTCGTGATATTCCAAGTCCAGCTCAGACTTTACCAAAGACTCATTAGGCGAACAATAGAGACTGCTTTCGCGTGAAACGCAATTTGTCCTTACGCAGTGCGGCAAGGAATTTGAGAGAGTCAAGTCATTCTTGTCATTGGACCGTGATTCAACGTTTTGAAGTCCTATCTCTCTATTGTAAGCGATACTATTTGAAACCTATCTGAAATCTAAAAGAAAGAGCATTGTTTTCTGACTATTTTTGAATTGAAGCGTGAATAGAAAGGAAACGGTTACCGATATCAATTATTTATTTATTTTTCATTTCTTTGAAATACCTTTGCCAAACGTTTATATGGTAACACCTCCGGAATTGTGAGGAGTGAAATAAGAAGAGAGAGAGGGGGGGACATACTTTTTTCTGAGATAATCTTTCTTAAGTTCTTTGGAATTTTATCTTGAATATTATTATTTGCATTAATTTTTTTCATTTAAGGTATCCGACTACGTTCGGAACCGGGATTTTATAAAAGCGTATAAATGGATAATTTTTATGATATTTAGTGTCGCTTAGATTAGAATACATGTATAAAATTGTTTTAAGGACATTTTGACAAAAAAAGCTATTTAAGTACAATATTTTGGCAAAAAATTAGCTTAGAATAACCTTTTTTCAAAATGTTCTCCTTTTATAAAAAATGCTTCTAAAATAATAATAAAAAAATATTTTGCTTATATAAAGTGAAAACTTCTGCAGAGAGTCTGAACTAATTTTTTTTTTAAAAAAAATTCACATTATTTTCAGAGTTACAACCCATTGAAATAATTATCGGCGTTTTTTTCTTAAAATTTCTCCCCTCTGTTGTCGTAAAACATGGATAAACCCACTTCTAAGTTATATATTTCAAAAATGCTAGTTGAGCCTCTGTACAGAGGTCTGAGCTATATACAGGCAAAATATTATTATAATAGAAGGATTTTTCACAAAAGGAGAATATTTTGAAAACGGATCATTCTATGTTCATTTTTTGTCAAAATATTGTACTTAAATAATTTTTTATTGCAATACTATTTTTGAAACAATTTTATATACATTATCTAATCTAAGTGACACTAAATATCATAAATATTATCCATTTATATGCTTTTGCAAAATCACGGTTCCGAACGTAGTCGGATACCTTAAAAGCATTTGAAGTGACTCATTTAATTTAGTTGTTACGTGAAGCAATTTTCTTGAGGAGAAAGCATACGAAGTAGCCAGTTTTTCATTATGTTTTTCATAAAGTCGAATGACAAACCATTACTTTCAATAATTCTGTAATGTCTCTTTCTCTTTATGTATATTAAAGAAAATGACTCAGAAAAATTCTCTCAGATTCCATGCCTTCGAACTCAACTCTAATGAGAAAGGTCGAGGGTGAGTGAGTGTTTATTGCGTCACTTGAATTACGGTCTAGTGACGAGGACGACACCTGAACTGGTACTGCACTCTCTTTACTTCCACATCACGTTAATTGGAGGCCTTTCAACCTCGACAGATGATCGTGCATCAGACACGAAAAATAGGGGGGGAAGAAGCGTAAAAAAACAAACAAACTCGGGAGTAATGTTATTAAGGCATAGCTTTTTGTCGTAAATTATTTAATAAAAATTGAAAATCACTGAATTGATAAATAAAATGTAATGTTTTTAAAAACGAAATGATATCTATAATATAAAAAAAAGCAGTATTTCTTCAGAACAAAAAAGCTGTTGTCAATTTTTAAGTAAAAAAAAAATTAATATGTTTTAATTTGATGTGAATTTATGATACACGTACACACTACGGATTTTTAAAAAAAACGTATAATTCGATTTATTTTCTTCTGTTTTATTTATTTTCAAAATGATGGAAACTTTCCAAATTCCGTTATCTCACCTTAATTCAAGGTACCAATTGACTTAAGCGTACATGCATTGAAGGCAGACAATCCCTTTGTCATACTCTAATGAAAATGTATGGGATAATGCGACTATTCATTCTGGCTTTCATGTATAACGATATTTCATCTGTGACTGTATAAATGTTAAACTTCGCTGCGAAAGGCATTCTCTTCTCTAAATATTTACAAGGAGGGACAAGTTCTCGAATAATGTAACGTTATGCTATTGAGATGTTTTCAAGATTACTATTTATACGGAAAGTAAATGTTACTGTGATATAAAAGATTTTGAGATATCATTTACATTCTATAGAAATAGTATTTTTATCACAGTTTATGAGCGAACATAAATATGTAAGCTCTAGAATCCTTTCTTGCATTGTAAATAGTTTTTGTAACAGGATATCTAACACTTTTTCCAGCTTTAGTTTTTTATGTATGTGTATTTCTTCTTCAAATTCTTGGAAGTGAAAACCATACATTTAAAATAATTTATAAAAATAGCTCAGTCAAAAAGTTCGTTAAAGAAAAATGACTAGATTTGGGAAATAATTATAAGTTAAAATTTTATGCAGTTTCCCTAGGTTTTTCTGATAGAAATAGTGTTATATAGCTAAGATTAAAAATACTTTAAGGTATCCGAACACGTTCGGAGCACTTTTTAACAAAATAAAATATTTAAACATTATAAAGGCTTTTTTATAGGACTCAATACCAATAAATACTAATATTTAACTAACAATATTTAAAATAAGTTGCCTAAATTTCACAGAAATCACAATTATAAGTGAAATTTTAGCAACATTTTTGTAAAATTTCAAAGCAATTAAAGAAAAAAGTAATAAACTTATATTAGTAAAAATATTACCAAAACAATATAGATGCATTTATGTAGAGAATGTACTAAAATTTTAATGTTTTATTAAAATTTGAAAATTTTATAGTTGATTGAGTAAACATTATAAGAAAAATCACATTCTTTAGGAGACCATTATTTAAATTACAAACCCTAACTCAAAAAATATTCATACAATAAGCAATATTTTAGTACATTCTCTAGAAAATAGCATAAATATCAGGTTCAAAAAGTTTTATAGAAATACATAGGTAATATTTTGAGTAATTAGACTCGCCATGATAGATTTCGAGTAATTTAAATGCCCACTTCTGGTAGATCAAAGACCCACTTTCGGTTTTTCTAACTTAATAATATTGATTGTAGCTTGGCCTCTAGGTAGAGTAGAAACAAAACAAAATATGTTTTGTAAAGCCAAAAGATGGCTCTCTTCAATAACAGAAAAAACAAAAATATCTGTCTTGACCGAATTTCGTCATTTTCAACGTGTTCGGATACCTTAATTTGTGTTTTGTTTTCTTTGCACAAACTGATTTGTAAGATAATTATTCATTATATATTTGTATGTGTTATTTCATGATATTCATCATATATTTGTATGTGTTATTTCATGATATTCATCATATATTTGTATATGTTATCTAATGGGGTATTCATCAAAATATTATCTTAATAATTTATGTTTATGTATGTGAAGTGCATATATGTTTACATTTTCATAATTACTATTGTAATTTTCTAACAGTGTTTCAATATTTCTTGTGTTTTTATCTTTTTTCATAATCTTATTTAATTGGAATTTCCATTTTTCTAAATATCATTAGAGAAATAATCACGTATGTCTCGGAAACCTATGTAGTATCATTGTACCGTGTATCTCTCAATGAAGAATTTTTAAAGCTATTAAACTGTGTGTTTATTTCAACATTTCTCAATTTTAATAATTATGAGATGATTATAATATGTCCCCAATGTTTATGCAATAGTGTATTTCATTTCCTTTATATTATCAACTTATTCAAACCGTTTGTGATGAAAAATTCGTGTTGATTTTATCCGATGTTTAAAAATAAAATTCGCTCGTACAGTTCTTTTTTTGAGGTGGAAAATGTTCTAAAATTAATTTGGTATTTTAACTTTATTAGAATATTAAAAAACACGACAACAATTTTTTCTTATACTTCCTAACATTTACTTATAACACAAGGCATTCTCCATCAACAAAATATCTTTTACTTCTTACACCCCAATGATAAAGGGCACTTTTGCATGCTTAAAAGGGAAAAAAAAACTGATTTATCCAGTTTCTAAATTTAAAAGGACAGAAAAATAAATGAACGAGGTAGTGGCGTACACAAGAGGGGAGGGGGAGGCGAGTCCAGACCTCCCATTGACCTTGATTTTTTACCCGATTGATTATAATCCTATGTATGTAGTACGTAAAATTTAGTAAAGAATTTTTTATTAATAATTAATTTTATTAATTAAGGTATCCGACTACGTTCGGAATCATGATTTTGCAAAAGTGTATAAATGGATAATATTTATGATATTTAGTGTAACTTGGATTAAAAAATGTATATAAAATTGTTTTAAGAATAGTATTGCAATAAAAAATTATTTAAGTACAATATTTTGACAAAAAATGAACGTAGAATGACCAATTTTTCAAAATATTCTCCTTTTTGCGAAAAATGCTTCTGTTATAATATTTTGCATGTATATAGCTCAGACCTCTCTGTACGGAGGCTCAACTAGAATTTTTGAAATATATAACTTAGTGGGTTTATCCATGTTTTACGACAACAGAGGGGAGAAATTTTAAGAAAAAAATGCCGATAATTATTTCAATGGGTTGTAACTGAAAATAATGTGAATTTTTCAAAATTCATAGCTGAGCCTCTGTACAGAGGTCTTAGCTATATACAGGCAAAATATTATTATAATAGAAGCATTTTTCACAAAAGGAGAACACTTTGAAGAAAGGTTATTTTAATTTTTGCCGAAATATTGTATTTGAATAATTTTTTTTTTGTCATAATATCCTTAAAACAATTTTATACATGTATTCTAATCTAAGTGACACTAAATATGAAAAGCATCAATTTATGCGTTTTTTTTTAAAATCACGGTTCCAAACGTGGTCGGATACCTTAAGGCTTAGTTATTTTTTACTGTTCCCCCCGAAAATGGACAAAATCAAAAGAATATGTTGGGCGGCGTGTTAGAACATGATACGAGAATGATGGTCTTTCGAGCCTGGACCCCCTCTCCATGAAAAATTCCTCTGCGCGCCACTGTTATAACTGTATAAATTTATACTATTTTTAAACATTTTTTAGAAACCAAAATGTGTTCCCGCATGATCTTTAAGACAGATTCAATAATTTGAAAAGAAGTTTATGCCATCATATTTGCACGTTTTTGAATTATAAGAAATACTCTCCTTTTTAAGATAAATTAAAATTTTTATTCAACTTACGTGTGGTTATCAAAGATTTAAAATAATACATTTATAAAATAAAAAAAAGGAATTGTTTATAATGGGTTCAATTCAAGACGGTCACATGGTAAAGACAAACACGTGTTCTCCTTTGAATTGAAAACAGACGTCAAACTAGTTGCATATTTGTTGTTTTATTTATAAAACACCCATAATATTTCAAATTTAGTAATTGGGTAAAGGTGATCAAATGTTGTAAAAAAAATTCTTACAAATATTTTAAAATTAAAAAAAATACCTTTTTTATGCATATAAAGGGTGTTTTTTTGAGAGGTATAGAACTTTAAATTGCAATAAAACAACGATGTATTATTCGATTGACATGAATTTTTTTTTATTCGAAAGATAATCTTGTGGCATTGCATTTTAAATATGATTTCTGGCATAGGACTGCCACGGCTGGCTCGGATGTAGTCCAATCTGGACGTCCAATTTTCGATGACTTTTTCCAACATTTGTGGCCGTATATCGACAATAACACGGCGAATGTTGTCTTCCAAATGGTCAAGCGTTTGTGGCTTATCCGCACAGACCAATGACTTTACATAGCCCCACAAAAAATAGACTAGCGGTGTTAAATCACAAGATCTTGGAGGCCAATTCACAGGTCCAAAACGTGAAATTAGGCGGTCACCAAATGTGTCTTTCAATAAATCGATTGTGGCACGAGCTGTGTGACATGTTGCGCCGTCTTGTTGGAACCACAACTCCTGGACATCATGATTGTTCAATTCAGGAATGAAAAAGTTAGTAATCATGGCTCTATACCGATCACCATTGACTGTAACGTTGCGGCCTTCATCATTTCCACCAGCCCATAAAGCGCACCAAACAGTCAAGTTTTTCTGGATGTAACGGTGTTTCGACATACACTTGTGGATTAGCTTCACTCCAAATGCGGCAGTTTTGTTTGTTGACGTAGCCATTCAACCAGAAGTGCGCTTCATCGCTAAACACAATTCGCTTATGAAAATCGACCATTTTTTTTCGAAATAAAATTGCACAATTTGAAAGCGTTGTTCAGGCGTGAGTCTATTTATGATGAATTGCCAAACCAAACTGAGAATAAATTACTTGACAGCTGTTAAATCGGTCGCCATCTTGGAAAGTAATGCCAACTTAAACTTCTATACCTGAAAAAAAACACACTCGGTATTTTTAAATAAAATACAATTTTTAAATATTTATGTGCATAATCGTTGACCAATATATACTTTTTAAGAGCAAAAGTTGGCAACAACGAAACGCATGAACTGATTAGTTGGAAACACATGATTGCTTTTATCGTATGACAATGACGCCACATGAGTTTTAGACTTTATTGGCTAGAAACACGTGGTTGTCATTATCGTATGACTATGACGTAACATAAATTAAGCTCTTTGTGTATTACAATGAGTACACGATAGTAAAATAAAAACTAATCATGAATAAATCAATTTTGCTAAAGTTGGTTTTTCTTTTCCCTTAGAGAAAATACACCTCCTCGTCAGACATGTGAAAATTAAGTGCAATTGATAATCGGCTTTAACTGATTACCACGTGATTCGACTCTTAGCAGAATAAATAAATGTATTTGAATTGCAATAAATAAATCAAAATGATTGAATAGACACAGCCAAATAAAAATTGTTCTCATAAAATATTAAGTAAGTGCACGCAACAGTATGTTCATTTCTAAAGTAAGTAAACCAGTTAAACCGAATTGTGTGAATTTATGCATGCTCTATTGTAGCAACAGAATTTAAGTAACCAAAAAAACACACACAAGAGAATAATGTATTCATAATAGTCAGAAGCGCACACAGAAGTTTTCCAAGGGGGGGAGGTCCAGGTTCGAAAGTCCACCATTCTTGTATCATGCTCCTTTTCATTTTGTCGATTTTTGGGAGCAAAAATCAGTAAAAAACTAATTATTGAATAAATAATTAGTATTAATTAATAAAATTAATCACATTACAAACAAATATTAAATTAAATTTTAAGTATTATATACTTAAAACTATAATCAATCGGGAAAAAAATCAAGGGCTTTGGGAGGGGGGTCCGGACCCCTAGAACGCCCTCTTGTGTGCGCCATTGATAACAGCTCATAGTTCAAAGAACAGTTAGTTTGTATTACATGAATCATGCAAATAAAAAACTATACACTGCTGGCTACACAAAATGCAACACCCTGAACGAAGCATATGAAATTTACATCATGCGTTGGTGGCGATGAAATATGCAAATCATTAACATTATAGCGCAGACGCATATCAGGATCGACCGTAGCACCACAGACAAGCGACGTACAAGGGGAGACTGGTGATTTGAAGTACGGTAATTGTTTTTTCATGAGGGTGTTTTTCCCCTTTTAATTATGCGTAAGCTGTTACCTATGCCATGTGGAAGACATCGAGTGTCTTTAGACCAAGTTTTGGAATTCGACCGAGGTAGAATAGTAGCCAATAGGGATTTCGGATTATCCTTCAGAGAAATCGGTCAACGTGTTGGACGAAACCAAGCAACTGTAATACGGATCCACCTCGTTGCACAGACATTTATAAAACCAATAAAAAAATATCTTAATCTAAATATGTGTGGCCGTAATTTATTAATTCATCTCGAAGAGAGAAAGAAAGCTATTGCTTTTAATCTCGTATCGTTTTTCAATTCCTACTATTATAGTTCACTCTCTCCCTATGTATTTATATCTTGTTCAAATTATCAATCGTTAATAAAATACTTTCTATTCATCCATTCAAGTTCAAATAAATTTTTTAAAACTTTTTGCGGATGACACACATAATTAAATTTTATCTTTTAATAAAAATTTATTCTGCGTTATTTCTGTCGTAGTTACAACTAGCTGCAACAGATGGCGCCAGTACGGTTTTATAACGAAGTAGGAAGTGACGTAAAATTTTTTTTTGTATATTACTTGTTAAAAGATGAATTTTGTTTTAAATTTTTCTTTTGTTTCGTATGAATAATTTCTTTACCATAACATTAATTATATTTAAGTTCTTGATGCCAAATAATAAAACTATAAAAAACTGCAACAGAACTGTTTCTATAAATGTTAACCTATCACATGATCTTTGTTAATAGTTCTGTTTGCCAAACGATTGCTAAAAAAATAGTACATCAATATTACATCTCAAGTAACTTTTAAATAGTTCAAAATAATTTTAGTTTTCCTAATTACAAATTGGAGTGTTAAAAATCACACTTTAATTCAGACTTGCATTAATAGCTGTTACTCGTAACAAGCTCGTACACTGTCATTTAATGGGCTGTACCTGCATGTTTTTAGGAATGCGAAATTACTCTTCTATCGCTCAAAAAGATGATTATACAATAGAAAATAATTCTGAACGTGTTATTACGAATTTTTTTTTCTAATAAGCAGATATTTCTGCAGAATGACATTTATATAAATTTGAATCTTTGTATGTATATTTTTTATTCAAATTAACACCATTTTCGTATTGCTCCAAAATTTTTCAAGATATTTCGCTGATATTTCAAAGGAACCCTAAGCATTTGGTCACCACACACACAAAAAAAGTTTCGTATTTATTTGTAGTGAATTTTTTTCTAAAAACCTTATTTTCACCGTCGACAGATGGCAGCATCAATATGCTTAGGGAAGAGCTTATGTATGTACAAGCAAAGTCACGCCAAACATCACATGATATGCAGCCAATAGTGGTAAACTATTTCCTCTCATGTTTAGAGAACGATTATTACATTTGGCGATATCTTTCGTTTTGGCAACATTTATATATCCGTATGTAATATATTTAACTATGAGATTTGTAACAATTCCATGGTACACTAACTTGATATCGGTATTCTGTAGATTTTTCCTTCTAATAGTTGTAATGTTTTGCCAAGTTTGGCCATTAACATGACTGGTCGCAAAATTCAAAATCGCGCCAAAAACGGGTAGGTTTCCAATATCAAATTAGTTTCCATTTCGTTATTAACAGACGTGCAACAAATTTTTCCCTTCTAATTTCAAAGCAATTTTTGTTTTAAATTTTTACTGCTTTCGAGATAAACTATTCATTTAAACTGTTCATTAAAAATATTTTTAAGCGAGAATTTATGAAGAAAATTTAAAATTCTGGAGAAAATCGAGCCAATTTAATACAGTTTAATAGCTTAATTTTTTTAAAATTAAAATTCAGAGGTGAAAGATTACAATTTAAAGTTTTATGAGTATTCAAGTACAATTATGAATAAAAGATTTGTAACACATGCATTTAATGATGTACTACTTTTATATCAGTTCGCAGCGAATTTTTCCGCTTAATAGTTTTGCTGTTGATTTAAAATAATTCAAAATGCAAAATCAAAAAAAGAAAAAAAAATGATTTTATAATTTTTTTTTTTTATTTATCGATTTTGGTTGTTGTATGGCTTCAACTAATTCGGGCGAAGAACGGGTATATAACCTAGTACACAAATAAAAACGAAATATCGTCTTTTAATTCTTTACCGATCATATACTTCTGAGTGAAATTGATATATTTGGTTGCAATATTCCCTATAAATTGGCCAAAACATATGTACTTAAAAAGGTACATTCAATTGGGATTACTTGTATCTCTATAAATAAATTTCAAACTTCTTTCTGTTTTTTCAAAAAAAAAAAAAAAAAAAAAAAAAAAAAGAAATTCAAATATTGAGACAGAAATTAAAAAAAATATTTTTATTCCCCCTTTCTGAACGCATAATGTTGAGTTTGTATCAGTTAAATAATTACTATTTTGAATTTAAATATATAAGCAGTCTTGTTTCTATATTAAAGCTTTTATTTTCCCCGAGAAACTTTATATTCACATTAGTTCCGAATATATATATGATCCTTTTTTTTCTCGATTTCTCGTTAAATTTTTTTATGTTTAGTGCTGCCATCTACCACTTTATTTTCTTATTAATATAAATTGTAAATGATTGGATAAAGTGTATATTTGAAACTTGGTACATTTTGAAAGATAAAGTTAGTAAGTAATTTTTGTAAAAAAAATCTTACTACAAAAATAATTCTTAAGTATAATAAGTAATCTTATTTGACAGACAAAAGACTAAACTAAAAAGACTAATTGGGTGAAATATAAATAGTAACCATAGAATTATTTGCCAATTTTCTGCTCTACATTTCGCTGCACACATTTCTCGATACATGGCTCATTAAACCGAAATGATTCAGTAGAAAGAATCCCGCCATTCATTTTCCTTAAAAGTGGTGGGAGCCCCATTTAATGGAAGCAAGAAGCTTCATTCTCATGGAATAATGGAGAAGGAACAAGATACCGCATTTTGGAGTTGCGGGGGATATAATATTTTGCAACTCTATATTTCCCTTGACAGCAAGAAAGCCCCGCCTCCAAAAAAATGCCAATTTTTTCAAAAAAGTCTTTATATCTAACTTGTTCCTTCATTTTTCGATTATTCAGCACCGTTAAAACTTCTGCATTGCTCTATTTTGAATAATTATTTAAGCATATATTGGAAAACGTAATTAATATTATTTTAAAAATGAAAATACACAAGTGTGTTATTGTTTACTGAAGATGAATTAAACGAATGCAAGACATTCAATGTTTCATGTAATTCCAGATATGCTTCTGTTATGATTGTAAAGCAAGATAATTGGCAATCAACTTTAAGATATTTTAACTCGATTTTTTTTATGTACATATAAGAATAAAATATTGCGTCGAAATGATTTTCATTACAATATCTGTGAACATTTTTAAACCACCTCTATCCAGAAGTCTCAAATATTTTGCCCCTTCGACATTTTCTGAATCGAAATTGATTTTTTTATCTACAACAAATCTATATTTTTAATTGTAGCATTTAAATTTTATATTATGAACGCAATAACCCGCTATGTACTTTAAATTTGATACTCTTCTAAATTTGATACTCTTAAATTTGATATACTCTTATTGAAATATCATCTGATTTATTTTCAAATTTTCTAGGGATTGTCCCTTTTGAAGTGTGCAATAACTGTTCATCTTTTGGGAAACATAAAACCGAAACGTATGGTTGCCAAGTATATTAGATGATCAGTTGGGCACACAACAATAATGATGCATTAGCATAAAATATATGCAGCTTTACGTTAAGTAATTAATAGTTTTTATAAGTTAATTAAGATTTAACAGAGAGAGAGAGAGAGAGAGAGAGAGAAAGAGAGAGAATAAACAAAACACTAATTTCTCATACAAGACAAAATATCTTAAATTTATACATAATTAGGGATGTTGGCATAAAAGCATCAATTCATTATATCATGCTCTCCAAACTAAAAAAAAAAAGAAATTCAATAATGACACAAGAATAAAGTTATACAAAAATATAACTATCGTACCTTTCTTTATAGTTATTCCTACTGATATATCTTGAATAATAAATACACGTGCGAAGATGAACTAATTAAATAAACATACAAGAAGGAAGACTGAGTACTAAAAAATTATAGTTTAAAGAAAAACTAAAGCGTGGGGTGCTCTATATTAATATTTATAATTTCTTACTAGTTCTATTCCGAAATGCTGAGTTAGTGTAAAAATGTAGTACAAAGCACCCCACGCTTTTACCACAATGACATTAATTTTTTCGTTAATCATTTTATTCTCCTATTAAAAATTATTTTTTTACTTTTTAGTTCGATTCACTATAAAAGCGTGTTTTTTAGTGTTTTTTAAAACTATCATTTATTTGTTGAATTTATCCTTGAGTTTGATATTTGGAGCCAGAATTATGTGGCTGCTGGAATTTGTTTTGCTCTTCAATGGATATTAATTAATGGGTCTGATGGGTACTTATTCTCTCCGTTTATGGGGTCTCGGATGAGTCTCATATCGTTTTATTTCAAACATTCCGTCTCTATAGATACAGAGGGCTAACAAATAAGAGTGTGTAAAGTAGAAATATTAAGTGTCAGACGTATTATCACCTTTTAAACGTATTGCTATAATGTCAACTCGTACCATCACTTCTAAACGCATTACTTTAGAAAAATTTAAAAATATTTAGCAGTTAGAGTATAAATTATTTTTATTCACATGCACGACTCTTTGTTTCCCTTTCTCACATAAAGAACACTATTTTTTTGTTTGTTTTATTTGTATTAATAACAAGCTTTTTCATTTTTAGTGTTACTCCTTTTTAAGGGTAGGGTTTTTTAGTCGCCATACCTGGAATTAGTTGCCAAATTTTGAAATG
Source organism: Trichonephila clavipes (assembly GCA_019973935.1). Taxonomy (NCBI): domain Eukaryota; kingdom Metazoa; phylum Arthropoda; class Arachnida; order Araneae; family Nephilidae; genus Trichonephila; species Trichonephila clavipes. The sequence continues at coordinate 334,889 of BMAU01018907.1, forward strand.
GAGTATGAAATTAGTCTCCAAATTTGGAAACGGTACATGCAATTAGTCGCCAAATCTGGAAACGATATAATCAATTAGTCACCAAGTTTCGACATCCTTAAAATCATTATTTTTGACGATCCTGATCAGGACAATGGAATAAAAATTTGAAATTATTGTATTGCCATCAGTTCTTGACAAGTGTGCAAAATTTGGACCTAATCTGACCTTTTAAAGTGGGTAAAAATCGAGTCCAAAGATTCCATTACATACAAGTGAAACTTATAAAAGAGTGTTAAATTAAAAAACCAGGGGAGAACATCCCTCCTTTAGTCACATGATTTCTTTATAGTGGTGGACAATCTTGTCAGAACAAGTTTTCCGCATACAGGTGAAAAAAGCCAAATGAGCGTTACATTCTCGAGCGTCATGTTCATTCAAAATCACTCTCCATCAAATCGTGCCAATAGAAGTTATCACTTCAAAACTTGTTTGGTTAGACAAGCCTAAATGAGATATACACAAGGATTTTCTGCTAAGAAGAGGAATCAATATCCACCTCTACACATTCAGAAGAAAAGAGCGCGGAGATTTTGAAAGAAAAACCTCTGACGTTGGACGAAAAATTAGAGAAAGCAATTTACTCTAAAACAATAGTTTTATATAGTTCATAAAAAAAAGTACTAGCTTCAATAAAATCATGAAACAAGAGATGCAGCTGTTCGATTCGACTTAAAATTCATCACCAAACATTATAAAACTATGTGTGAGGCTTTAAAAACAATTCTTCCAACGTTCGTTGAAGCCGAGAGGGCAGTTTCTGCTGCCGGATTGTGCGTCATAAAGCTTAGAACTAGGCTGAGTGATAAAAGTATGTAAATTGCTTGTTTTCTTAAATCCTATTTTAAAAATAAATAATCAATTTTTTAATTTTTTTAAATTTTTTTAGCTCATTATATAAGTAAGTATTAATTTTGGAATTTATATATCTCCTTATTTTATATAATTATTATTGATTTTATTTAAAAATAACTTGTTTTTAAATTTTTAAAAGTTTTGATGTATTCCCGGGGATTTGGGGAACGACAATTATATTCCCGGGAAATCAGTAACCCTTATCAGCATATGTGTACAGATGGCCCAGCTACCTAATATGTGATGTTTTTATAGTTCTCATCATGTCAGTCCAGCCATATTTACCATATTTCCTATAAATTTCGTGATCGTAAAGAATTCTCCACTCAATATTCTCTTGAATAGGTTCAAAGATTTTCTTTTCAAAAATGACCAACTTTTCTTCCTCTGCTTCATTCAGCGTCCAGCATTCACTTTCATACGACTTAAAAATAAAGAAATTGGTAATCGATATGTTTCAGTGTCTTTTTTAAAAAAATCGCCAAAAATTGGCTACTTTGCTTACATGTTCCACTAAAACTTAGCCCTTCTTTAAAAAACTTAGATCTCTGAGATATTGTGAGAATTGCAATGTTACTGAGTTTCGTGCAGGTTCACTTGTAAGCTAGACATAAAAATACATTAAATAGGTACTTACGTATTAGCGTCACGGCAGCAAAATTTGCGCCACATGAATTGGACCATGATATCAAACAAAAAGATTCTTACATGTTTTATTTAAAAATGTAATAATCAGTCAGATTTTGGCTGAAAATGGCGCGTTTCGCGTGGCGCAAATTTGGCTGTGGTAACATTAATACGCAAGTACCATCGAATATACCACATTGAATTTTTAAAAGCTGTTTGAAATAAATAAAATAGAAACTCAATAAAATAAGCAGTTCCGAATAAAATCCTAGTTTAGTTCACACATTTGGCTACAGAGGAGAAAGAAAATCAGCCAAATTACATCGCTTGAACTTCCATCCAATATGTCTACAATATTTCACCAATTTGGCGGCAAATAAAAGAACATACTAAAAATAAGATTTGAACATACAGAGTATTATTACTTTGTCCGACTGGAAATCTTAAAACTCAATCTTGAAGCAATCTTAAACTGGAAAAGAAATTACAAAATTAGCATGAAATAAAGTTAAAAATTATGGCATTTACGTATTTTCGCTACCGTATTGGTGACATTATATGAAACGAAGCACATGGTTGCCAATTTTCAGAGCGTACGACTCCTACAAAATTGAGGTGGCCAACTTGGCAAGTTATCTTAAACATCAGCATTGTTGCGACAATTAGTAAGTATTAAAATTATCTCAAAAACAAATAACTCGAATTAATTCAGCTTAAAGATAAAGCGAAATAGAAATTAGAGCATTAACATAAACTGAAGTAAAATGAAAATAATCTGTAACATATTATACAAAATAGATCTAAATTTGATTGGTTGGATTGTCGTATCGGTCACTTATCCCGCCAAGTTTTTTCTCACCAAATCGATAAAGGGTAAAAATCACCAAATCGTAGAGTTGCTACTCCAAAACACAACACGCATAAATGCGTCAAATCGGCAATTTTTCAAAATTTGGCGGACCAGTGGCCAATTCAACAATTTCACCTTAAAAACTATCTAAAACAGATAAATTCAAATTAAAATTTAGATTAAGATTATTAAAAAAAGATGAAATAGGCTCTCACCCGTTTTTAAGTTACATCGTAGACACACACATACACACAAGCACTTTCTATTATTAGTCTAGATTAGCGATTTTGATTGCTGTACTGTTTATTTTTTATTTTTTTGTATTTATCCTAATTTTCTTTGTTTCAACTGAGCCAAATATGTTCTACTTCTAAGGGGTAATTCTGGAATGCATTATGTTGTTGTTTCCAATCCCCTTGGAGCAGGAAAGCCTACACCAAGTACATTTGACCTTTCCGCGTAATAGTCTCACACACCAGGTCTTGCTCTTCATACAACTGTCGCAGGGAAATGCCCCAGCAGTCCAGAAGATGAGCAGGAGAAGCAAGGAGAGAGCAGGGACAGGTAAAGAAAGACTTTACCCCTGCACAAAAGTCATACTACGCAGGTGACCGCTTCTAAGGCGCGCGCCAAGGCTGTCTGATAAGCCCTGGAACTCCTGCACTGTATAGATAGGCCATGACTCTTAGCTGAGTACCAGTGGTGAGCAGGAGGGTTTCACCAAGTCAAAGTTATTTTATTTCTTTGGAAGGAATGAATTTCCGTATGGGTTAAGACAGTGGAACTGGGGTTAGGGAGATCACATCCCCTACCAGCTAGCTCATCAGCAGCTTCGTTCCCAGGCACACCCACATGTGATGGAATCCACTGCAGACATACTTGTCTCCTCTGACCAAGCCTAACTAATTTCGATAAAATACCTAGACCAGTACTGTCCATAGTTTTTGGCCAATTTTTCAAATATTGGATGGAGCTTCTGCTGTCTGTTAGGATCCAGATACTGTCCTTATAAGAGTTGATAGCATGATCGAGAGCACCACTAATAGCAATGAGTTCCGATCTAAAGACGGAACAGTGGTCAGAATTCATGATGCTGATTTTAACATCGTTCCCAGGAGTGTTACTAAAAATACCACTTCCTGCTCTACCCGTATCCGAACGACTACCATCTGTGTAAATAATCATGGCTTGATCGGGTATGTTATTTATTACTTAAAGTGCCAGTTGTCTGAGTAATTCCGGATGGTTGCTATGCTTGGGAGTACTGGTCAATAATTCCTCCCGGAAATCAACATGATTAAAAGAATCAATAGGTGTGATGCAGTTAAAAGATGTAGATGTGTCAACATTGAAATAAATAAAACCATGTTTACGCATGTAATTAAGTGAACTGTCTCGCTTTAAACGTTGGTTACTTGTCCAATTTTTAATGAAAGAAGAGGTTCTATTGAAGGATCCAAAGCTTTTAATTTTGTTAAAATACCTATATGAGTTGACTTCGAATCTCATAGTAAGAGGTTGGATGTCTGCCTCGTACAGAACTATGTCAGTAGGGCAACTATATCTAAGGCCCGTGATAATCCTTGCAGCACTGAGTTGCACTCTCTCCAGTTTTTCAAGTTAGTAGGAGATGCTACTTGAAAGATTTGGTATCCATATTCAAGGACTGGGCGAACCAAGGTTGTATAAATTATTCTAAGTGTGGAGGCGTCTGAGCCCCAGTCTGTGCCAGAAAGATATTTTAAGATCTTAAGTCTCTTTCTTGCTTTATAGGCTATTTTCTCAATATGTTTACTACAGTTCACTTCCGAGTCTAAAGTGAAACCAAGATAGGTAGGGTATTTACTGTAATTCAAGCTCTCACTCATTAGAAAAATTTCAGGAGAGTAGTTGTAAAGAAGCCTATTAGTCGTGAAGAGGCTGATAGTAGATTTTGAAGCATTGAAAGTAATTTTGTTATTGTCTGCAAATTCCTGAATATTTACTAAGGACCTATTCAGCTGGGATTCTATTTTGCTAATATTTGCATCACTGCACCACAAAACGACATCATCAGCGAAAAGTCCAATTTGAGAAGGGTTAACATATTTTTCTACCCCGGAAATAAATAATGAGAAAAGTGTTGGACTCAAACCGTAGCCCTGGGGAACTCTTTGATAGGTTTTGTAAGTATCCAAGAAAGAAGCATGAAAGTTGGTACAAAAATTTCGGTGATTTAGAAACTTTGAGATCCAGGGCAGAGCTTTACCTTTAATGCCAAAGCACTTGCTTAACAGCTTATATTTCCATACCCTTTCAAAGGCCTTTGACACATCTAAAAATGCCGCCATGGTGTGTCTCGTTGGTTTGTGATTCTGAGAATCTCTAACACATTGGGTGAAGTATAAAATTTGGTCAACAGTGGAGCGACCCTTACGAAAAGCAAATTGCTCCGAGGGCATTAAGTTATTAGTGTGTAAATGGTGAGTCAATCCCCGCAGCATCATGCATTCCATTAATTTGCAAGTGATGCAGGTAAGAGAAATAGGACGATAACTTGTCGTAAGACCGGCATTCTTGTTGGGTTTATGAATGGGAATAACGATGGCCGATTTCCACTGTCTTGGTAGTTTTCCAGTTTTCCATGACAAGTTACATATGTATAACAGTCTTTCCCTACCCGAAATTCCAAGGTGGGACAAGAAATGTCCAGGGATGCTATCTGGACCAGGTGATTTGATGGTGTCCAGATTTTGAAGGGCATAAGATAGTTCAGTAAGGTGAAATCAACATTGAATAATGGGTTATCGGCCGGCCGGTCCCTACAAGATTTTACTTGATTTCTGGAGCCTGGCGAAGTGCTTGTCATAACTACTAAAAGCAAGCCGACTTTCATTTGCGTAATACTGAGCCAGGGCCTCTGCTGCTTCCCGAGCATCCACCGAGACATGGCCATTATCACTAATGATAGCGTTAGTTTCTTCGTTACTAGGCTTTAAGTTATCAATTTGCTTAGCCAGTTTCCATAATTTAGCATCTGAAGTTCTATCGTCTAACTTTTCCCGTAGATTCTGCCAGTTTGATCGTTTGACTTATACGTAAATTTTCTTAATTTCAGCGTTCAGCTTATTCAATTAAATGTTTTTGTCCAAGCCGCCATTTTGGGAAATTACTTTTAAGAGTTCCGTCCTTCGGGCAATCAATGGCTTAATAAGGTCTGAATTGTGGGCAAAGAAAGTACGGGTATGTTTACTTTTCCCCCTAGGGATTGAAGATTTAGCACCTGTAAAAATGGAGTGCTTGAAATGGCACCATTCCTTTTCCAAGTTGTCCGAAATAGGTTCGTGCGATATAAGATTGTTAGAGATATTTTCAAACAGACTCCAGTCGGCTTTCTTAAAATTCCAGTGAAGGTTCTTCCCACCATTACAATTGACTTTGAGATCTATTTCGACTAAAATAAGAATGCGATCGCTGCCAATATTGTCCAGTACTCTCCAGGAACTGTAAAGAAATAAACCAGGACTTTTAAATGTCAAATCCAAGACATCAGTAGAATCGTAACTGTTAGATCGAAAGTGTGAGTGCCATCATTTATACACAAGAAAGCCTTATCGTTGACCAAGTTACTAAGCACCAAACCTCTTGCATTTGTAATAGTGCTACCCCAGGTAGTATTTTTGTCATTGAAGTCTCCTAGTATTATAGTGTTGTCATCAAACAGACCTTCCATCCTGTTTGTATCAAGATGTTGACTATTTGGAGAATGATAGAGGTTCTTGATGGTAATAGTGTGATCCTTAGAGTGGACAGTTATACCTAGATATTCGAGATCAGAGGTGCCATTGCCAATATCTGGTAGTCTATGAAAATGGACGTCACGAATAAGAAACATGAGTCCGCCTCCACCTGAAGCTCTGTCCCTTCGGACGATATTATATCCTTCAGCATTCAGAAGTCTCTGCTCGCACAATTTAGTTTCCTGAAGAGCTATAACTTCCACATGTAGTCTATCAGCTATTTCCAGAATCTGGTCTAACTTAATTCTTGTAGCTACAGTACTTAATCCATCAATATTGCATTGCAACAAACGAAGATATTTGGAAGATCTTTTACTTTGTGGAGACTGTAACATATTTATCACACAGGGCCCTCTACCCAAGTCCTGTGCGCGTCCATGATTTACCTGCGTTGTGGACAATGCAGTGTGAGAATCAAATAAATGCGGTTGGTCCATGGCGAAGGGTATTATGCAGCTTCCCTTTAGGCGAGGAACCACTTGGGCGGAAGACTGACTAAACCTCATGCCTGTTGGTCCGCGGAAAGTATTTTATTTCCCTTCTACCACCTATTGGAAAACCAATAGAGGCATTCCCCGATCCGCCACCTGGGGACGCGCCCTGTAGGGATTACAGGCTCCCCCTAGGGGGAATGCATTATAACGCTAAATATATAAGAATTGTAAACAATAACAACATTAGTAATCCTAGGTACTTTTCTGTTTCGGGGGAGGGTGAAAAAATACAACAAAAAATGCCAAATGCCAGTAAAAATTTAGTTAATTTTGGTAAACCTCCACACGCAATTCACGAGTTTGAGTGCTTATGACGCATGTGCAGAAAGACAACGTAAAAAAACACACCTTATTTTGTGGCAAGAAAACAATTTAACAGTCACCAACGCCCCTCCCCCCGAAACAGAAAAGTACCTAATAATGTCACAAAAACTAATTTAAAGTTTTATAAAAAGTTTCAAACTGACGATAGACTGATAAGCTTTCTTAATACTTACATACTATCGCAACAATGCCAACGTTCAAGATAACTCGCCAAGTTAGCAACGCCAATTTCACATGTCTCGTATGCGGCGAATTGGTGACCATGTGCTTCCTTTCATATAATGTCGCCAATACTGTTGCGATAATACATAATTACCACTCTCTTTCTTCATCATGGGAAAACATTTAAATCCATTCCTTGGTTAATTAACATTTTTGGTTATCTATTAACTTCTGATTTTAAATGTCTGGATAGGATTAATACTTTTAAAATTTGAATTACAGCCAAATAACGAATCGACACTCATTTTGAAGCCTTTTTATTTTCAGAAATCAACCAGCGTGACAGCTTTTAGACTGCAGATTATTTAGTACACATCAGTCCCCGAAATTACGTACGGTGATCTTCATACCTCTCTCAACCATTACTAGACGTAAATTTGCCAACGATGTTTTAAAGCTGCTAAAGTTGTTTACTTCGTTTTCGAGTTTTAAATAATAAAAATAATCCTGAAACAATTTGAAAACTTGTCCTTTTGAGAAAATACATTTAAAAATTGAAGATAATTTCTTTTACTAGACACTTACTCCTTGCATGTATTGTCCTTAAAAGTATATAACGAGTTCATTAAATGAAAATAATTAGTTAACAATCTCTACCATAGCTGGTAGCTTGAATCAGACCCTATTTCTGTGTCATGTCTGCTTACTCAACATGGGCCTTTAGAGATATTTTTTATTCTATCTTTCACGAATCACAGCAGTAATTTTTACCGCTAATATAGCTCCTCCCCACGAGATTCACGGCATTTAGTTCATTATTACTCCCCTCGATCACCTCTCATTATTCCAAATTGCTGTTGCGCACATGGACAAGTTAATCGACCAGAGCTGCGCAGAGCCCACTGTTCCCCTTCTCAAAGGCGGAACTCAAAAATTTTGCTTCTTTTCTATCCAATTAGCTACTCTCCCTCACACTGTTTAACTGTAGTCTCGCCCTACGGAAGATTATTTGGTTTATTCATAACATGTTTTTAGCGCACTTTAATATTTTTGACAGCGAATTAATTTTTATGAAACTTCAACTTAATATATTGTGTGTTTTCTATTTCTTATATTAATTGTGATGAGAGGGTAAAGTTAAATTTTAAGAGAGTTCCTCGTAATTTTGTGTTTTTTGAGAATAAAGCGTTATAAATTAAGTTGCATTGTATATCGCTTCTGTTCATGTTTTTTTATACATATATAAATCGCTGTTCCCTTTTTAAATTCCATTGGATTGGTTTAACACAGTAGCGCACACAAAAATTTTTCAAGGGAGGGGTCCGAGGTCGAAAGTTCACCATTCTAATATCATGCTCCTTTTGATTTTGTCGATTTTCGGGAACAAAACACAGTAAAAAACTAATTTTTGAATAAATAATTAGCATTAATTAATAAAATTAATCATTAATAACAAGTAATTAATTAAATCTTACATACTATATACTTAGAATTATAATCAATCGGGAAAAAAATCAAGGGCTTTGGGGGGGGTCTGGACCCCAAGACCCTCCCCTTGTGTGCGCCACTGGTTTAACATCATGGTGAGTATAGCTACTTTGAAGGTATTGGTTATAGGTAATAGGTACTACAAACAACACGTAATAGAATCATATATTCATTTCTTCTGGGTACCTTAGGAAAATTTAGGGCCAGCAATTTAAAGTATCCAAAATGGATAAAACAGATAGTTAACTTGCGCCAATCCCGAGGACAGAACCCACGACCTATGGATCAGAAACCCTTTAACATGACCAGTAGACAAAAGTGATCCCCTCTGCCCAGAGGTTACTACTGGCTTATGTAGATGATACCACTACAGTACTCTCCCACCACTAAGTCGGTGGACAAGCGAACGAGCGAGATATTTGTTGTAGCGAGCGCGTGAACTGTTGCTGTTAATCGGTGGTGTTGCATCAAGTTAGTCTGACGATTTTAGTGGCTGCTTCAAGTGAGTCTGAAGACTTTTGGATGCTCTTCTTGCGAGTAGATGGCGCCACGACAGATAAGTAGGTTGCGCTTTTCTTAATTCAGTCAAGGTCATCAATGAAGTAGCGCAAATTTGGAGGATAGAACCCACGACCTTCGGTTCCGTAACATACCACTAGACACAAAGTGATCACTACCCCTGTTCGGAGTCTGTTAATGGCTTATGTAGAGAGATGATACTGTTACAATAGTATACTTGACAATTGGTTGTTTGAATAAGTTTAAAGGATATACAAACACTTCCAAAAGCAAGTCTCTTAAAACACACTTAAATTAAAATTATAAATGAAACTCATGCGTTTTAATAGAATACAGAGAAAAAGTAATTAAATATGAGAATAAATAAAAAGTAGTTGCCAGATACATATTTCGAAAGTTGTACAATAGAAATTTTAATTTTTGCAAATTGTGTATCTTGGATATATCTAAATATATTTATCTTTCTTAAAAAGGTGCTATTTTTAAATATGTAGAGGATAATTAATTCTTTTACTAAGAATATCTAAAGGGTAAATGACGTTGAATCATTTACGTACAAACGTAGCATGAAATTTTAAATTAAAATGCATTGTTCAAAAGCAGTATTTTACGTTTTTGAATTTCTGAGATAATTTTTTAGTCACGAAAAAAAATTGATTTCTCTTTTTTGTTAAGGATTTCAGAGGTTTTTAAGTAACTAATTATGCTCACGAGTGTATGCCATGCCATGCAATGTTTATTTATTTATTATTATATCATATTTTGGCAACAAAGGGAAACTGGATTCAATATTTATAAGACGAATGATGTGAAATTTTCAATATCCTTGTTGACATTTAAAATTACTTGGTTATTTAGCACATTTTATACATTAATACATAAAAAAATCTTAATAGTCGTGAATTTTTATACACAATAAAAGCTTATAGCTAGAAATATTTCAGTTATTACCAAAAGGAGCTTCATCATTTAATGGCATAAGAAGTAATGAATGTTTAACTATTGTAAGATATTTTAATTTTTTTTAAACATATAAATTTGGTGTTTTTTATAGCATGCAAGTATATGAAATTATATGTTCTTTGTTTACTATTACTAAGTATAACTTATTTAAGAAACACGTGGACAATATCACGTATGCATAGATTTGGAGGTCATTAGTGATATATGCAGCTCTTAGTATAATGATTGTTTAAGTAATTTTACTTTTTGGGGCTAAATTTATAATTGCTATTTGACTTTTAACATGTACATTAAAAAAGTATTGAATTGTTTTAATTTACAATATTTTAACTGTTTCGTTGAAAAAGAATATTTTATTGGTACTAAAAGGGCAAAAATTATTGTACCACTTGAAATGAGAATTTATATACTACTTATATATACTGGTGTGCCAAACATCAGAAACAGGTCTCCCCCATAACTCCTCAAGAAATCATCTGAGAGTCATGAAATTCAGAAATGAGACACAGCATTTTTGCACTTAACTGATGGCAAAAACCTAGTTGCGTAAAAACGAGAATGCAACGTATACAGTAAGGAATAAAAAAAAATAAAGGGCGTTTTAAACTTATAGTATTGTTACACATGATTGATTGTCCAAGAGGAAGAACAAAAAGCAGATGTTCTTTTGTATAAGATATGCTCTCCCCTAAATGCAATGGTTGCTTCGCTCCGTCTCACCCTACTCAGCACCAAATTGTTCAACAGTTCTTGAGGTAAGAGTGCTCATCCTCAATCAGCATCTGTTTCAGTGGTTGGGAGAGGCTGTAATTGGGACGCAAGACGTCTTTCTAAAGCATACCACACATGTTCTATGAGATTTAAATAAGGGTAGAACCCTGGGCAATCCATTCGAGTGATATCTTTACTTTCCCGTAGCTACTGAACATCAGCAGTCCAGTGTGGCCTTGCGTTGTCATCTATAAAAACAAAGTCTGGTCTAACAGCACCTAGGAGCAGATAGTGATATCCGATTATAAAAGCCCTGTCGAAAACCTGGATCTCAGTTCACCCGTTCAGCATAATGCATCCCCAGACAACTCCAAGACCACCGTATCTTTCTGTGATGTTACTGGGATGAAATCGTATCTCAGTCTCTCTCCAAATCAAATGCCGTTGAGAATGGTTTGTGGCACTGAAACGACTCTCATCCGTAAAGTGGACACGACTCCATTGATGAGATGTCCAGTTTTTGTGCTCCTTAAACCACTCTAAACGTTTCCGTTGATGGCCAACTTTCAAAGAGACGCATAGTTCAGGACCATATGAGAATAGGTCACATTTGTGAAGGTGTCTGGCTACAGTAAATCGCGACACTTGTCACCCTGTTGCTGTACACAGTTGCTGAGCAATAGTGCTTACTGACTGGTCTGGGCGCTTTTCACCTGCAAAAGGCAATATGTCAGTCAACCATTGCAGTTGTGTTCCTAAGACGGACACCTCCAATCTTTCTAACAACTATACCTATAGTTTGGAAGGCTTTCCAAGCACGCGAAACGATACTTTTGTTAATTCCGAACCCTTCAACTATACTGGTCAAACTACGCCCATGATCTTCCGACCATTTTTCCACGTGTGAAATCGCCCAGAAGATTTCCTCTAGCCATATTTCACTAAAAAACTCACTTACACTTGCAGCGAATGTCTTTAATTGCACCTCTGTTCTTCCTTTTATTGTAATCTCGAGCTGCACTCGTCGACCATTCGCGTTTTGCGTACACTCACGTCGCCCATGGCATTTTGTTCCTGACATTTGCATAAGCATCACCTTTCTACTGAATTGCGTGTTCATTTTACTGATCTCAATAACCTCTTTTTTGCAATTTCATGGCTATCCACATAAAAAATTTATATTGTTGCTTAAGTTTTGCACACCAGTGTATATTTGTTCGATGTCCTCTTTGTAATTATGGAACTCAAAAGTATTTATTTTTAATTTTTAGAGTAACTTCATTTAGAGCTTAGAAAATGGCGAAAAATAAAGAGAAAAAAAAGGATGAAGAAGAGGGGAGGTTTGGAGGAGTAAAGGAGAAGATGTCGGATATGAAAGACAGCATGGAAGAAATGGTACAAGGAATGAAGCTGAAATTTAAGAATGCAGACGTGAAGGGGAAATTTGCAAGAATGAAAGAGAGCATACAACAATGTTTAAGACGTTTGTAAATTATTTTATTATTTATTATCTAAAAATTTTATTTTTATATCATTAATGCAGAGGCTTAGTTGAAGACATTTTTTTAGAATAGCAATATTTTCGGTACTTACGTACTATCGCAACCATGCCAACTTTCAACATAACTTACCAAATTGCAATCCCGATTTTGCATGTGTTATAGGCGCTGAATTAGCAACCATGTGCCTCGTTTGATGTTTCTCCACTTGCTGCCAATTTAAGTCTTTTCTTTTTCTAATGGGGTTGCGTATTGGCATTTTAACCTTTGCAGACCTAGTACATTCCCCAGGAGCTGGTATCACTTTTTAGCGCGGAACCACATAGGTGATACCAATTACCACAAACTATTTTAACACCCAGTTTCTTCCCAAGAGGGAGACACCTGAGCTTTTAACGATGCGAACCTGTACTAGAATTTAATTTCGCCGAGAGCACCTAAGCCAAACTGACACCCTAGAGGTCTTTTACATACCGTATAATCATACGACATGCCAATTTAAGCCTAATCGTTCGTTTATATGACAAACTCGGATACTAAAATTTGAGCTTATAAATTACCGAATTCTTAAATAATAAAAAAGGATACAATTATATATGATTACAATAATAATCATTATATTATAATAATAATTATAATCATTATACATAATATAAAAAATTACAATAATATAATATGAAATAAATAATAGTAATAATAAATTCATAAAAATAAAATAAAAGAATAATAAAAATTAGTTTTTTTTCTGTTATTGATTATTATTTATTTATATTAATTTAATGTTCTTAACATATTATTTTTTGATTACGCACTCCATATTCCCGTCAGCGTGTACTATTTTTAGAATTAGCGCGGTTTTGTTCAATGTCACTAATACGGTTGCGTAGTACGGAAGTACCTTTTCTTGAGAAGTTCTATTTTTTTAAAGTTCTAAAGTTTCGAAATATCTTTGAAGATAGATATTTAGAGCCAAATAGATTTCGCAGGAAAAGTCATCGGTGCGAATTTTATTATCTCTATTTTTGTAAATTTAATTTTCTGTAATTAGTTATCAGTCAAAAAATTCTGTTACTTTTTTAGCACGTTGATGAGATTTAGATAAAATACCGAAATTTGTAACTGGATATAAATACTTTTATGTCATATTTAACTCTAAAAAATGTAGAACTTTCTTGGTGTTTTTTTAAAATTTAATTATTATTATTCTTAAAAGCCATTCTAATTCATAAATGAAACTTGTCTCAAACAGCTGCTATTTTTTTCCGTTCTTCGTACTATTCCATCGACCCATTTCTTAAAATCAAAAGACGCCGCCAAAAGCCGCGATATGCAGCCAATAATGGAAATCGTTCCCTTGAATGTTCGAACGCAGTAATAATTACGATGACTGCATTGGGCAACAGTTTTTCATTTAGCATTTTTTTTCTCTTTTGGCGGCATTGGTAGAAGGTATAATACTTAACTGCCCTTTTTTCGAATAGCTGTAAACAACAACAAAAAAAAATGTATTTTTTTGAGTTTTTATTATCACTGTGGGCTATTTTACTATTCATTTAATGTTGAATTATTTTTTAAAGGTGTATTTCATTCAAAACGTTCTCATCAACCATAATCTCGATTTTTTTAACTTCAATTTTTATTCTAATTTTAAGTTAATTCGAAAGCAAAAACATTTTTTCCTTTAAAAGTTTCAATTTATTCTTAACTGATCTGAAAATACAAAATAAAAAGTATGTTTCTTTTCTTAAGGATAATTTAAAACTTTGAAATTATCAAGAAATCTTTTTTCTTCCATGAAGTTCGGAATTTTATATTTAGAATCTAAGATTAGTAATCCATTTTTTATTCTTATTTGCTTTTTAAACAGATATTCTTTTTGGAAGTATATAAATTTTTATTTAAAATAATTTATTATTAAACTGGATATTGACTTGTTTTACTTGCGGTTGGTTTTAGAAGTTTTCTTGGGGCTGTGTTTTTTGAAGAATAAAATAAGAATATATTACTGGTTGAATATCATAACATTTCTTGGGGATTTTTTTGGTGACATAATATATGTTATTGGCCCCCTCAACATTTCCTTCTGAGCTTATGCTTTAGCTTCCTTTGTTTTTTCTTCAATAGTTGAGATAATCATTTTTATATGTTCATGTTTGTTTGCTCCATTCAACCATTCTCCTGACAGGTTCCATTCAACCATTCTCCTCCAGGTTCCTGTCTCCTGACATCTTATACTATAAATTTTATTCTAGCACAATATATGGATTTAGTTTTGATTTAAGCTGTAGTGCAAAAATTATGGAACACATTTTCGTGGATTTTTGAAAAAATGTTGAAATAATTCAAATGAAAGCAGGCATAAAAACACTTAAAAGTATTAATTATAAGATGGCAATAAAAAATTATTGGTACTCGCTCATGATTATGAAAGCATAATAGTCCCAAAAGGGTTTAGCTAGGGGCTGTTGAGGAAGTATGATAGTTAATATGAAGTATAACCCTCCCTGACAGCTCTCACAATGACCTCTCATGCTCTTTATGAGGTCTTAAGGTATCCGACTACGTTCGGAACCGTGACTTTGCAAAGTGCATAAATGGATAATTTTCATGATATTTAGTGTCACTTAGATTAGAATACATGCATTAAAGTGTTTCAAGGACAGTTTGATAAAAAATATTTCTTTAAATATAATATTTTGGCAAAAAATTAACTTAGAATAATCGTTTTTCCAAATGTTCTCCTTTTGTGAAAAATGCTTCTATTATAATAATATTTTGCCTGCATGTAGCTCAGACCTCTCTACAGAGACTCAACTAGAATTTTTGAAATATATAACTTAGAAGTGGGTTTATTCATATTTTACGACAACAGAGGGGAGCAATTATAAGAAAAAAACGCCAATAATTATTTCAATGGGTGGTAACTCTGAAAATAATGTGAATTTTTCAAAAATTCTAGTCGAGCCTCTGTACAGAGGTCTGAGCTATATACAGACAAAATACTATTCTAATAGAAGCATTTTTCACAAAATGAGAACATTTGGAAAAAAGATTATTCTAAGTTAATTTTTTGCCAAAATATTATATTTAAATAATTTTTTTTGTCAAAATGTCCTTAAAAAATTTTATGCATATATTCTAATCTGAGTGATACTAAATATCATGAAAATTATCCATTTATGCGCTTTTTTAAAATCACGGTTCCGAACTTAGTCGGATACCTTAAGACAATAAATCCCACTTCTCTACCAAAAGAGTGTTTATTTCAAGAGATATTCATGGGGAGGGGGAGGGTATAATTCTTCTACCAAGAGCACTTCAAGCATGTTCTACGGGATTCAAGTCTCGAAATTCAGCTGGCCACTACATCCTCTAAATATCTTCAGTCTGGAGGAAATCAGGGATCAGTCAAGTTACATATGGGCGAAAGTTATCGTGCATAAAAAGGAACGGAGTGCTAACTACCCCACTGAAAATCCTTAAAAAGAGCATCGTAAGATTTCCTCCTCATCCCCTCAGAGCAGTCCTGGCGCTTTCCTGAAACACAAGCAGCCAGCTCTCTTCTCCCGTTCAACATCAGCTCGTCCAGATTATAACACCACTACCTCCATAGTATGGTAACCGGCATGGTTTTGTGTCCCTGGTTTTCTCCAAACAATAATAAATAGGTATTCAATTTAAATCTCGACTCATCAATGAAGAGAACATAGGCCCATTAATCTCATGTACAAGGATGATGCATCATGTCAATGACTTGACAGGTCTTGTGACTTGGAGTGAGTGGGATACGACCATTGTTCTCCTAGCATAAAACACTGCCTCATCAAACCTTTGGTAAACAGTATATGTTGAAACTGAGGTACCAGAAGTAGCAGAATGAACTAATTGGCGAGTTGAGTTACAATCATCCCTCTTTAGTGCCATACAGTTAAATTCATTTTTTCTTTGTTATTTTTGCCAATTTTTATTATCAATATTTCGGTCGTTTTTGAAAAATACACGAAAATGAGTTTGTTCCTTAACTTTTGCACACTAGAGTGGATCACGAAAAACTTTTTAAAAACTTCACGGTTTTACTCTTCTCAAAAGTAAAAAGGTTCATGGGGTTAGTAAAAAGTATTCTGTTATTCATTGTTCATATTAAATAACAAACCTGATGACGGAAATAATCTTTTATTAGATGCAATTATGTATATAAGCGTTCAAGCATTTACAATGCATTTTGTAAGTTAATTAGTGTAATTTTAAACATTATTGCGTTGATTAATACACTGCTGGCCACACAAAATGCAACACTGAAGGAAGAATGCAAACCCTGTGAAATTTACATCACACTATGGTGGCGATGAAATATGTAAATCAGTAGCATTATAGGGCAGACGCACATCAAGAGTGACCGTAGCTCCACCTGCAAGCGCTGTATAAGGGGAGGACAGATTGGTGATTTGAAATATAGCATTTGTTTTTTCATGCGTTTTTTTTCGTAATCTGTTTACCTATGCTTTGTGAAAGACATCGAGCCTCTTTTGACCAAATTTCTTAACTCGACCGAGGAAGAATAGTAGCCTATAGGGATTGCGGATTATCCTTCAGAGAAATTGGTTAACGTGTCGGAAGAAACCGAGCAACTGTGATGCAGAAGGAAACGACGGACCAACGGGACCGATTGTACCCACCTCGTTGCATCACTTCCCGTGATGACAGGCGGATTGGGCGCATGACATTGATGGATCACGCAGCTACATCACGAACCATAGTACAATAGATTAAGTCTGTTACGCATCATTCGGTGTCCTTTCGTACCATTCGACGCCGTTAGCAGCAGTGAAATGTCCGAAAAGTCGTCCATTGCTTCGTTTACCCTTGACTGGAAACCACAGTCGTTTGCGCCACCAATAGGGCTTTAAATTGCGGACATGTACAACAGAATGGAACGACTTTGTGTTTACTGACGAATCCCACTTCTGTCTGCAACATCACGATAATCAGATCGAGCTTGGAGACACCGTGGTGAGAGGCTGCTGAACTGTTACTTTACGCATCGCCACACTGCTCCTGTACCTGGTATCATGGTTTGGGATAGTATTGGATTTCACTGCCGTACACCTCTAGTACGCATTGCCACTACACTGAACAGCCAGCGCTACTTTTCTGAGGTGTTGGAGCCCGTGGTCCTCCCCTATATGCAGTGCTTACCACCAGCCGTTATCCAACAGGATAATGCGTGACCATACGTAGCATGCAATGTTCAAGAGTTCTTCTTTACCCATCAGATTGAATTGCTTCTTTGGCCTTCTTGCTCTCCCGATCTATCGCCAATCGAAAACGGGTGGTCCATGCTTGCACAACGACTGGCCCGGGATACACCACCCGTTGCTACACCACATCAAGTTTGATAATATGTGGAAGCCGCATGGATTGCTGTAACCCAAGGATGCACCCAAAGATCCTTTGATTTAATGCCGAGGCGTCTGTCAGTGGTTATAGTCAACAATGGCGGCTACATTAACTGCCGACTTTGTCATCTTCTACAAGTCAATAGAGGCTGTATTTTTAATCGTTTGATCTTTGTACAACATGTTATCTTCCAAATAAATTTCGCTGTGATTTCTCTTATCCTCCTTGGTGGTGTCTTTTGTCTGGCCAGCAGTATATTTAATAATTTTTCTGAGATGAAAATTTCTAATAATTGTTTCGCTGTGAGGGAACAAAAATTACTACAAAGTGGACTTGGCAAAAATCACGAATTGATTATGGCAATAACGAAATTAAGCTTTGATTCGATACCCAATAAATGTAATCTCTAGTTAGACGATGGGCTTTTTCTCTCGTATTTAACAAATCTCTAATAATGCGGAATATTTGGAAAGATAATTCTTTTTTCTTGTGTTACAATTGTTATTAGGAAATACAAAAGTTTTTAAATTGATTTCGATTACCATTATTTAGTTATCTTCAAACATGTGGATATCGTCCACTTTCGCGGTTTAATTGGATATAGCAGAAAAAGAAGCACACATAACTCTGGCAGAAGCAATGATTTCTTTATAGATATTTATTAGGTGCGTAAATCATTTATTACTTTACTTTAAATTAAATAAATATAAAATTTTAAAAATCTTTATTTCCTTGCATTTTTTGGTCCCTACTTTTTTTTTAAAATTCAAAATCGAATCATATAATGTAATTTTTTACTTATTAGTGAATAGATATATGCAGGGAGATTATAATTGGTTGCACTTTCAAGATGCAGTAAAAAAAGAACCACTGTTCAGAATGACTTACAATTTGAATTCAATATACTTGAAATGAGAGAAACGCGGTGTGGTATATGAAAAAATTTCCAAAGTGTATATAGATAGTATTGTAAACGGTATAACGAAAGTGGATTCGGCTGCAAGTGGAATTTTAAATCCAATTGCGACAGCTTTAGCATAAATTGCATATTAAACCAACTGTAATGTTCAGTGTGCAAGATTGCTTCATTTTTTTTGACAGAAATTACAATTTTCAAGTCATTTAGCAGTTATTGCAGTGTTAGGGAAAGGCCCATCCACCACGGCAAGATCGTACCTCATTGAATGGAGAAAATCAGTTTTTAATTGACCTTGAGCTAAAAAGCCACATACAAGGCCACATACTTTTTTCTTTTGCCATTCCGTTTGCTCCTTCTTCGAACATATTCAGTTCAAATTTGAAATCGTTCTGAGCAGTAGTTCTTTTTTTGCGGCATTTTAGGAGTGGAATTCTAATTATAATCACCCTGCATATCATTATTTATGAAATGTCTAGAAGGGCCGATGATTACGAACACATTTTTCTTATTCTTTCTCTTTCTTTAAAAAAGTATACATAAAATATTTTCGTTATAAACTTTTGGTGTACGAGGGCTGATTTTTAATCTTATGTGTCATAAATTCCGTAAAATCCGGCGAATCAAGTACACTTTTAACACAAAAAATAACATTGAAATTGACGGGTGGACATTATACGCCGGTTATAAAAATCATAGTATTGAAAATAATGGAAAGATAATCATAAAAAAAACTAAGACTTCTACATATAACGAAACACAGTTTATTTAAAAGAATTGACTTACCGTCTGAATTTAAATGGTTTTACTTCTGGAAATATACTATTTTTTCTAATGTCTTGGATAATACCTCGAATAAATGCCAAAAAATTTATTTAAAACATACCATCATTACACGTACATTTCAGGTTCCTTCGTAAATAAGGGTGTGCGCGTTATACGTCGAATATACCTAAAAATTGAAAAAAGTAGCTTGAAAGTATAGGTGCGCTTTATACGCCGGATTTTATGGTAAATTAAGAACATTAAGATATTTTATGCATGAATCTTCAATTTGAATAAAAATACTTATTGCAAATATATGCAAAGTATACATTATGCAAACATCTGTCTGTTTCCTTTTTTAAATTCTGTTTCAAATATTCGCTCTCTATTTTGTTACCTCGAGGGTTTCTTTGCTTAACCCCTTTGCCCAGACCGGAGGCCGATAAACATTAGCTCTTTCTATAGACGGTTGTGGCTCTTTAGACTTTTAACCACATGAATTATTAAAAAAATTTATATCTACTAGGAAAATTATTGTTTTCCTTTTTTCTTCATAACTATGCATTGAAAAGCTTTACCATATTTGCGTCTAAAATTAAACATTCGACTGGATTAAGGTTTATGTATAAAATAGTTCTTCTCACATGGACAAAGTGTATTGAGAATCAGTGAAAATATTAAAATTAGTTCTTAAGCAGAGTAAAAGCCTCATTTATTGGTAGAAATACCACCATGGGAAAACGCTTATTGATGGGATTTACAGCAAAATTTCCGTATTTGCATACATGAGTCAAGAAGCAATCTTGAATTTGATAGTGATATACATAAGCCTCCAATAAAATAAAAACGCATTCCGTATTTTGTGACATATTTAAGGGTTAGTAAAAAGAAAGTTGATATGATTTTAATATGAAGGAACAATCATAGTTAATTTTAATTCACACACACACACACACACACACACACACACACACACACACACACACACACACACACACACACACACACACACACACACACACACACACACACACACACACACACACACACACACACACACACACACACACACACACACACACACACACACACACACACACACACACACACACACAAACACACACACACACACACACACACACACACACACACACACACACACACACACACACACACACACACACACACACACACACACACACACACACACACACACACACACACACACGCACACGCACACGCACACGCACACGCACACGCACACGCACGTACGCACACGCACACGCACGTACGCACGCACGTACGCACGCACGCACGCACACACACACACGCACACACACACACGCACGCACACGAACACACGCACGCACACGCACACACGCACGCACACGCACACGCACGCACACGCACACACGCACGCACACGCGCACACCCACACACACACACCACACACCCACACACACACCCACCCACACACACACGCACACACACACACACTTGGGATTCATCGTTCCAACATTATAAAATTTTGACCTTGGTTGTTCTTGCATTGAGCCCCAGATATCTTAGAAATCTCTCACTTCAGGGGAATAGAAAATGTCACTTTGTGTATTGTTTTGTTTAAATATTATAAAAGGAAATGTTAATTAGTGTGCAATAGATCGTGACTGTATCGATCACGCCAAAACGATCGTCTTCGTGTGATGTCTAAGTACTGGTTTTATTTAGATACCGCTACACTACTCTCTCACCAGTGAGATGGATAGGCGAACGATTTTTTTCGTCGTTCGCTTGTTTGTTACGGAGAGAGCATGTTTGTTTATTTATTTTATTCTCTCTCTCATTTTTTAAAAATTTATTCTTGTTATTTATTTAATTTTTCTTGCGGTAGATGGCGCCACGACAGTTCAGAAAGTTGCGTTTCAGTCAAGGGCAACCAATGTAGGAAAGATTTGAACCGGGTACCTTCCGTTCCGAACGTCAGTACTTTATCGATCACACCAAAACGATCACCTTCGTGTGATGTCTAAGTACTGGTTTTATTTAGATACCGCTACAGGCTCTTTGCATAAATGGCTCTTTGATACCCTTTAGTTATCTTGTTGTCCAAGCAACTTGGCTCTTCTATCAGAAAGTTTACCCACCATTGGCGCAGACCGTAATGCATATGCACCAGCAAGAAATACTTACGATTCCCGGCCGTCACGCTGACGTGCCAGAATGTTTTCTGCTTCAACCCCGGCAGTCACATATTTGTGCCTTCGATTTGGAACGTTTGAAAATTTCAATTCTTTTTGGAAATATTCCCGCAGGATTTGAGGTACATGTAAATCTAACCTTCTACTTGAGACGAGAGAAGTATTACTTACATGCACACCGATTTTGATTGCATAAACATACCGGTTGATGTGTGACCAATTTGAAATGCATGTGACTATGAATGGTAAATTTTTATCGCTTTGCTGCTCGTTTTACTTTAAAAAAATGAAACTTTTAAATTACCAATATAACCATTTTTATTAGTGGGAGTAAATTATGACTCTCAAATTAGATCCTCAAATACGAAACGAAATTTTACAGCTTTTGAAGGATGTTTGCTCAAATTCTGTTATAAATAAAGCATTTAACAATCAGAAAAAACATTTTGCTAATTGATTACTATCTAAACTTCAAAAATAAATAATGTTTGGTTGACAATCAAAAGCTAAAAAAAATGGGGACAAAAGGAAGTCCTTCCCGAAAAAGAATAAAAGAAGCTGAAAAGACATCGCTGTAGAAAATCCTCTGCCTCAAAGAAATTTAGCAAAGAAACTACGGGTATTGCAATCAACAATTTATCGCAATATGAAGAAAACTGGCTATTAGAAAAGTGAACAAATCAGTCTGCCATCAAATTATGGTTAAAATCGTAGAAAAACGAAGAAAAAGATCTTGGCCTCTGTATTTAATGTTACGCAAAGGTAGATATAAAGCATGGATAGCTTCGGACGAAGCATTGTTTCATCTGCCATTCAAAACTCATAAAACGAAGATACAATATATTTAACGCAAAAAAAAACGCCACAAAGACGCAGTTGTTTTGCGAAAAGCAAGTTGGTCGTCAGGTGTTATGGTATGAATGTGAATGTCCTCTCAAGGCTTAACAAAACCATTCTTTGTAGAACCAAAAGCTAAAATTGATGATAAATATTATAGGAATGAAGTGTTGAAACACTTGATAAAAAAAAGTACTCGTCTTTAGACTGAAGGAAACTTTTTTTTTTCATCAAGATTCTGCACCAATTCATACTGAAAAATCAACTATAAAATGGCCGAAAGATTAAAAAACAAATTATCTTCCTCCTGAAAAATGGCTACTATCATACCCCGACTGCGTTCCTTGCGGTTATTTTTTATGAGGATACCTAAAAAAATAATTATAAGCAAACGTAAAGTAAGAACACTCCAAAGGCTTTAAAAAGCAATCAAAGAAGAAGTTGGAAAATACCCCCCAAAATAATTAGTAAAAAAGCCCTTTTAACTTGACCGAAACGTTTACGCAAACTCTACTTTGCTAATGGAAAACACATTGAAAATTTAATGTAAATAACTTAATTCGAGAAAAATTTTTGATGCTTTGAAATTGTTCACATTATTTTTGAATCAACCGGTAAGAGGAAAGGAATGTTCTGAATTGTATGCTTTATGATGACCCTTTAACACCAGAAAGTGTGTCGGTATCGATTGGACACCGAAGCCTGTTTAGCTTGTTCTCCTTTCCGAATTTTTCCAGGGAATTTGAAAATTTTTTGTGACTTCAAATCATTTTCCATGGTGATTACACAGAAAAAGTTTTGTGGTTCTATGTTAATTAGGAGAGATTTTACAACTAAATATAACTAGAGCGAACGCTGATGTCGTTTCGACACCCATTCAATTTATCATTATAAATAGCTGTCGTTCTACAAAAGATAGTTCATTCACCTTTAGCAAAATAAACTTTCGGAAGTAATATTGCACATTTATTTGACTTTGAATGCAGTATTATTGGGTTTAACTGCTTCGTTACATAGCATTTGCTTATCTGCTCATAAAAAAATTCATTCGATTTTCGAACCTTGTGCAGAGCAGACGCCTTGAACCGATGACTCGTAGAAAAGGTCTAAGGCCTGAAGAATTTTTTAATTCGTTGCGAGAGCTTTCTGAGAATGAATCGGATGGTGGTGAGCTGTCTTGCTCTAATTTAGATTCCGAGGAAGACATAAGATTGAAGGAAAGTGACTGCAAATAATTTGAAGAAAGGCAGTGTAATTGATAATATTCCAGGAAATCCTGATATATATGTTGCTAGGGGGATCTCAGAACAGATACCGCATAATAGTAATGTTCCTGGCAGATTTGCGATTCGACCCTGTAGTTTTGCAACAAAGCAGAGATCCAACAACCTCCGCGAAACATAATTTTAACGTCAGTTTTTTATGATATAAAGGGTCATAATATGGGATGATTACATGAAATAATATTAAAAAGTCTTAAAACTAAACTCCACTGAACAGTAGTCTTGCAATTATTTAGTTATTACAATTATTTTATACATTTTATATCGCGGTGTCGAAACGATACCGTGGACGTTTAAGGCTAATCGAAATCCCGGACGTTCTAGAGTGAAATGAGCAGGTAGAATTTGTTTGTAAAAACGATGAGGGTTTTATTTTTGCTAGAGCGATGAGTTTGGATCTGCAGTCTCGTTTTTAATGGGTAGTTGTATCTTGTTGACAAAGTTCATTCTGTTTTTACCTTAACAATGTCGAAGCGTCTCAAAAATGTTTTACTGATCTTGAAATAGTAGAAGAGGCAAACTATTTCCAATATTCATTCTGAAACAGACTCTGAGAGTGGTTATCGTGACAAATAATATATTCTGATTGTTCAGTTTGTAAAAAAAAAATCTAATGAAGATGACATTCCGGACATCGATATGCTGAGGTCATCGGAAGAAAATACCTCTCCATGGTCATCTAAAATAGAAAGTTTAGCTTACGTTTGTTCTAATTCTCAAAAAAAAAAATTCCTCCAAAATAGTAAATAAGTTATCATGAGTGCAAGGACTGTAACGTAAGATTGTTTAGATGCCTATGTACAGATTTTTCATGCTATTAAAGTTTTTTATGTACATTAAAGTCCCGAAAACTCGGCCTAATGTGGAGATAAGGGTGTCCGAGTTTATGAAATTACCCGGTTATCGAGAATGGTGTTAAAAAAAGAATAAGCAGGAGCTTTTCACCAGAAATTATTGTACTGCACTGGTATGTATTGTTTGCTTGTGTTAATACAACAGAAAATAAACTGCCCAAATACCCCTAAGCTAAGGAAAAGTACGTACTTGATCTAAACATAGAGCATTTACTACATGATAATGAAAATTAAAGGATACATACAGTATACAGAAATTTATCTGGTCTTACACACCCTAGGAAAATACTCTGTGAAAGTATAAAACCATTTATCATGAAAATTAAGCGGCCGATTTTGCAAAAAGTAGCTACTTTTTTTCTTTTTAAAGAAATACATAATGTCCAGTAGTTTTCTGTTTTGCACTCAGTGTTTGGCTGCTTCATCACGAAGAAGACGAGGGAAAAGTAAGTCCATTACTAAGGACTTTTTCCAGAACATTGAAGGGTGGTTTCGACAGCCTTTAGTTCCTCACTATGTTATATTTTAGGATGCACGGTGTACTCAATGTGAAAGTCTTCTTCAGTTACCAGAGCATGTTTTCGTTAACTGTGAGAGCAGCAATATTTTCTGCAGGTTTTTTAAACTTGTGGCCGAGTAATATGAAATGTTAGGTTATCGAGTACCGTGTTTTCGGGACGTAAGATATTCAGTTCTCAATTGTATAATGTTGAAAATCACTAAATGGTAAGCAAAAATGTGTAAAAAATGTATTTAAACAAAAAAATAATTTATACACAGAAAGTATGTAAATCAGCGTTTCTCAAACTGTGGGGTGTGCCTCTCAAGGGGGGGCGTGATAACCCTACAAAAGGGGTCACGATTATACCGAAAAGTCGAAAACAAAAGATTATTTAAAAAAAAATATTTAATTGCTGAAAGTAAACAAATGAAATACATTCTGACATAATAAAAAATAAAATGTACATGTATCAGCAATTTTATAACTTATTTAACGAATTTAAGTTAAGAACAAGTTGAAAGATTACTGGTGACCAAAAAATGGGTTTGTTATATAAAATTATATTTAAAAATTATTATTAACACTTATCTTGATAATTTGCATTGTTTATAATTAACTACTGATTAAAAGCTACTCGATTCGCTCCACAATGTCACCCTTTTCCACGTAGGCATGCTTATGTGAAGTATTGGTGTGGAGGGGGGAAAGAAAAGGAGTAAATAGGCAAATCCTCTGAAATGAGTAAATCCATCGCAAATACTGTCAAGTTCCTTTTATTGCATTCTACGGCCTTCGGAATAATTTTATGAATAGTAGTGTATAGTAAAGATCAAACTTCGGAAATACGTATATATACGTCCAGGACAATTATCGCTTTGACTGAGCGAGACGTTTATCTATGCCGGTGTCACTTAAGAGGTTCAAGTCGTATTGTAGCTTTAGCGTCAAAGTATAGCATTATTGAATTCAATACATTGTTATTGTTTGTAGGGGGGCACGATGAAAATTATGACTGAATATTGGGTCGCAGACATTGAAAGTTTGAGGAAGATTGCAACAATACAAAAATTATAAATTATATGCCTTTTATATACTCTACAGAGCATTGCTAAGCAATGGTTCATATTTGGATATTTTCATGGATTTAGGCTAAACTGCAAAAAACACTCCGGTCCAAGCATTAATTTAACATTACTTTTCTAAGAATTATTTAGCATAAGTCTTTGCATAAACTTATAGAACCGAGTATTAACCGTTTACTTTGAAACAGGTTCCTGCGAGTGTATCTTCGGCTATGGAGACGAAGACGACGAGAAGCAAAAAAGTGAAGGAAAAAAGACAGAGAAAAAATCTTTAGATGCGGAGGCGAATAAAACACTGGTAGAAGCGAAAGAGGCAGCGGAGAAAGCAAAAAAGGCCTTAAGTGACGAAGATGCTAAAGAAAATGAAAATAAGAAAAAGGCTGAAAAGAAAAAGGAAGATGAAAAAGCGGCAAAAAAGGAGGAGGAAGATAAGAAGAACGAAGAAAAGAAGAAGGGAGAAAAGAAGAAGGAAGAAAAGAAGAAGGAAGAAAAGAAGCAGGAAGAAAAAGAAGAAGGAAGAGGCTAGCGAAGAAGGTAAAAGTGGAAACGTAATAACAAGATTATTTAGTTCTGATAAGTCGGATGAAAAGAAGAGGTAAAAAAGGAGGATAAAAAGGAGAAGGAAACTGCCAGTGAAAAATCAGATGAAAGTAAACGTAAAGGCACATTAGCAAAATTATTCAATGTGAAAGGATAGCATAAAAAATTTCTACATAAAATAGACCAGTAGTTAATATTAAATGAATTCTCTGTTATCATTTTTATTTTAATTTTCGAAGATTTCTTGAATGTGAATCTACAAAAAATATTTATATTCAACTAACAGTGAACACAGCTTGTAGAATTTCACTATGTATGATATAATGGTTGTGTTTATTTCTAACTTTGAAAAGGCTGAAAGGATACTTTTGACATGCATGTGAATTTTTTTTTAAATTCCTGAATTTTGTCCTCTTATACACATGTATGAAAAATAGATCTGAATAAATATGAATTACAAAGTTTATTTTCGTATACCATGTTATTAAATTTTCTGATGATGATGATGATGGTGATATATATATTTGTGTTTTATTCAAATTTTTTTAAAAATCTGAACAGAATTAATAGTTGATATAGAATGCTATATTTTAATATTCACAATGTTCAATACCCCAGTTCGTACTAATTTAATTATTTTTTAGCAACTTCAAAAATAAATAAAATGCGTCTATCATTATTGGTCGTACAAAAACAGCCACAAACCCATTCATTGAGCACAGTGGTCTTCAAACTTAGTTAACTTACTGAACCCTTAAATTTTTTCGGGAACCCGACCCACCAGAATATGTTGTTGTTGTTGCTGCTAATCCTCCGGGGTCTTACGAAGTTAGACAAGATCAATTAAATCAGTGACTCTCAAGAAGTCAAGCACAAGGAGGAAATCAGTGTAGATATCTTTGCTTTTGAGATCCTTGCAACGCATTATGCATTTGAGGAAAGCCTGGTGATCTAAACACCTTGCATAGATGGAGAAGACCTTTTTGTTCGCTGAGAATTAAAGCAACTTGATGTGACCACTAGCAAGACGAGAGAGTGTAGTCTGGGAGCATCTGTCAATCTTGAAGACTAGGACAAGACCGGGTCTATTACCCGCATACCAATGGTCATTGAGTTCATATGAAGGAGGAAATGTACAGCTTCTTTTGATCCTAGGATCGGACCACCATATGTAAAAATCCGTCTTGGCTCCAATGCCTGCTGTTTTACCTGGGCATAACGGAATGACCTTCACGTATAGGGTGACCCTGCCAGGAGTAAACTCACAACGTACTTCGCCCATTCCGCCCAGGGACCAGGAATACCCTCTCGACACGACCAGAATATATCAATATAATACTTAAAGTAGATCAATATGTTACAGGTACTTTATGTAAAGAAATTAAAGAAAAGTATTACATTTGTCAATGAAATTTTTTAATACAGAGTGTACCAAAAATAGCACCAAAAGTCTGCACAGCCAAACTCTTTGTTAAGAGTAAATAAAAATGCCCAAAGAACTGCCCATGAACGGTTCATAGTTTACTATAAAAATACAAAAAAAGAAAGTATGAAGTAGCAGCTGGAAAAAACACCGTTTTGAACACATCAACCGCAATATTTGCAAATATTTAAAAAATGGATGTTCAAAGCATCCACTGTGCATATCGGCAGGCTTGAGCGCGCCGGGAAATGTATGAGTCACAGCACGCGTCGTAGCAGCACAGTGTCCATCGAAGAACAAGCAGCACGCAGACGAGCAACTAAATCCGTTTGTGTAGTCACTACGTCTCGATACGTCAGTAACTCGAAATGTCCTATAGTGAAAAAAATCCACTTGTTTGAGACCGGGGCGTCCACAGAACTGGACCCACATATCCGATCCAGCGGCTGGAGTACGCTGTGACGTTTGAGAAAAATATAATGGTAGTGTGATATTTATTAATTTAAATATTTGGTTTACTTAAAAAAAAGTCACAGCTATTAATTACCGTATATACAAAGAAGTTATTAAAAGTATTTTTTATATCATTAGAGTCCCGAATTGGTGTTTATGAGGGAGGAGGTCACATCCATTCTCAGGGAAGTATTCAAACCGTCTTCTGTCTCTACCCTTTCTAGGGTCTCGGGATGGTAGTGGTCGGCCTCTTTATCCTCGAGTTATATCCAGTTTGTGGGTGGAGTAGGGGGTGGAGTGTTCACGGAGTCAAAGGTTGCTGAGGCGATGACCAAAGAAAATACCTCGCAATATTTTAAGGGTGCACGTGTGCATAGAAACGCGGTTAGCCTATCCACAAAAAGAAGCTGACTTTCAGCTATATGACCAGAAAACGTTACAACGCTATATCCAGCCCATCATGTACAAGAGCACATAAATACACTACTGGCCGCTGTAAATGCAACACCCTGAAGAAAGCATGCAAAAAATATGAAATTTACAACATGCATATGCGGAGGTGAGATATGCAAATGATTAGAATTTCAGCGCAAGACACACATCAAACGCGCCTGTGGAGCCACCTCTAAACGCTATTTAAGGCTTGGAGATTTCGACGATTTCAAGTTAAGCAATTGTGTTTTTCTTGTGGTTTTTTCAAAAAACGACCAGTTATGTCTCTTAGAAAACAGCGACCAGCTTTTGATCAAGCATCCGAGTTCGACAGAGGAAAGATAGTGGTCTACCGAGATTGTGAATTATCTTTCAGGGAAATCGGTAGTCATGTTGGACGAAACCAAACAACTGTAATGCGGATATGGGACCGTTGAATGCAGGAGGGTACGACGGACCGACGTGGTCGATCGCATCCACCTCAGTGCACCATTTCCTTTGAGAACAGGCAAATTGTGCGCATGACAGTGATGGATCGCTCAGTCACATCACGAACCTTAGCACAGCACATTGAGTCTGTAACGAGTTCAGTGTCTGCACATACCATTCGACACCGTTTACAGCAGAGTGGTCAGTCCGCAAGACGTCCATTGCTTGGTCTTGACGCAGAACCACAGACGTCTCCGCCGCCAATGGTGCGATGAAAGAAGGATGTGGGCGGCAGAATGGAATGAAGTTGTAATTACTGACGAGTCACGCATCTTTCTGCAACACCACGATGGTAGGATTCGAGTCTGAAGACACCATGGAGAGAGCATGCTGAACAGCTGCGTTATGCACCACCACACTGGTCCTGCACCAGGTATTATGGTATGAGGCGGTATTGGAGATCACTCTCGG
The DNA here is from genome assembly GCA_019973935.1 of Trichonephila clavipes. NCBI lineage: Eukaryota > Metazoa > Arthropoda > Arachnida > Araneae > Nephilidae > Trichonephila > Trichonephila clavipes. The sequence goes on from BMAU01018907.1 coordinate 364,781, forward strand.
CACTCCTCTAGTACGCACTGCCGGTACTTTAAACAGCCAGCGCTACATCTCCGAGGTGTTGGAGTCAGTTGTCCTTCCTTATCTTCAGGGCTTGGCCATAGCCCTATTTCAACAGGATAATGCGCGACCACACGTGGCACGCATTGTCCAAAGGGTCCTCATCAATCACTAGATTGAATTGCTTCCCTAGCCGGCTCGCTCTCCGGATCTTTCGCCGATAGAAAACATGTGGTCCATGGTTGCTCAACGATTGACCCAGATTACACTCCCTGCTGCCACACCTGATCAACTTTGGCTACGTGTGGAAGCTGCTTGGTTTGCTGTACCCCAAGAACACATCCAAAGTCTCTTTGAATCAATGCTGAGGCGTGTGGTAGCGGTGATCTCCAACAATGGCGGCTACTCTGGCTACTGATTCTGGCAGGAACCACACCACTTCACAGAAGTCTATAAATTTAATCATTTGATACTTGGTCAACATGTTATCTACAAAATAAATTTTGTTGTGCTATCTCTTGTCTTTCTTGGTGTTGCATTTACGGTGGCCAGCAGTGTATGTCGGAGCCCCGTAATAAACCCCGATGCATCATCATTTACCATACTTTTCTAGTAAACTATGGATGGAACAATTAGAACTCTTTGGGCATTTTTTTATGTACTCCAAACGAGAAATCTGACTGTGCAGAGTTTGGATGCTGTTTGTGGGACAACCTGTAACTATAATATTAATTACTTTAAAGTAGGGTTCTTTTATCGTTACTTGTAAACGTACTTTATGTTCCGTGTCCAATTTATTCCGTCCTTTGTTTTTGTTCTGACACATGTTGAAAATGACTTTCGGAACCAATTTGTTGTAACGAAGGTCATCAACGCTTTTATAGCTTTAGCAAAAATTTGAGGATATTCCGCATAAATTTTAAACAAAAAATCAAGATCTCATTCGTATAAACATTTTAGTGTAAAGTTTGTGGAAAATTCACTCAGTTATTCTTGCTCCATCTTTCAGTGATAAATCCTGATTTTTACTGAAATGTAAAAATTGATTTTTAATCTATCCATGGGATTCTTGTCGTTAAAATTCCTGTGAGTGGTTTTTAATTGTAAAATATTCTTCTAAATATTCCAATCTCTTATAAAAATTTAAATTTTACTAAAAGTTTAATGATTCGATTAAGAAAATAGGGATCTCTTGTGGAACCCCTGTTGAAGTTCCAGGGTTCCACGTGACCCAGGTTGAAGACCCTTTCATGTATTCTCTCTCTAGGTTTGTTTTAAGTGATTCTATGAATTTAGGGAAAATTAAATTGTTCCCATTTTTGCCTCTCAACTCTCAATTTTTCGGCTCTTAACAACAATTTAAACTAGAATTTTCTTAAAATAGGTGTACGGGTTAAAAGTACCTAAAAATTATAGTTTATTATTACAGAACTACCCTTCACAATGTAATAAACTGCTCATCCGTGGATTGGAAACCTCTCCAAGAGTTTTTGGGTCTAGCCCGATCGGTCGTTGATGCGTGCATTATTTGGCAATCACAGACTATAAACTAGTTACACTGACTTCATTAGTAAAGATTTGGTCACCACAGCAAAAAGTACAATGCGTACTTTGGTTAATGAAATTTAAATCAATCACGCGTGTACAGCAACGTGTTCGAACAGAATGGAATGTCGTTACTGGCGTGCCTAATAGACTTACCAAGATTCCTACAAAATGAATTACGCACAGGATCAGCAGTGTCTTCTATCACGAACATTTAAGCATACTTGTCAGTTTGATATACCAAAGTTCCCGTCTCTTTTAAAGTTCTTTCCCATTGGTGGATAGATTTGGATGTCGGAGGATCGACACTCCCTTCTGCGTTAACCAAAGTACACATTGCACCTTTTGCTGTAGTGTCCACATTTTTACTAATGAAGTCGGTGTAGCAAGTTTATCGTGTGTGATTGCCGAACAATGCGCGTACGCGCGGCCAATCGGACTAGATTCCAAAAAATTTTGGAGGGGTTTCCATTCCACGGATGAACAGTTTATTACAATCTGATGAGTAGTTCCCTTTGGATACTTAAAGCCCGGACACCCTGTAATTTAACACCGGAAAAAATAGGTTTTTGATTGGAAATTTATTGCATTTTTTCATTTTGTTTCTCGAAAATATTTACTTTTGTTTTGAATTCTAATATTGGAAAGCAGATGTTTTATAGGACTTAATTATATGCATAATGAGACACGGGATTAATTTTTAATGCATAAAATATCGTTTCTGTATAGATGCTTTTTTTTATAGCGATGTTAAATGTATTGATTTTGAAGCTTATACATTTTTTTATCTCATAAATTTAAAATGAACAGATAAAGGATTAAACTGTAAAACCAAAAAGTATTTAAAATTGCAATTACCTGCATAGCGTCTTAATACCCTTTTTTATAACATTCTCTTAGATCACACATACCCAGCTAATATATTTGTATCGCAAGATGAATTGTATGTGTTCTCAGCTTTAAATAAAGATCCATATTGAAAATTAGAGCATAAGATGTTTCGAAATATAGGTACAAAGCTAAAAATAAAGCAGGTTGCCTGTAATTTTGATTAACTTAAATTAGATACTTTTTTGATATGTAAGTCTAATTATTTTTAATTCAAATTTAAAAATAAATTATGCTTAAGCATAAAAGAGTTATTGTTGCGAGTGAATCAAATATAGCTTGTTTTATGAAATGCATTAATTTTTTTTATTTTAATTTATGTCCTAATATTGTTTTCAGTCTTGCCATTTAAAACATGATACCAACAAAATTGAAAGCTGGGTCACCTCTTCCTATATTTTGTTAAGCTTCATTAGTAAATAAACATGTAGAATATACAAAGTTTTCTTAATCAAAAATGATTATACGTTCAGTAAATATACACAGATTTGTTTTCTTTAATTATTATTCCTATTTTTCTTATTGGGTAGATCTCAAAAGCTTATTTATTAATGAATCTTCGTTCATGGTTTTGGAAATTCCCCCAATTGCCACATTATATATTGAAAAATAATTGAATTGGAATAGAATAGTGACATTTTTCGGCCTAACAATGGTAGAGATTCATCTCGGTATGAATTTGTAGCGGTATCATCTACATAAGCCAGCAACAACTTTCGGACTAAAGTGATCATTTCGGACTAGTGGTTAATTTACTTGGCTTCGGATCGAAAGGTTGCGGGTTCTGTACTACCGGATGTTGCGCCACTTCAAATTAAACAAGACTCTGGAAACATGGACTATTAGGCCCCACGACCTCTCTACAGTCTTTCACAGTTTATGACGCCAGAGTGTGGAATATCTCTTTTCCAATGACATTCCACATTTTTTGTTGGGATTGAAATCAGGTGATCTAGATGTCCAGAAAAATAAAGATAAGTCTTTATTGAAGTTTTTGGGTCCAACAATGAAGGAAGGGGCCGATGGTATGGTGCATTGTCTCTTTGAAGAACGAGGTATACATTAGGATGCTAAAGATAAACAAATTGGAGTATAGGAACGTCAGGAATGTCATGGTTACATTGACATATTATGCATCAGGAGTCCTATTTTAGTCGTCGTAAACACTTCTCAAAATAGTATGCCCTCCTCACTAGTTTGAAGAACCCTCCATGTACAAGAATGATCCATCGCCTTATCGTATACAGTAAAGAATCACATGTTTAAGATCCATGTAAATAGATACAGTCATACGTACATTTGCAAGTTCATGCTATATCTCTGTAAAGAATATGCAGTCATCAGATAGGCCTTCTGAGACGATGGCTTTGTACCTAAACGTGAGATTTGGAATGATATGACTGCCAACACACACACACACACACACACACACACACACACACACACACACACACACACACACACACACACACACACACACACACACACACACACACACACACACACACACACACACACACACACACACACACACACACACACACACACACACACACACACACACACACACACACACACACACACACACACACACACACACACACACACACACACACACACACACACACACACACACACACACACACACACACACACACACACACGCACGCACGCACGCACGCACGCACGCACGCACACACACACTTTTTTCACCAGAGTTAAATTGCTGAGTGATTTCTTGCACTGTGAGGAGTCATTTGACTTTTTTTTCCCTCTAAGGGCCACTATAGTCTTTGGGGGAGAGGGAGCGTTATATCTTGTCGCACTATAAAGCAACATGGGGGCTAGTGGTGACGGACCTTGTAATTTTGAACCTTGGTCATGTAGCGAGGACAGCACTTGAGTGGAGACCCGCTCTCCTATATACACTGGTGGAATAAATTAAAAGATTTTTCATATTTTATCAAATTGCATGAAAAGAACTGAAATGAATGATAAACCACTGCTTTAAGATAAAAATGCAAATATTGTATGGCAAATACGTAAGCGTACACGTGTGTGTAGGTGGAGCGAGCAGAAAAACAGGCTTTATAAGCGCGCGTAAGTTAAGACGTATTTCGTTCGCCAGCACACCTCGGCGAATTTCTTCGTGTTATTTTGAAGAGAGAGAGAGAGAGAGAACAATCGGTTCAATTCAAATTGTAACAGTAAAAATGAGTAATTATCAACGTTTAGATGACATCATGAGGTGGCTAATTGTGGGGAGGCTAGAAGCAGGCCAATGTCAAGTCCAGATTTGGAGAGAGTTCAATTTAATGCCCAGCGTCGTATGTAACTTATGGAAACAGCTCAAGGATACTGGATACATCGAGAGAAAGCCTGGGTAAGGTCGTCCAAGAGCAACGACGACGACCAGAGAAGATCTCCATTTGTCAATTATAGTGAGTCATAACAAAGGGGCTACAGCTTCTCAGCTCTCTCGTTACTTGTATGCAGCCACAGGAAGCCGTGTGGATGACTGTTTCAAAAAGACTTTGTGACAGAGGATTGTTTGCCAGAAGACTTCCTGTTTGCGTTCCACTCACATCTATGAACACTGTGAGGCCGTTTAGCATGGTGCAGATAGCATAGAAATTGGAGAATAGATCAATGGGGGACCATTCTGTTCACCGATGAATCCCGTTTCGGCTTAAACACCGATTATAGCCGTACGTTTATATGGAGAGAACCAGGGATCCACTACCTACATAAATCGACAACACAAATCCGCTAAATCAACAATTATGGCGAAGAAGGTTTAATGGTCTGGGTAGGCATAATTTTGGATGGTTGTACACTTCTCCATGTCTTTGAAAGAGGCTCTGTAACTGGTGTGAGGTATAGGAATGAGGTCTTGGAGCCATGTGTTTGCCTTTTCATTGGTGCATGTGGCCCCGAGTTCATTTTAATGGTCAATAACACGAGGCCACATAGAACTCTTCTGGGTGACGAATTTCTAGAGAGTGAGGATATTCGCCATATGGATTGCCCAACCAGATTTTCAGACCTCAACCCTATAGCGTATGTCTAGGACGCTCTGTGGAGGGCAATTGCAACTCACAATCCCCTCAGAGAACTATCCATGAAATGAAAACAGCATTGCTGAACGAGGGATACCAATTGCCACACACTGATAAACTGCCTTATTTCAAATATGACATCAAGCTGCGAGGCCTGTATAGCTATAAGAAGGGGCCATACCCATATTAACTCGTTTCTTTTGTTTATTCTGCAACCGCTGTTTTATACCTTCCAACTGCAACGAGTGTTACGCACAATCATGCGTGTGTATTGCAATTGATGAATGATTATTTGTTTTGTATTATATATTAATGTATGCACTATATCAAATTTCAGTGAAATCTGTTCAGTAGTTCTAGGTATAATCGACCACAAGTCTGCAAATTCTCTTAATTTCTTACACCAGTGTACAAGGGAGGACATTGAGCCCACTGATATAATGCATCATTCTTCTTTGCACGGTGGGTCTTCAGTGGCAAAAGTGCTCGAGGACGGGACACTCCAGCAACGAGTTCGAGACCATATCCACTAAGTTACCACGTCCACCGCCCTTAGTGGAGCATTTACTGGAAACTAGATGCCTCAAATTCAATTGCTTTTCAGTGAATAGGTTTTAACCAAAAAAGTGTAGAATTTAAGCCGTGGAGAGTTTTACGATAGAATAAAATCAGTAATTTTAAATTATGGATGCTGATATTAAGTTTTAACACTTACTCTGAACCACCGTAAGCCCATGGAGAGAGAAGAAAATTAACGCAATATATCTATGATAGTATAGAGTGTATTTCTTAATTTTGCTTAAAGATAATAGGTATTGATCGCTTTGGATACAGATGGCGCTGTTTCAAAAGCGGAGTTGTGCAATTGTATTCTCAACATGAGTGCTACGTAAGACTGGGTACAGAAAAAGGCGTATATATATGAGAGTGCGAAAATAAAAATTGTGCGGACGCGTTGTATGAGGCCTGAGAGTTTAGTTTGAGTAGTTACTTAAAAGGCTGTTACTTATTGATAAAACATTGAAATTATGTTAGATAACAATAACAACAACATTTATTTTTTATGTGTAACATCTTTCCTCTCGGTTGCTGGATATTTGTTGGGAGTGATTTCGGGAAAAGGGACGGATGTGTGTAACAGGATGTGAGGTAAACGCAGGCTACTTGATTTCACCAATGAGAATGTGTGGCTGTGTTGTTTCACTACCCTCGCTTGGGGGTCCAACTCTAGTAGCTATCAAGCACTCGAGCGCTTAACTCTAAATCCGTTAGTCATGATATTGGGGGACATAAGTGCGGTAGGATGCTTATTTTAAAATGGACAAACAGTGATTTCGGTGGTCGTATACATTTCTTCGAATCAAACGGTTAAAAAAAATTAAAGATTTCCTGCATTTTGTACTTTAACCAAATAACGAAGGTGTGTGTGGTTCTGCTCTTTTAAAAAAATTATCACTCGCTTCCCTTGATTTTGAGTGGTGATTTTAACTTTAACTTAAGTTTTCTAAAAGATGAGCCGCTCATAGCTTTTATGAATGATGAACTCAAGCTCGTAATGAACAAAACTTAGAATGTTTCGACTGCTAACAGGGGTACTGTTATTGACGCTGTTTTTCAACGGTTTTTAAATACTTTGAAATTGACCTCAGGACTGCAAGTAAAATTAGACAGTTAATTTAATTAGCTGTCAGTTAGACAGTTCATTAAAAAGATTGCAACAAACTTCTTTCAAAATATTGATAATTCTAGTAATCTCTCGATCTTGGATATTGAAAAATATATCCTTGATCCAAATTTCAACAGACATAGAAATATTCTCTCCCACCCCCTCTTCATGTAATTATTTTTCTCCTCTCAAATTTTACTTCTTCCATCTTAAATGCTTATTTCACCTCTTTCCACGAGTCCCCGAAGTCTAGTGGCCACAGAGTCATCCGCTCACAATGCCTTGCATCGCGTTCGATCGCCAAATTCTTCCATTTTTCAATTTTTACTTTTTACTCTTTAATTTTCCTCAGAAGATTATTCCGACTGATCTCCTTTTATTTAAATGTTCCTCTACTATTTTTATTCTTGATAGTATATTTTTAATAGCTTTTAAAAAAGCTGTTTTCTGTTTTATTTTCAACTCCTTTTTCATGATCCTAGCTGCATTCCCATTGGTCGGTTTAGCCCCGCCCATCCAAGATCGAAATTTTAACTTTATTTTCGGTGCTTTGAGCCGACTTTGAAGCTTCTTTTCTCAATTTTAATGCATTTTTAATATTTTAAATTTTTATTCTTCCCAAATCCCCAGTATTTTCATTTTATTTTTAAAGCATTTAAACTTAAAGGGCAAAAGTCAATCATGTACAGTCACTCAAATACCTACCGATATGAGGTTGTAGCTCGAAAGAGCTGGGTACTCAGGTCATCCACCCAACGATAAAATATTTTGAAATCGCAAGTATATGTGTCATATTTTAGTTATCGTAAGTCTATTGTCTCCGTTCTTCCCCAAATTGAACAAGAATAATTATTTTTGTGATAAAATATTGCATTTTTTTATTCCTTTTGTTATAATTAAATACAATTTTCATTAAAGATATAATTATTTGATAGAAAATTATTTCCAATCTTACCCGATTCATATTTTTTTCAGGAAAAAAATTAATATTGTGTATTTTTACCACGATAACATGTCAGATGTTACACATCATATGCGACTACTGTAAGACTCGTTTCTTTTTTTTTGTCTTTCTTTGCAATGCATTACAAAGAACAGTTTTAAATACAATTTTGAATATTGTTTTGAGTAAACTTTTTTTTTAATTATGTCTTTTATTTCATTTTTCTACAAGATTTAAGACCATTTAATGTAACTTTAATTTCTTTCCTAATATGTTTTAAAGTAAAAAATAGATAGTCACCTAACACTCTTACAATAAAGGGGTAATATACCTAATTTATTTAATAATACTTTCTATTCCATGGGAAACTTTTTATGCTATTAAATTTACGTTGATATGTTGATAGTTATTTTAAGGAATTTACTCCTTCCAACAGGAGTAACTATTTTCAGTGGGAATTAAAATATCTCAGAATCACACGTTTAAAAGAATCCTTTCGTTTCAACTTGCTTGTAAAAAATAATTTTCACTTACTCATAACTTAATATGCTGGTTATCTTGATATAAATCAAATAATGGTATTAAGACGCTTAAAAACTAATGAGAACTAAATTCCTAGTACTGTATTCACTGAAATAGTCTTTTTATGAATACAAATACTTAAAAATTCTATCGGTATTTTTCGAATTTTCCTTTTTAAACTCATGACGTAATAAAAATTTCCCGTTGACTGAGGGTAAAATTAAGAAGAGGACAGTTACTTGTTTCTTATTGTTAGGATGAAGTTATCAATTAAAGAATCAAAGTTAATAACCTTAACATATAATTTACAGTATATAAAAATTATAACATACCTTTATATTTTCTGAATTTATTTACATAAATTGTTTCAATCTTATACTATATAGCAGGGTAGAGCGAAGGTTTTTTTTTTTTTTCAAATTTCAAACCCTACCTATACGTAAAAGGTATTCTTTGGTATATAGATGAAGAGAAAAAAATAAAGTAAAAAATTAAGTATTCCTACAAGGGGAATGAAGTTAAAGTGTTTGATGTTTCTTGTGATAAAAAGTCAAAGTAATTTCTATTTAAGAAAAAAAGGTATTTTAATGCTCTTTAACATTTATTGAGAAGAGAGGACACTTACTAAATAGATAAAAGGAAAAAACCCTTCAGGTACATTTAACAGCTTTTTTAGTATTAAATTTTTAGAAAAAATGTACTATATCGAAATTGTAGTGCTCGATGAAGCGAAAGATGGGAAATAGCTTGGATTGGATTGGTTTTACTGTGCGAAAAGAGAGATAAAGTTGTAATTGTGTAGTGTTGCAATATACATTGTATATACTGTAGCCCAATATACATTGTATCTCACTACTCACTACTTATTTAGCTATAATCATCGTTTCTCGTTGTTTATACTGTAGAAAAATAATTTTATTTTGAGTCTAAAGTCATCCAAACCAAATTTGTCCTTTCCAATTCTTTTTTTAAATTTGACTCCATCATCATCATCATATCCGGCAAGACAGCACCTCGTGGGTCAGTGTCTTCCTTTGAAGTTTCTTCTACAGTGTGACCTTCATTCACCTTCGTTCTCCAAGTTTTCTCGTTTATAATCCCAAAGTCTGATTCCACCGAGTCTCAGCCTTGGTCTTCCACGCTTCCGAATCCCAGTGACTTTGAACTGCAGTACTTTTTTGACAACACTATCATCTGGCATTCGAACTATATGGGCCATCCAATTCATTCTATTTATTTTTATGTATTTAATGATGTCAGGTTGTGTATAAATTCTACATAATTCAAAATTGCATCTTTTTCTTCAGCTATTGTTTTCGTTTACACATTCAAGTATACTTAGAAATAAAATCCGATTCCTTTGTAATAATATTAGATTTTGAAATTACTTTTTAAAAATTATTTTTCTCCTAATCTCCATACCATATATCTTTTCCACACAAGTAGGCTCCAATAATTAATAATTTTTTTTCATCTAACCATAATCCTTCCTACTATATAAGGATATACTTAAATTTCCTAATTCTCCGAACTAATGAATTTAAATTTGAAATAGGTATATTTGCCATTTGCACGGGGAAAACGCATGAAGAAGAAGACGACGATGAACGACATGCTAAACAGATGGATCAATGCAAGCATCTTAACGAATCGTCTAAAAAAGTACTAGTATACACCAAGGCTGTTTCAGATAGGTCAACAAAAAATTTCAATCCAAAAAGCTATTCGGGAGAAGAGGATGATGACGACAGAAAGAAATATATTCATCAGTTGATGGGATTTGCACGTGATGAATCCGGAGGGGTTTCATCTGACAAAGCGAAACATTTTATTGCTGAGAAAGAATTTGAATCAACTTCGGATGATACAGAGGGATCAGAAAGTGAAAAAAGTACACCAGATCACGATGAGTGGAAGCATAAGGGTAATAAAATGTTGATAGAAGGTGGACAATCACCCGAAAAAGATACCGCGAAAGAAGCTCATTTCAAAGAAGTGCATGATTTTGAGCCTAAAAAGGAGCCACAAGTGAAAGAAGAGACTGAGTCTATGGGAACAGATGATTCTTCAAGAAAAGAAGAAAAGCGGAATGCAGAGAGAAACAAAGTAGTTTTTGACAGCAGAGAAGAAAAACTTGAGGAAGATGCAGAGTCTAACAGTAAAGAAAACAATAGAACTCAGCAAATGATAGAAAACTATGGTGGTAAAATTTCGAAAGAGGATACACGGTTTGACAACCAGGAGGAAGACAGTGGAACTGATCAATTGACAGGAAACTTCGTCGGTGAAAATTCGAAAGAAGGCACAAGGTTTGACAACAAGAAGAAAGACAGCAGAACTGAGAAGAAAGCAAAAAACTACGGTGACAAAAATTTGAAAGAAGATACAAATGAAAAGAAGAAGGAAGACAATAGACCCAAAGGTATTGCAAAAAACTTCGATGACAAAGATTTGAAAGACGATACACGGTTTGACAACAAAAAGGAAGAGGGCAGAACGGAAGATATTGCAGACAACTACGATGGTAAAAATTTGAAAGATGATACAAGTGACAACAAGAAGGAAGACAATAGACCTAAGGATATTGTAGAAAACTTCGATGACAAAATCTTGAAAGAAGATTCTTTATTTGACAATAAGAAGGAAGACAGAGGAACTGAGAAAGGGGTAGAAAACAACGGTGGCAAAAACGTGAAAGAAGATACACGATTTGACAACAAAAAGAAAAACAGCAGAAATGAGGTTATTGCAGATAACTATGAAGATAAAAATTTAAACTTAGGTGCACAAATGGACAACAAAACGAAAAGCAATAGTATGGAAGAAATAAAGAACATCGAAGATAAAAACTCGAAAGAAAGTACTCGGCCCGGTTATAAGAAGGAAGACAAGCAAACCGAGGAAACCATAAAGGACTCTACCGGTGAAAACTTGAAAGAAGATACTGAATCTGGCAGCAAGAAGGAAGATGAAACCAGAAATATTTCTGCACAAAAATATAGTAGAAACGTGAATGAGAATAAGGAAAAATAAAAATTTGACGAAGAAAGTTTCAAATGAAACTGAATGAGTACAAATTATCATTTTAGTAGTTATGAAATAGTGAATTAAAAGTGCAAATAATGACAGCATTCAGTAAATGCTAAAATGCTCCAGACTTTTAGAAATAGTTAAATATAATGAACGCACATCTTCATTGTAATAAACGTGTGAATATATTGTATTAAGGAATTTTATTAAAATCCCGTTTACTCTTTGATTTTATATGATCTTAATTACTGACTAAATTGATTTAATATGACTTAATTACTTAAGTTTCTGTGTGTGTGTTAAGTCGAAAATAGCTATATATATTTTCATAACATTTTATTTAATTAAACTATAAACATTCACAAACACTTATTAGAGTTTTTTTATTCTAATATCTGATCATTTTCATAAAAATATTTTTTTCTTTATAATAATTACCCACACGGCAAGACAAATTATAACAAACTATTAAAAAAGAACAAAGAAATTACTAAGAATATAAAATAAAGATTAAGCATAAGGCACATAAAAAAATACTTAAAACACGAAAGAAAATTTATCTTTAAATATGAAATTTTAATAATAATTTTTCTCAAAATGTAAAAATTTTATAATGATACCGTTACCGTCATCATTTTTTCCTTTATGTTTTAAACAGAAAAAGTCTTTAATTCAGAGTATAAACGCTATATAATAGAATGGACCCCTATAAATGTTTTATTACATTTAAAAAGTCTGTGTCGCTTATATTTACTACCTGTCATGTTTTGTGGAGATATTTCAAACTTAAAGAATTCTCAGTATTAAGTTTTTAAAAACCTGTTAAGTAAGATTTGTATTATTTTTGAAGAGTTCAAAATAAGAGAGAGAGAGAGAGAAAGAGAGATTATTAAAAGAAGATAAGAAAAACAGATGTTTTCTATTTTTGATTCAAAATACTATAATCGAACTGAAATTTAACTAAATTCAGTTAGAAAAAACTTTATTTTTTAAATTGCCACATAAATGTTTTAGATTTAAGCAATTAAGATTTTTTTTTATTTTAAAGTTTTCTTTGAGTAAGGAGAGTTTAATTCATTTAATTCTCCATAAAAATTAAACACATTGCATGAAAATGATTATTTATCATATGAGCATCAAATAAATTATGTTTTGTCAGAAATTATTCACAAGTACAAAATGATCCATCTCTAGGCGAATATAATTTATTACTTGTGCACAGGTACTGTTCTAGTGATTAAATGATATATATTCTATATTCTGTGCAAATATACTCGAAAATTACATTTTAGAGAGATTGCTGAGGGTTAGAGCACACCGGATCTCAATCAACCTTCTGATTCACTCTCCTGTAGCTTCCGTTCCTCCACCAGAAGGGAAACCATACGTGTATTCTGCATGGTGGCGCCATGTAGAAGTTGTAGCGAGATTAAATTCTAATTTTAACATTGGTTACAGTATTATAAATATAACTACGTTTCTCAGTCATTAGACAATATTGAATTTTTGGTTCATTTGGAAACCTTTTTCTGCACCTTTTTTAACCCTCTGGCCAAAACATCAATTTTTTTTACCGTAATGAGGAAGGTCCGCCTGACAGACGGGTTTGCAAACTTTTTTGAATTTTATTATTTTAAGGACTGTTTTAAATGTCCTTATAACTCATGAATTTGAGTATGGCTCAAATAAGATGTGTGGGGTTAAATCAAGCACAACAATATATTTTTATCACTAGAATTGTGACTAGTATTTTTATAAAAACTCATTAAAAATTATTTATATTCATGTAAAAGTAATTACAAATAATACCAAACACGAAAAAACTATAGGAATATTCATCTGATTGACGGTGATAGATAAGAAAAATCGCACATATCGTGAGTTGAAAAAAATCGCATGTACCTCCATGTGATCCTGTCATTGGGTAAAGTCCCAACTGAAGGTGTGTCAAGGCAAACCAACCCCAAAAATCATACCACAGCGTTATCTACAGGCATCAAAGCAGATCATCCCCGTCTGTGAGAGACGGATGCTTCGGTAAGAGGGTTAAAGTAAACCTAATGGTTGTAAATTTATTGAAAAATAATCTACAATATATAATTCATAATTAGAAATATGGGACAAACAAAAGTGTTAATATTGAAAATTTGCTACTATTTTTCTTGCATAAGGTCTCCCAATTCAAAAGCACTTTTGTCAATGTCAAACATAACTGCTCTTGCTACGTGTTCAATTTTGACCTTAAACATCTTCAACAGTCTGATATAATAAAAAAAAATCACTATAAATTAGAGGAAGGAGCTAGTTATTTTTAGCAATTCGGAGAATTAGTTTAAAGCTCAACTCAAATAAAACAGAATCAAATCGTCGTGATTTTAAAGCATGATAGCCAAGAACGAGTTAATGAGGAAGCAGACTTATCATAAAGAATTGATTTAAAAAGTGAAAAGGTCATTCTAAATTTTCGTTGTACATTCCCTTCTTTTAGTGATTCTAAATGTGGATGTTGATAACATTGAAATTCTTTGAGCTTGTCATAATATTTCTTACATCTCGAGTAAGAGACAATCAAATTTTCTGTTCTGGTCTTGTTTATGCTATTACTCATTTATATATAAAACGCTTCTGTGTATAAAAGATTTTTTGAAGTTATATACAAATATTTATCAAAGGTAAGTCCGTTGTTTTAAAATATTATTTATAATTGTTGATTATTCTTAAGGGGTGTTGGAAAGCTAAAATCTTAATTTTGACAATTTCAGATTTTTTACATTTCCAAGTTGTATAGATTTTTACTTTTCTAAAAATACCTTACTTTTACCTCTAGAGTATTTAGAAGCCCTTAAAACGTATTTTTAAATAATCATTGAATTTGGGCCACGCCCATTTGAATGCCGAAAATTGTGAACAAATTACTTTGTTTTTGCTTAAAAGTGTAGCGACTGATATAAACCAAAACATGTATCTTTTATTTTAAATTGAGCCTCTTATTTTTTTATTTCCTAGCCGATTAGAAGTCTCACTGTATACATTAAAATCAATTTATCTCAAAATGTAAATTTTAATGTGCGATGTACCTTTTCTGAGAAACTACTGTTCACAGGTATGTAAATTTTTTATGAATGATTTATAATGATGTCTAATATATACTAAAATGAGCTTTTTGTAAAAAACTCAAAAATTTAATTTTTACAAATTTTTAAAGTAAAAAATGGGTCAAATTTCACAATGTTTGATAAAATATTTCATAATTTACTAAAAAATTCAAAATTAGCTAAAAACTCATTTTAGTATAATGAGAGAGGTGCACTTTAATAGTATGAAAAATTTCAAGCATGTACATAAAATAGATTTTGAGAAAAGGTACATCGAAAACAGAGCCAATTAACATTGTCAGTATAGAGGGAGAGAGAGGTTTCCAACTCCCCTTAATTGTTTTTACTCGTTACGAAGATTTTAAACAGGTTCTTACATATCAGTAACTTTCCTTATTGAAAAATTCAGAAAAATGTTGTAGAATGATTACTAGTATCTAGTTCAGGTTTTAATATTATTTAATGAAAACTAAATATTTTTCCTTAATGTTCTAATTTAATCCTTTTACTCAACAGTATTGATTTTCTGCGCTTGTAATAAAAGTACGAGGGTGAGTCAGAAAATAAGTTTCCCCTGTAGATTGTGGTCAGAGTTTTGAATGAAAGTCAAAACATAGAATGAGACATTAAAAATAAGACATAACTGTATTTTTCCACGTAAGTACCAAGTACATGAGACATTTGTCTTACCGCTTGATAAGCTTAAAATAACCCTGCAAGAATACTCAGGGCTTTACATATGGAAGAAACGTTTACTTTTGAGTGGACTTTTTGGAGATTGGAACCATCAATGCTACGCGGTACTGTGACACCCTGTCGAAATTGAAAGAGGGAATTCGGAAAAAGTCGCCTGGGCTTCTCAAATATGGCGTTTTGTTGTTGGATGACAATGCGAAACCACACTCGGTGACGGCAACGAAAACCATATTGCAACTTTTGGTTGGGAGTGCGTGAACCATCCGCCGTACAGTCCTGATCTCGCACTAAGCGAATTTAATCTGTTTCAGGTTTTGAAGAAGAATCTCGCCTGAAGGCGCCTTGGAAGCAATGCTGAATCAAATAAGCCATTAAACGCTTCCGTATGCAAAGCCCTGAGTTTTTCCTAGAGGGCCTTTTGAAGCTTATGACAAATGTCTCAATGTACTTGTTACTTATGTGGAAAAATAGAGTTATGTCTTTTCTTTAATGCCTCATTCTATGTTTTGACTTTCCTACACAACTCTGACCACAGTCGACAGGGGAAATTTATTTTCTGACTCACCCTCGTACAAAATTCAGAACAACTTTTAGCTAAAAATTGGGTTTAAACTACAAGCATGAGAAGTAAAATACAGTCGGACTGCGATTTACCGAACCCCCATTTAGCGAATTTTTTCTTTCCCCGATTAAAATGAAGGTAAAAAGCTCTATTTAAAGAATAATAAGCCCCGAATTAGTGAATCATTTCAGCAACTGAAATTTTTTTAAATTGGTTTTGAATTAGGGGGAAAATGAATTTCTTTCCAAATGACAAACGTTTAGAATGATTTATTTTCTTTCATCCTTTTTGCCTGGAACAGAAAGACTTTTCCTGTAAGTTATAAATTTCGACAGCGAAGGATGCAGCTCATTATTAGACTTTACAGATGTTAATGAACAGTGAATGTAACCGCCTGAGATTTGAATCTACTCTATTAAAATTCGTAGGTAAACAACGTATCTATATAGGTATATGTACGGTTGTAGGAATGTAGCCTATTTTTCTCACGAATCACAAGACGCAGAAACTCGCCGAAGGTACCAAAATTTTGGTAATGATCCGAGAAATCCGTGTTGACAATTTATATTCCGATATTCCAATTAGTTAAAAAAATATTAATTAAAAACCTTAAAACGCATAGTTATACACGTGGCGCCATCTGCAGAGAATCGGAAAGATAATTTAAAAATTTTTTTAGTAGAATTAAAAAGGTTAAAATTAATTCTTTGTTAATTAAAAAGTACATCGTCTATTATTTTGGATCAAAATACATTTTAGAGACATTTTTTACTCTTAGCATCAGAATGTTAAGACCTTAAAACGCATTAAAGTGCATAGCTGCAGAGAATAGGAAAGATCATTTTAAAATTTTTTTAGTGGAATGAAAAAGGTTAAAATTAAAATAAGATATCAAAATGTTTTTATCAGATCGGTTATTCTTTTAATGTTTTTTTCAGTATATGTATATAAATATATATATCTAGGCTTTCCCTCATACTGTTTTTTTCTAACTTATATATATTTATATGTTTAATCTAACATTCAAACGTTCAGAAAAAAGCAATCGTTTCAATAGCTATCTGTAAATTTTTTTTTTATTAATTACTTATAGAAATTTGATTTTAATAAATATATATATGTTTTTTAAAAGAGATTATTTCTATGTTTTATATATATATAAGTTAATCGGCAATAAAATATATGTTCCATATACCTCGCTATATTTATGGCGTATATATATAGCGATATACTTCATTACTAAAAGGAATTCTTTGTTAATCAGCAAAAAAAGTACATCATCTGTTATTTATATGAAGTTTGAAAAGCATTAACTTAAAATGAAGCCCGAAAGTTTTTTTTTAACGTTAACCAAAAAAACGAAATTAGAAATTGAAAAAATCTTCCGATATTTTAAAGGTATTTTTACTGTTCTACCCGAAGGAGAGCGTAGCATGGCTGGTTAAAGCGCTGCTTTATAAAACGGCAGTTCCCAGGTTCGAAACTGAAGAGGAAGAAACTTTCAATTTCGCATTACACAACTTCTTAAATTTAAAATTGTTTTAGTGGAATGAAAAAGGTTAAAATTAAAATAAGATATCAAAATGTTTTTATCAGATCGGTTAATTTTTTAATGTTTTTTTCAGTACATGTATATAAATATATATGTATATATAGGCTTTCCCCGTACTGTATTTTTGCTTATATATTTATATGTTTAATCAAACGTTCAGAAAAAATCAATCGTTTGAATAGCTATCTGTTAATTTTTCTTTAATTTATTACTTATAGAAATTTGATTTTAATAAATATATATATGTTTTTTAAGATGGTTATTTTTATTGTTTCATTACGAAATGATAAGCTAACTATATGTAACGATTGACTGATTCATGAAAATCTGAAATCTATTTTATTATCTTAGATTCTTAGAAACTAACTATTATTAAAAAGTGATGAACGTTTTTTGTTTTACTTTTAGCATCAGAATCATTTTCTTTTTATTGCTTCACATTAATAATTTTTTTAATTCTAACGCAATATTTTTTTTATAAGTCATACATCGCAATTTGAAGCTATGTCTTATCTGTGAGAAGGAGGGGAAGATAGAACAATAATTTTACACTAAAAAACCATGTTCGGGCTATAGAGAGGGGGAAAGAAACCTGTCTTAAATAAAAAATATGTGGAATGGAACAAATTTCGAAAAAGGGAAATTTTTTGACACAATTTTAGAAATCACTCAAATTGTACACGTACAAACACACACACAGAGAAATGCTGGTGTCATGAGGAAAAGAGAAAGCTCGAGCAACGCCGGGCTAAGCGGTAGAGGGGGGAAGTCATTTTGAAAATGAGTATTAGAAGCTCTAATTTTGTGAAAGAAAGGGAAAATTTATAAAAGTAGAGATAGCCCGTGCAACGCTGGGCCATGCAGCTAGTAAGACTATAATTTCCTTTATGCCACCCCATTTCACAACGCAGGGGATATTTTAAGAGAATTCACTGTTTGCTCTCTCTTTTTTTTGAGAGAAGTGATGTTTATTATACGCATGATTGTGCAGAAAATTTTGTGTTGGAAAATTTGAGAAGCATGACAAATTGTAATAAACGAATGCGTGGCGAATTTATTACAGAAACTAATAATGAATCTCCAACCAAAACTATTGCATTTTCTAATGCTTTTTATTGTTTGGAAACTGTGAAAACATACCTCATGCAGCAGGATGTAAATGATGAAGTATTTTCTTCTTTGTAAAGGGTGTTTTTTGAGAGGTATAGAACTTTAAATTGCAATAAAACAACGATGTATTATTCGATTGACATGAATTATTTTTTATTCGAAAGATAATCTTGTGGCATTACATTTTAAATATGATTTCTGGCATATGACTGCTACGGCTGGCTCGGATGTAGTCCAATCTGGACGTCCAATTTTCGATGACTTTTTCCAACATTTGTGGCCGTATATCGGCAATAACACGGCGAATGTTGTCTTCCAAATGGTCAAGCGTTTGTGGCTTATCCGCATAGACCAATGACTTTACATAGCCCCACAGAAAATAGTCTAGCGGTGTTAAATCACAAGATCTTGGAGGCCAATTCACAGGTCCAAAACGTGAAATTAAGCGGTCACCAAACGTGTCTTTCAATAAATCGATTGTGGCACGAGCTGTGTGACATGTTGCGCCGTCTTGTTGGAACCACAGCTCCTAGACATCATGATTGTTCAATTCAGGAATGAAAAAGTTAGTAATCATGGCTCTATACCGATCACCATTGACTGTAACGTTGTGTCCTTCATCGCTTTTGAAGAAGGATTCCACCAGCCCATAAAGCGCACCAAACAGTCAGTTTTTCTGGATGTAACGGTGTTTCGACATACACTTGTGGATTAGCTTCACTCCAAATGTGACAGTTTTGTTTGTTGACGTAGCCATTCAACCAGAAGTGCGCTTCATCGCTAAATAAAATTCGCTTATGAAAATCGGGAACAACGGCAATCTCGTTTTGGGCCCATTCGACGAATCTACGCCTTGCTTGATGATCGTTTTGATGAATTGCCAAACCAAACTGAGAACAAATCACTTGACAGCTGTTAAATCGGTCGCCATCTTGGAAAGTAATGCCAACTTAAACTTCTATACCTGAAAAAAAACACTCTTTATAAAGTCGAAAAAGAACTTTTTCGAGCCAGGAATCAAGAAGACTGACAGACATCTATTAGTCAATATTTTAAAATTGTCCCTTTACTGCTGTACAATATAATTTGCTAATAGTATTTTTAACTGCTGAATGGAAAGTATATAGTTTCTAACTATTGGTACTTTTTTATGTAGTTACTTTTTATAGAATTTCCAAAAGGTGAGTGCACAAAATTTGTATTTTTTTTGTATATTACGAATAATACCGATTTAACGAATAAAATATTCGGTCCCAATGGATTCATAAAATCGGATTCCGATTGTAGTAACTTATGTAAAATTCTATTTTAGTTCCCAACTTTTTGACGGAGAAAAAAATGGTTCCATTTTGCACTAAAAGTTTTTTTTGGTAATGGATTTCTATCCAATACAATGAATAATTCACCAATTTGGCAATAAATAAAAGTATGGAATGAAAGAGGTTAAAAGCTTAATTTAAATCAATTCCTTAAACTTTTTAATTAATTCAGTAGAAATATTTATATTATTTTAATAAAGTTGATTTTACAGAGAATAACGGTCTTCGTATAAATATGCATTTCATTAAATATTACTTTATTTTACGTAGTTTTTGTTAAAATTTTGAAACCATGCTAAAAGATACATGGTATTCAAAATAAAATTTAACTATGAAACTAATTTGAGAGAAGTACTTCATTCAATGTATTTGAATGAAGTATTTTTTTTCTCATTATTAGTAATACCATCACTTACTATCTAGAACTTGGCACAACAGACCACCCGAAAAGACTTCTAGTAAATAATTTTTACATTTAACTACATTAAACATAAAATTCTCATGTTAATTCTTATCAAAATTCCATCCAATATTTTTAGAGAAATTTTAAATGATTATTTGAGTCTAAATATATAGAGCTGATATAATATTTATTTGATTTTATGACCGTTGTTCTATATTGATATTGATGATTTTTGTTAGGCGAAAGTTTACGGTATGGTGATAATCAAAACGCATTGAATAGAATCTGAAACAGAATCCCGAGGACAACAAGGAACCCCCCTACTTTTAATTTTCAAACGATTTTACCCTTTATCTACCGAATTATGATTTAAAGCAATTTTTTTCGTTCGATTTTTTTTTTTGAATCACTACATTGAAAATTAAAGGATATACATAAATAAAGTACTCAACTTTGGGAAATTTAATCCATTAGAGCTAATTAATTAAATTGGTACTTTAAAGTACCATCAGTGCACAAAGGTCTAAAATATTCTCATAACACAAAAAGACCGAATGGCTTTTTTAATGGAGTTTTGACCTTTAAAAAGGCCAAAACCAGAGAAAACTAGTATTTTACAACACAAAATATTTATTTTTAAGAATTATAAAATTTAAAAAAATTATTTATTTTTTTACACATAAAAACAGGTTTTACACTTAAAATTAATTTGATGATATTCAAAGAAACAGTTTTTTTCATTAATACACAAATATTCATTATACGTTGTGCATTTTGAGGGAGGTTTCGATTGAATGTTTTTTAAAGCACTGCATTCTGGGGTAGGAATTACTTTATTTTCTGAACATGAACTACTGTATCTTGAGTTTTGTTCAGTCCCTTGATCGCCATCTTAAGAATTTAATGAAAATTCCAGTAGATAATTTGCTGGGACGTCTTTATCTGCAGAATCATCGGGGTTAGTGCTCCACTGCTTTCGGATGGTAGGTTTTGTAATAAATCCAAAGTTCTTGAAGACTGAGCTTTTTTCAGACATTCTAAGAAAAGGAAATAAATAACAATAACAGCACTTTGAAAACCTCCTGTGATTGTTAAATCTCAGTTACACATAAAGAAATTAAAATGGCGCTAATTTTTTGAATAAAGAATAGATATTTCATTTGATTATGTGACAAAAGAAACAAGCTTAGATTCAAAGTTCAAAATGTTTTGAAAGCGTTAAAATAAAACAACAAAAAAGCAAAATAAATAAGTTAAGCTAAAAAAAAATGCCGAAAAAGAATGCGTAATTCTATTACACTATAGTAATGAAGCTACAACACAACAAAAATAAAAAAGTTACATGGACCAAAAAAAATTAAGTTCTTGCTCTAACATCCAATGTGCTGTCGGTATTTATAAGTACAGCTGTAAAATAAATTCAACTGTAAACTGATAACTCACATTCAACTGTAGAATTAATTATATGCATTGTTCACTTAAAATAGTCAAATCGTTTTCTAAGTTCTTAACTAACATACAAAAAATAAAAGCCACTTATATCTTTTGACATGAAATATATCTTCACAAAACGATCAAAATGTCAGCTGAAAGAAAAACCCACTTCTATTTTAAAACTATTCTCCTTCCTCACAAAATACTCATTACAGAACTTGTACTGCTATGTATCCTGGAAGAGTGGAATTAAAAGTGTTTTCCTGCAAAATATCGTTAGAATATTTGTAAAAATGGTTATTCTATATAATTTAAAAATGAGTGGTACTTATAAGTACCGTCGGTACATAAAGCGTTAAATACACCAGTATATAAAAATAAGAGAACTTATATACTTAGTTAAATTCTTTCTTAATTTTACGCTGAATGAAAAGTAAGACAAATGTTTCGAAAAAAGCTTTAAATTTTTAGTAACGATAACGTAAAAAATACGAAGATTTTGGATATTTGAATATAAGGGACTGTTTTAAATAAGGCAGAATAATGATGTACTGTAACCTATATTTTTTAAAAGAGAAAAGGAGTTGAAACGTTTTGGTATTTCCTGGCCACCTATTATGTCATTGTTGGTCAATTGCTCTGAAAGCCTTAATGTCTTAAGAAGTTTTGTTTACTGTATACATTTTTAAAGTTTTATAGGTACCTCTCCACTTCTTCATATTTGTGTATTTCTCCCCTTCCTTTTTATTATAATATTTGTAGCTTAAATGTATTTTTAATTTGGTTTTAAATTATATAATGCTGTTACCACTTACATCTGTATGCCTCACACTGATGCAATGAGGAGTTTGAAAAGTTTTGCAAATAAATTAATTAAAATAAATTATGTGTAGAAACGACTTAATATAATTTCTGGATTAAAAGTTACGCCAGTTTATGTTCAAATAATCATGAGGTTGTACGTGAACATATGTAGTGAATACAAATAAATCTTCTAGACATTTTCTACGGAAAATTTCTCCTTGAAATCGCATTTGTTTCAAATTATTGCAATTTCATTTTAAATATTGTAGCCATATGTTTTAAATCTCTAAATCACAGTTTCCCAAACTTTTTTGTCTCATAGACCAGTTATCATGTTTTTAGGTTTGGGGTAGACCCCCTGCTTACTTAATATTGAACTTTTTCAAATTCATAATAGAAAACTTGTGTTAATTTTAAAAGTTTATTAATTAAATTAAAATCACAAAAAATTAATTAAATAAAAATCACAATTAATTATTTTATTAAAAATCACAGTTGATTAAATAAAATTCAGATTTAAATAAAATTCACAGTTAATTAAATAAAAATAACAATTAATTAAGTTAAAATCACTATTAATTAAGTTAAAATCATAATTAAGTTAAATCACAATTATGTTTAAATCACAATTAAGTTAAAATCACAATTAAGTTAAAATCACAATTAATTAAATGAAATAATTAAACTAAAATTTAAAATCAATTTGTTACAAAAAATAACTCAGCAAAAAATAAATGCTTTTAATGGTACGGATTCTTAATTGAAAAGTTAAATTACCGCATGTTTGAAGTAATCAATTGAATTTTGTACTTATAGAAATTTACTGAAAATAATTAGTTGAACAGATTTTTTTGAAAGCCTATGTATTATGTCAGCTTTAGCCCGCATTTTTATTTCTCATGTTAATCCAAAGAAAAAGCGCACCACCACAAGAGGCAATCGCTTTATTTAATTTATTTATTTTGTCTATATATTGAAGAGTCGAACGGATTACGTTGCACTTATTTGTCTGTTTCTTTAGTAAAGTTTGCATCATTTGAATAAACATGCATTGATTTTAGCCAAAATAAATTTATTAGTTTTAACAATTACTCAAAACATATACACTTTCAACACAAAAACAACGAGACACACTTTATATATAAGTTGTGCTCTAAATGTTTAAGAGGTTCCAAATATATATTTAATAGGCGATTGTATGTGCTTTGCTTAATATAATTGATACCACATGATTTTTTCATTGTATTGGTAAAATATTATTGAAAAGTCATGCTATTTGTACGAAAATTTATTTTTATATTAATATTAGCTGTCCATCGGTAGATTGGTAAAAACTAAAAATTTTTCTGGAAAAATGTGACTGACTTTATAATTATTTTATTTAAAGGCTAAAAAGCTAAAAAATGCTTTTGAAAATATGCACACCACAAGTCGAACATCAACTATCTTGTTTCTAACAATGTATACTTCCAAATCAATTCCCAATTTCACCGAATTTTAAAGATATATGTGAAATAACTTTATTTAAAATAAAAGCTTTTATTGGAGACAAGACAACAATCAAACCCAGAATGTAAGGGATTTTTCACATGAGTCAACTTGTGCCACGTCTAAAAGAAGGAGCAGATAGTTGGGAGCTTGTTTTCAATCGAAATCAACCGGGGCTCTTCACACGTGGTCAACTGACATTCCCTTTAGTGTCAATCCTTCAAGCCCTTGAAAATTACATTCTCCTTCCCACTAGTCGGCTAAACTAAAATGATATTGAGTAAGAAATGCTCTTCACACGTGGCTAATTGTGTAAAGAAAATGGAGAAAGCTTTTTATTTCATCTTCATTGTACTCAATTGTTGTACTGAGGAGTATGGTACTCTATTTCCACCTACAGCACATTCTTTTCAGTGAACTTTGTGTCGGCGTGTAAAATAAATTATCTCTTTTCGACGATAATAGAGCAATGTTTTTCAAACTTTCAATATTTGTGTCCCAATATTCAATCATAATTTTCATCGTCCCCCCTCTATACAATAACAATGTATTGAATTCAATTATACTATACTTTGATGCTAAAGTTACAATATGACAGTAACCTCTTAAGTGACACCAGCGTATATATACGTCTCGCTCAACCGGTACATTAAAGGCCCGGACGTAAACAAGCGTCTTTCAAACGTACGATCTTTTCTGTGCACTGCTATCGATAAAATTATTCCAAAGGCTTTGGAATGCAATAAAAGGACCTTGACAATGTTTGAGAAAGATTTCCTTATTTTTTCCTTCCTTTTATCTTCCCCCCTCAAAACATCATAATCACGTGTCTACGTGATAAAAAGAAGCATTGGGGAGCGAATCACATAACTTTTAATCGACAGTTAAGGAATTATTTATAAACCGTACAAATTATCAAGATAAGGGTTAATTTTTGTATACAATTTTATGTATGGCAAGCCCATGGGGTCACTGGTAATTATTAAACTTGTTCTTAACGTAGTACTGTTAAATTAAATTATAAAATATTTTGTGCAGCATTGATACATTTATAAGAGTATTATATGAGTGTAAATGTTAATTTTATTGTTTATTACGTGAGAATGTATTTTTTGTTTGTTTACTTTCAGTAAATTAATAATTCTTATAAATAATCTATTTTGTTTTTGATTTTTCAATATGCTCTCCCCCATCTCGTAGAGTTATCCCCCCCCCCTAGGGGAGCGTGCCCCACAGTTTGAGAAACACTGCAGCTGAGTAGTAACGACTGGAAACCAGTTGACTGACACAAAGTTATGTCGAGTGAAACTGGCCCGAGGAGTGACACAGCAGGGAGTGCGGTTGAACCACTTGTAAATAGACCCAGGTGATTTATATTCAAAACTAGCTCTCTACTGTATGCTCCTTTTGTTAGGTGCGGTGCAAATTTACTTGTGCAAAAGGTCTTTCCTTCGAACACACTTTTGAATTCAACCGAGGAAGAATTGTTTGCAATAGAGAATACGGTATTTCCATTCGAGGATTAAATGATCGGGTTGGACATACTCAAGCAGCGTGAAGCGATTTTATAATGTTAAATAAAGATGGTAAATCTAAGCTATATAATGCCAATCAATATTTAAAAAAATTGTTATTTAAGTTCAAAATTTTAATGTTTGTTACTAAAAATCTGTCTTTTCTATTGCTGCTTTATATTCCCCCAGTTCTTGAAAACTTAATTGGCAGTTATGGGTACTATTGAAAAAAAAATACCTATTTGACATTGACGTAGCTAGTCCTGAGTGGGCCTTGTATCAAAACTCCTTGTAAGCCCCTTTTTCGAATATAAAAAGGATCGCATTAACAAAACTTATTTGAAAGTGTCCAAATGTTACACATGCTGGGGCCCCTGTAGCTTGGGGTTCCCGTATCATTGATACGGTTTGTGATGTACCTCCCCTTGGAAGTACATCCCTTGAAGTATCAGCGTGAGCTAGAGGTGTAGGATTAACGTAAGAACTAGACTCAAACATTATCTTAATATGACTTTATTAAGATATTCAACTTAAACTTTGAACAAATATAATATAACTACTTAATGGGAGAATCTACTATGACACAATGCGCAACACACAATATAATACAGACCTATATCAATAATTGAACCACCTAATCTTCAATTATACTAATAAGTAATTAATCCTACCTTATATTATTCTGTAATGCTACTTGTCTTTATCTGCAATGGTATGCAGCTTGACGACTCACTTCTAGTCGAACACCAATAAGTTTATCCCCGACACGTAGAACTTAAATCTTGAATAATGAACTTCAATACTCAGCCAATACCACAACACACTTTAATTGTCGAACATTCTTTTACACTACCATTACATTGCTATCATTGCCCTTATTGCCATTACGCTTACTCTAAGATCCTATATTTATCCTATATTATTTGCATCTCTTCACTTCTCGTTTCTTGGATTTGGTTGGAAAAGAGTTGCCATTAATTCTGGCCCAAAGAACCCAAAGGACTTGTTAAAGAAAAGACGCGTAAGTCGTCACAGGTTGATATGGTGTAGCTACGCCCTTGTTATTTGATCTATTGATGATAACTTTCTCATTTAAGGAAAAATGGCACCTTACAGAGTAACAATACGAAACTGATGAATCATATTTAGTTGAATTTATATGAACATCAAGACCCCAAGAAATGAAATAAAATAGATGATTTGAATTTATTCTTAATTCTATCACGATAAACTATTCTCCCGAAGTAAAACACATGAAAGTTCTTAAAAATTTCATAGGAATAATTTAATCTGTCTGTACAAACATGCATCCAGGTAATAGTTTTTTCTCTTTGTAAATCATAATTTTTTTCTCTTACATAAAAAGGCGCCAAACTCTTCTGCCAACATGGTCGATAAAAGAAATAACCAACATGATTTCCAATGACACGCAAATATTCATTTTTCAATCATTTGACACAGATGACACTTGTTCAATTTATTTTACTTATCTTATAGCAGTGGTCTTCTAAATTTTCAACTCATGGTACCCATAGAACTTGAAGGTGCTTTCGTGAAACCCCTAGAACTAGAAAGTGTTTTCGTGAAATCCAGTTCCACACACATACTTCGAAGAATATATCTCAAAATGTAATATTTAAAGTAGATCAAAATATAGGCACTTTATGCAAAGACAATTGAAGAAGTATAGCATTTATTGTTAAAAAATTCTAATCTAATTTTTTTCATATAATTTACTCATTAATGATATTAATTTGTGATCCAAGTGTCACTTATCCATGCATTATATAATTAGTAACTGGGATATGTGCTTGCTTTTCTTCACACATAATGTTGGAATCTGGGTCAATTGAGATTAATTGCAATCGCATTACATATTCTGAGTTTAATTTGTTCTTATTACTTTGTTTTTGTAGCCACTTACGTAGAGAAATATATTTCACTTAAACACAATGTTCTGAATGGAATTAAAATGTTTATAGTATTGCAAAAATCCAGTGCATTTTGCATGAATTTGTAACCAAAAATTTAGATTTTGACAATGAATCATTTGATACGTTGATAAGTTGTTTCCTCTCCTTCGTTATATAGGTGTCTTTTCCATAAATGCAAAAAGGCGCATTTTCCATTAGAAAACTATTTGTGCTAACTAATGTGCATAAAATTATCTCGTGGAACCCGAGAACAATAGTATATTCACAATCTAGCCCGAAATATATATATATATATATATATATAGCAGTGTTTCTCAAACCTTCAGTATTCGTGACCCAATATTCAATCATCATTTTTATCGCGCCCCCTCCATACAACAACAATGTATTTAAGGGGTGTTGGAAAGCTAAAATCTTATTTTTTTGACAATTTGAGATTTTTACATTTTTAAATTGTATAGATTTTAACCTTTCTAAAAACATCTTACTTGAACCTCTAAGGTATTTAGAAGCCCTTAAAACGTATTTTTAAATAATCGTTGAATTTAGGCCACGCCCATTTTAATGGCGAAATTGTAAACAAAAAATAGTGTAACGACTGATATGAACCAAAACATGTATCTTTTATTTTAAATTGAGCCTTTTATTTTTTTATTTCCCAGCCGATTAGAAATCTCACTGTATACATCAAAATCAATTTATCTCAAAATGTAAATTTTAATGTGCGATGTACCTTTTCTGAGAAACTACTGCTCACAGGTATGTAAATTTTTTATGAATTATTTATAATGATGTCTAATATATACTAAAATGAGCTTTTTTTTTAAACACTCAAAAATTTAGTTTTTACAAATTTTTTAAGTAAAAAATGGGTCAAATTTCGCAATGTTTGATAAAATATTTCATAATTTCTTAAAAAATTCTAACTTAGCTAAAAGCTCATTTTAGTATAATGAGAGAGATGTACTTTAATAGTATGAAAAATTTCAAGCATGTACATAAAACAGATTTTAAGAAAAGGTACATCGAAAACAGCCAATTTAACATTGTCAGTATAGAGAGAGAGGTTTCCAACACCCCTTAATTCTATAATACTATACCTTGACGCTAAGGCTACAATACGGCTTTAACCTCTTAAGTGCCACTGGCGTATGTAAACGTCTTTCTTAGCTAAAGCATTAATTTTCTGGACGCATATATACGTCTTTCCGAAGTACGATTTTTTCTGTGCACTGCTATCCATAAAATTATTCCAAAGGCTTTGGAATGCAATAAAAGGACCTTAACAGTTTATTTTTTTCAGATTATTTGCTTATGTATTCCTTCACTACTCCTCCCCCCACAAAACATCACATATTCGCGTCTACGTGGAAAACGGTGACATTAAGGAGCGAACCTAGTAACTTTTAATCGGCAATTAAGGAATTAAATATAAGCCGTACAAATTATCAAGATAAGCATTAATACAAGTTCATGGTGTCATTGGTAATTATCAAACTTGTTCTTAACTTATTATTGTTAAATTAATAATAAAATACACTGTCGCGTACTGATACATTTATAAGTGTATTTTATCAGTGTAGATGTGAATTTTATTTTTTGTTACGACGGAATTTATTTGTTTGATTAATTTCAGTAAATTAATATTTTTTAAAAAAATAACCTTTTGTCTTCGACATTTTAA
The DNA here is from genome assembly GCA_019973935.1 of Trichonephila clavipes. NCBI lineage: Eukaryota > Metazoa > Arthropoda > Arachnida > Araneae > Nephilidae > Trichonephila > Trichonephila clavipes. The sequence goes on from BMAU01018907.1 coordinate 394,026, forward strand.
TATGCTCGCGCCCCCCTCGTAGAGATATCAGGCCCCTCTAGGGGAGCGTGCCCCACTGTTTGAGAAACGCTGATATAAAGGTAAAATATATATGTGTTTTAATATTCTTTATTATATTATAAGAAATGTTATTATACATAAATAAAATTTTTAGTTTTAATGAATAAAAGGGGATGAGCTTTAGATACATGTAACTATATTAACTTCACAGAGATTCCATTTTGCATACATGTCTATTTCTTCTCGAGTTTTTTATTGTGGCTCTTGGAGCCCCTGTCTATGCTTTGTGGAACACAGTTTGTAGACCACTGTCTTACAGGAATTTTAATGTTCAGTTAAATTTACTTACAAAGCTTTCATTATCCTCCAAGTAGTTCTGATGAAAAAAAAATAGAAACTTAAATTTCCAGCTGTGAATACATACCCAGACCTATTAAAGCATATTTCATATCTTACCGTAGTCTTTCAAAACTATTCATTACTGTTTGATTCATTGATTATATCGAATTTATGGTCATTGAATATATTTTAACAATATTTGTTATAACTCATTTGAATAATATTTAATTGATTCGTAAATACTATTGGTAATAAACTGTACACGTCTTTGCACAAAAATGAGGTATGAATAAATTATTTGTTGAAATTATATATGATTTACAGAACATTCTTAATTTATAATCAAAAACAATTAAATGGCTTTTGAGATTAAAAAATTGACTATCATCATAATGCGCGATAAAATTACGTAATTGAAAAGAAAGAATAAAAGATATTCTTATCGCACATCCTTATCATTTTTTATTTGTTTCTAAGAGCAGAATCATAAGAAATATACAAAAAAAGGCATTATTGTTAAGCACCCGAAAGCGATATCATTTCAGCTTTGTCAGCTTTCTAACATAGCGACTTGATTTCTGAAGAGCTTAAACATTTTAAATATTGATCGTCGTTATTAGGTAATACCAGCTGGAGATATCTTTTAAAGTAAGTAAATAATTTCACATTATATTTTATAAATAAAGTAAAATATATTCACAAAATATTTTTGAAAAATCTTTACTTGTAAAATAAATAGTTATTTTAAGAAAATTGGGGTATGATAACTGTATATGATAACTCTTATATTCTTTGCTCATTTTATTGCATCATAACGTACAAATTACCTTATTTACATTTAATACTGTCACACAGTATAAATAATGTTTAGACAATGATATTAATATTTAAAAATATATCATACTCACTTTTGAAATTTTCGCTTTATACTCCTTGATCAAATGAATTAAAAAAAGAATAGGAATATTGATGATGAATCAATTAATTCATATCTGATCTTAGAAAAGCAAAAATTAAAAATTTTCATACTGTGCTTATATTAATAATTTAAGAGTTAAATGTGTAAACCAGTCCTCTCTTATTAATTTTTTGTGTGCAGTGGTAACCAAACTTTTGGACACGTTTGAAAATTTTTATGTTTTTTAAATTTGTATAATTATAGAAAATGTTACATTTCACCAATCCAAGATAGTATGTATCTTTTTAAAGAGAATTTAAAACTAAATTTAATACTAAAAAAATTCAAATATTTGCAATGCAAAAAAAAATAATTTTATGTTGTAATAATTATCTATACATAAGGGATATTCAAATGAAACCCGATCACTAGTGGAAAGTAACGGTAACGATTTTATTAACACAAAAATGTAGTTATACACAGTACACATACTCAAAAATAGTCGCCGAAACTGTTGGCACATTTATCATGCAGGAGAATAACGCCATTGGACAACATTTCAGGGCGTTTTGACTTGATGGCTCGTCTGGGATTCTGTATAGTGGCTTGATAACGTTGGATATTGATGGTGGCTCCCCGTTTCAGAAACTCGATAAGCAGTGGGCTCTTGTGGTAAAAAAAGAAGGAAATTTTGACCTTACCAGAACTGGTGTGCATAGCATTTGATTTCTTTGGAGGTGGTGAAGTCACACGTTTCCTCTGCATGCTCTGACGCTTATTTTCGGGTTCAAAATGGTGACCCATGCTTCGTCACCAGTGACAATTTGCGACAAAAAAAAGCCGTATTTCTCCTCATGATAATGTTACAGATGACTCAAAGACAGCGCCATTCGAGCATCACTCTTTATTGTTCCTTCTTACTCGATTGCATGTTCAGTAGATGATGATAGCTTGTGTGACCACCTTCTCTTCGGCGTGAAACCCCACAGTCGTTATGAAACGTCAAACGTTGCGCACTCGTCAGTATCTCTACCGACAGATTGTGCCGCCATACACGCAGTTATGTCGTGGCACCTTACATGTAATGCGAAGTTAGACGCACTGACCGGGTTTCGTTTGAATGAACCTAATACATTAAATATTAATGATAGCAATGAGTTATCAGTACTTGGTAGGGTAAACTTTTTTATATTACAGATTCCCATCAATATTTCATTGAGCTGATGATAGTTTGAAGCTCTTCTATCGTTATTAAATGATGACAAAAAATAATTATGGTTTCAACTAGTTCCTTTTTATTTGATTGGCACCTCCATCGAACAAGAGTTTTCAAATGGTGCCATAAATTTTCGATAGGATTTTAGGTCAAGATTATTTCCTGGACAGGATAACGGTTCAATGCTCTTTGTACGAAACTACTATTTCGATAATTTGGATGTGTGGCAGAGAGCAAAATCCTGCTGGGAAAGAGATTCCTAAAGGAAGATAGAAGTTTGGGTTCTAAAATAGCGCCAATGTATATTCTAGCATTCAGCGTCCTATCGATGACATGAAAATGACTAATAACGTTGCAGACATGCATCGCAAAATCATAAAACTAAGTGGGTTCTTCATAGTTGCGTGAATGCAGTCAAGAAGTATCTCTTCCATTCTATGTCTTACATATTTTCGCCTACCACTACCGAAAAATGATATTTTAGTTTCATCGCTCCATATACCTTGTGGCCATACATCATCTGTTCAACTGCTGTGTTTCTTTGTCCACTGTAGTCTTTTTTTGCCCTGTTGTCTAACATCTGCTAATCCTTTCCTGATTGTTCTAGAAACTGATAGAAAAATCAGCATAACTCAGATCACTTCTGATAGCCGTTCATGACATTCTTCTATCTAGAAGTCGTTGTATTTTTATCCTTCTGTCATCAACAGATGTGGTGAACTTTTTTCAGTCTTTTCCTGCTTTGTTTTTTACTGAATTTGTCTTCTGATATCGTAAGTAAAACTTTCGGGCTTCAGATGTAGTCACTGAATCATCCACCTGTCTTCCAATTTCAACATTGGAAAAACTACTTTAGCGAATCTTACATCTCTTTCTACATAGTTGTCAAATTTACTCTTTTATTTGATGTCATTGGTTCTTGACTAAATATTATAGCTGTCCAGATCAGAAAACAGTCCAGACCTAAATCCTGTTGAAAACTTGTGGCACCATTTGGAAATTCTTGTTCGAAGGAGGCGAACATCAAATAAAAAGTAACTAACTGAGGTTATTAGTCTTTCCTGGCATCATGTAAAAACGTAGGAAGATCTTCAAACTCTATCGTCAGATCAATGAAATATCGATGTGCTCTATCGTCAGATCAATGAAATATTGATGTGAAGCTGTAATAAAAATAGGCTACCCTACCAAGTACTGATAATTCACTACTATCAACAGTATCTAATGTACATCGATAATTACTGCAGTTTAACTATTTTGTATTAGAGATATTTGAATTTTTTTCTTGTATTAAATGAATTCAGCATTAAATTGTCTTTAGAATGATATACAGTCAGAACCCGGTTAAAAAATTTATCGGAACTTGTTGTTGTTGTTGACTAATTCCTCCTGTCTAGCCGCAGGCTAGACCAGGTCCATGAGCCCAAGAGTCCTCAGGAAATCGTACACCAAAAGAGGACTGGAATAGATGTCTTCTCTATCAAGTCCTGCACAAAGCAAAAGATGATATGGAGTTGCCTGCACCAAATTGCATTTTGAACAATTATCGTAAATTTTCTAGCCTAAGTGAAAGGAAAGGCCTCTAGTGTGTCCACTCTCAAGCCTACTAATAGTTGTTTGGGTGACTATTATAGGAACTTAAGAATCGCTATTCTTTGGCTCCGACAAATCAACAGTTTCCTCGATTTCAGTTGCACATATTGGCATGTTTTTTCAGTTGCACATCATCAAATGTAACATTTTCATTCAAACCTTAAAATATCTTCTGCTTTGTGGATTGGGATGAGATAAAAAAGGAATTTCCTATCTTATTCAAAATTCACGCGCTGTGTTACACTCATGACTCATCTTCCCTTGTGAAGTCCATAATGGGCTGCACCCTTTTCCATTGGAATTTGCTGCTTACAAGAAAAGTCTTTCTCGGTTCCGGACAAAATAGATGTGTCATTTGAAAAAAAAAGAATCCAATTTTTTCGAATATGAACTAATTAAAAAATTTTTTTGCTATTGAAATAGTTTGTTAATTAGGGGTTTATTATTCGTTAAATAGGGGTTTTTGCTTTTATTTTGATTGTGGAAGTAAAAGAAATTCGTTAAATCACGAAATTCAATAAATAAGGGTTTGTTAAATTAGTGTCCGACTGTAAACGACTTTGCATTTTGTGAAACGTAAAATTTTCTATATGTATACAAATTTAAAAAAATAAAAATTTCCAAAAGTATCCACAATTTTGGCCACCACTATATGCAAATAACATATAAGAGCATCTCAAAATATTTTTTCTTTGATCTCGAAGTATGCATTTAATATCAGAAAAGTACTTATCGATTGCTTTAAAAAAGCAAGGAATTATTTAATTTTTATTCCACAGAAACAATAGCTTTTCCCCCTTTTTTTGTTATTTTTTCTTTCATTAAATCTAATACAAGTTGATTCAAAATAAGTATGGCACATTTTAAAAGCATATAAGTATTTATGGTGAATATTTATCGCTTTATTGCCAATTATATTTTAAAAATGAAATATTTAAATTACCAATCTAACTATTGATTTTACGGGGAGTAATCTATGACTCCGGAATTAGATCCTCGAACCCGAAACAAAATTTTAAAGGTTTTGAAGGATAGTTGCTCAAATTCTATTATATAAGTAAAGCATTTGAAAATCAGAAAAGGCATTTTTATTATGGATTACTGCCTAAACTTCGAAAGGAAATAAAATTTGGCTGGCAATTAATATCTCCAGTAACAAAATGTGGACGAAAGGAAGTCATTGGCGAAAAAGAAACAAAGCTGAAAAGACTTATCGCTATAGAAAATACTCAGCTTCAAAGAGCTTTATCAAATAAATTACAGATTTTGCTATCACCAGTTTGTCGTAAGACAAAGAAAATTGATTGGCTATAAAAAAGTAAATAAACCAGTCTATCAGCAAATGTTGTGATAATCCCCTCCCCCTAGGGTGATTATCTCTTTGAGTATCAGCGTGAGCTAGAGACGTAGGATTAACGAAAGAACTAGAAGGAAACATTATCTTAATATGACTTTATTAAGATATTCAACTTAAACCCTTAACAAATTAGATTATAATAATTTATGTGAGAGAATCTACGATTGTAAAACACACCACACAATATATTTATAATAACGACTTAGCCTAGCTCGGACCACTATCAATAACTGAATCACTTACACTCAATTCCAACACAATCACTGATATAATATTAAATAATCAATCCTACCTTGTTGTAGTATCAGTAAACGATCACACTAGATTTAGACGAGGTCTTGCGATATTTCCTGTGCAATGGTATGCACCTTGATTACTGGATTTCTATCACGTATAATTACTAATTTTCGCCACGTAATGTTATCTTAAACTTCTTCAATCTAGAACCATGGACTGTTTACATTCCTCTAATTGTCATCACTTGCCACAAATTGCCATCGCGCTTACTCTAACTTTTGATATTTAAAAGGTTCTTAATTTGCATCTTTCTTTCACACTTCACTTCTTGGATTTGGCTGGAAAAGAGTTGCCATTAATTCTGGCCTCAAAGAACCCCAAAGACATGTTAAAGAAAAGACGTGTGAGCCCGTCACAATGTCTCCAAAGAAAGTAGAAAAAAGAAGAAATGTTCTTGGTCTCTGTATTTAATTTTACCTTAAGGTAGATACAAAACGGATAACTTCGGATAAATCACTGTCCCATCTGCTATTTATAAGTGGTAAAACGAAGATACAATATATTTAACTTGAAAAGCGTCGCAAAAAGCATCTGTTTTGGCCGTCAGGTGTTATGGTATGAATGTGAATGTCCTCTCAAGGCTTAACAAAACCATTTCTTGTAGAACCCAAAGCTAAAATTGATTTTAAATATTATAGGAATAAAGTTTTGAAACACTGTATAAAAAAGTACTCGTCTTTAGCCTCAAAGAAACATTGTTTTTCATCAAGATTCTGCACCAAATCATACTGAAAAATCAACAATAAAATGGCTGAAAGATTAAAAAATAAATTATCTTCCTCCTGAGAGAAATGGCTACTACCATCCCCTGACTGCGTTCCTTGCGGTTATTTTTTAAGGAGATACTTAAAAAATCAGTTAAATAGACGTAAAGTAAGAACTCTTTAAGGGCTTCAAAAAGTAATCAGAGAGGAAGTTAGAAAAATACCCCCAAAATCGTCAAAAAAGCTCTTTTGGCTTGGCCTAAGTGCTTACATAAATTGTACTATGACAAAGGAATATACATGGAAAATTTCTTGTAAATAACTTAACTCAATAAAAATTTACGATGCTTTTAAATATGTCATATTATTTTTGAATCAACCAGTATATGGAATAATGATCAAAATACTTGAATTTATAACTATTAAAAGGATTAAGAGTAAACTATAATATATTTTATTTTGTGATAAAGGAACCTAAATAATAATATAACCTATTTTTAAGTCTACGAAATAAAATTTTGTATTTCTCTAGCACAGGGATTGGCAAAAGTTTGAGACAGATGAGCCATTTTGTAAGTGAAACAAGACAATTAAACTATTAAAGAGCCTACACTAATTACATGCATAACAACTTTTACTTTTGAAAATCATTATCACCTTGAAAATAACTACTATTAAAATGTTTAATGCATGTAACACATTTTTTCATTAAACGCATCTTACAAGAATAGTATTTGTAATTACACAATGACCTGGCATTTTATCAGCATAAACAAAACACATTTTCTTGCAAATCTTTAATCTTAATTTAACGCCTTTAAAAACAACTATTGCTGCACCTTCTCATGTTATTCGAGGTGAAAATCTAGCTCATTGAACTACGGGCACGGGTAAAAAGGCCATTGAATCCATACTTAAAATGATTACAAGTAAGTAACAATAACATATATAATTTACTTTGTGACAGGGCTTTATCGGAATTACTTATAAAGAGTGTTTTTTTTCAGGTATAGAAGTTTAAGTTGGCATTATTTTCCAAGATGGCGACCGATTTAACAGCTGTCAAGTGATTTATTCTCAGTTTGGTTTGACAATTCATCAAAACGATCATCAATCAAGGCGTAGATTCGTCGAATGGGCCCAAAACGAGATTGCCGTTGTTCTCGATTTTCATAAGCGAATTTTGTTTAGCGATGAAGCGCACTTCTGGTTGAATGGCTACGTCAACAAACAAAACTGCCGCATTTGGAGTGAAGCTAATCCACAAGTGTATGTCGAAACACCGTTACATCCAGAAAAACTGACTGTTTGGTGCGCTTTATGGGCTGGTGGAATCATTGGTCCGTACTTCTTCAAAAACGATGAAGGCTACAACGTTACAGTCAATGGTGATCGGTATAGAGCCATGATTAATAACTTTTTCATTCCTGAATTGAACAATCATGATGTCCAGGAGCTGTGGTTCCAACAAGACGGCTCAACATGTCACACAGCTCGTGCCATAATCGATTTATTGAAAGACACGTTTGGTGACCGCCTAATTTCACGTTTTGGACCTGGGAATTGGCCTCCAAAATCTTGTGATTTAACACCGTTAGACTATTTTCTGTGGGGCTATGTAAAATCATTGGTCTATGCGGATAAGCCACAAACGCTTGACCATTTGGAAGACAACATTCGCCGTGTTATTGCCGATATACGGCCACAAATGTTGGAAAAAGTCATTGAAAATTGGACTACATCTGAGCCAGCCGTGGCAGTCATATGCCAGAAATCATATTTAAAATGTAATGCCTCAAGATTATCTTTCGAATAAAAAAAAAATTCATGCCAATCGAATAATACATCGTTGTTTTATTGCAATTTAAAGCTCTATACCTCTAAAAAAACACCCTTTACTAATCCTCTTGGGATTTTCTTTGGGGCCAGAAGGGCAACCAACTTGGCTTTCCAACCAACCCAAGACTAGAGCATGTTTATGCAAATTAGGAATCACATATATTAGAATATTAGCAGTCGCGAGGATCGCTTAGTGAAGCTCTGAGCGCTAAGTAGAGAAGTAGTGCTAGAAGTGAAGTGAGGTAAAGTTCAGGAGAAGAGTCTTAATTTTGTGAGTCGGTCTAACAGTTCTACCGAAGATAAGCAAAAGTGGGTCCGAGACCAAAGAAGTATTGTCTTAGCCAGAGAAGCCAGATTCAAGGTTGAATTGACGTTTTACGGACCGTAGCTGTTTGCCCAGGATATAGCGGTAAGCTTATTCATTTAAACTTTAAGGATAGAACTGATACTATTAAGACAGGAATTAATCTATCAAGATAGATTTAGTGGTTAATTGCGCTATTTATCAGTAATACGTTTTGCGTCTCAGCACTCTTGATCATTTTCCACCCAGACTAGTATTGCTGTTGGTTTGTATATGAATTAAGATCATAATAAAGTGATTTTAATTATAGCTGAGTTTAGTGGTTCATCTGTCGTTCCCTCAGACAAAGGTCGCGTGGATAGTGGAGAGGGGGTATCCCCATTGGTGGGGATACCACAACTTTTACTAACCAAAAATTAGAACTGTCTATGTGATATGCAGGCAAGACAAGTTAAAGGGAATAAATGAACTTTTTTACTTAATTGAACAAGATATACAGCTCCAAACCTTGGGCGAGTCAATAATAGGCGGAATGCTGAATTCCCATTATCGATAAGACAGCGGGGATGTATCAGATGTCGGCAAATTTTTTTTGGCTTGATGGCCCCATATGGGGAGTGGAGGATACAGGAGGACCCTCCTTTTTTAACATGATTCCATTAATTAGTTAATTTTACATCTCAGAAATGACGTAAATTGTACCATATACAGGGTGTTGCCGAATTCGACCGGCAACTTCAGAGGCATGGTAGTAGTCAGCATTGGGATGACAAATCCGCATAGAACATGGGGTCGTAAACCATGTTTAGTCAGAGTAATTTGCAAAAACAGTTATGAAGGGTCTGATATCGACTGGAAGAAAAAGGGGTCATTAGGAGGCAAGAAATATATTTATTTGACGTAAAACATGTTTACAACACGAACAATGCATCTCAGCTCGATGTCAGAAATGTAATAATTGATTACCACAGGAATCGTTCCAAGTTGCGATCGCGTAGGCCATAGCACAGCTTTTGGATTTTCAGACGCGTTCAAACAAATCCGATGTGCCGACAATGTCAGTTAAAGCGATGACGATCTGTGTTGTGAGATCCTCCGCTACAACCACCGGCTTCTCATACACAAGAGATTTCAGGAGTCCCCAGAAGAAAAAAATCCAAAAAGATTGTCTGGGGAGCATGGCAGTCGAGTAACAGATCCACCGCATCCAATTCACATACTGGGATATTTAGCATGGAGATGGTTACGCACCGTAATTGAAAATGTGCTGGTGTACCACACGTTCCGGTCCGCAGTTGTCTGTACTCCCTGCTGTAATTCAGGGAGAATGTACTGTAGGAAAACAAGGCATTTTACGCCATTGAGGCGTTTGGGTAGTATGTGTATACAGAGTGTGTCTAAACTCTTGGGCAAAACTTTAAGGGGTGATAGTACACATTAAGACAAACAATAGTAAATAGTAAACTTAAAATCCCAAACGTCTTCCGAAGCAGAAAAGTGCCATTAAAGTTTAGGGTCCGAAATTTCGAATGATTATAAAAAATGGAAAAATGGGTCCATTTGTTAGTGGTTTTCGCTAAAATTATTCCTTTGTCAGTATTTTCTTGAAAAATAAATTTTAAAGATAAAGCTCCAAAAATGTTTATAGAGGACGCTTTAGACTTTGGAGTAAGGAACAAATATTTTTTACTGTTATTTTTTGTATCACATTAAATGCTTTGAAAAGCTTAGATTTAAACTTAAATTTTGATCTCAAAATTTGAATCGTTGGGGGTGGTTAAGTAGCTCAATCTCAACTGTGTTCAGGAGGTGAAATTTGAACTCGCCTCCTCCTCTGGACACAGTTCAGTTATTCACGATCTTCAATGCTCGATCGTAGACTAGGCAGCAACTACTACCTACTAAACGTAAAATAAACGAAAGAGGGATGACACAATTAAGTAAAATAATTATTCATAATAGACATGAGCAATTTCTCTCCACAAAATACTCGATTATGCAAATCACCCGATTTGCATACAAAGTGTAGTACACTAGGATTTAACTGTATGGTGCTAACTGTATGCAAGGGTGTAAAGTTCTATTGCAAAGTGTTCCAGCTAACATAAAGGCTCGTATGTGGTTCCAACTTGACGGAGCGCCTGCATATTTCAGCGCAGATTTGTGAAGTGCATTGGATACAGCATATCCAGAGCGATGGATTGGACGGGGTGGTCCGGCAAATTAGCCGGCACGCTCCCTTGACCTCTCCTGCCTAGACTTCTTCCTCTGGGGCCACATGAAGAGTTTTGTTTACGCAAGCCCCGTCGATTCCGACGAGGCCCTGGTTGCGAGGACTGCCGTCATAGCAAGCGATATCTGGGAGATGTACGGGGTATTTGCTAATGTTCGACAATTCCTCCTCCGACGGTGTGAGGCCTACATCTTTGCTGGTGGACGCTCTTTCGAGCAGTTTTTGTGATTTTGCAAGAAAATCCTGCGTGTATCATTTTCTACGTGTCATCATTCATTCAACCTTCATTACGACGTGCACTACGTGAAATTGTTTCTTTTTATTTTGAGCAGAGATAGTTGCTCATGTCTATTATGAATATTTTTTTCTTAATTTTCTCATTCCTCTCGTTTATTTTACGTGTAGGAGGTAGTAGTTGTTGCCTGGTCAACGAAACCAAGACCGGGAATAACTGAACTCTGTTCAGAGGGGGGGGGAGAGTTTCAAATTTCACTTTCTGGACACAATTCCGTTTGCGCTACTTAACCAACCCCAACAAATCAGACTTTGAGCTCAAAATTTAAGTTTAAGTCTAAGTTTTTGAAAGCATTTAACGTGATACAAAAATAACGGTAAAAAACAGTTGTTCATTACTCCAAAGTCTAAATTGCCCTCTATAAACATTTCTTGATCTTTATCTTTAAAATTTATTTTTCAAGAAAATACTGACAAAAGGAATAATTTTAGCAAAAACCGCTAACGAATGGACCCATTTTTCCGTTTCTTATAATCATTTGAAATTTCAGACCCTAAACTTTAATGGCACCTATCTCCTTCGGAAGACACTTTGGACCCTAAGTTCCCTATTTACTATTGTTTGTCTTGATGTGTACAATCATCGTTTAAAGTTTTACCTAAGAAATACATAAATAACAACAATTAGAATTCATACAAAGTATGCAACATTCTAAGAATGAAAAACGAAACTTTTTGTCCTCTAAATATGGTGCTTAAGGCTGTGTGCCTAATGTGTGAGAACCTGATTTAAATGTAGAACGCACAATCAGTCAGAAAAACGTCTCAATTTTCGGTAAAATTTGCAGCGTTATAAATTCATACATCTGTTTATATAACATAAAGTTTTTAGTATTTCAAAATATTCAGCAAATAAGTAATTTTTCACTTGAACATATAAAAGTATAACTCCTTTAGCATTGTGGTATAGGAGAAAAATGCGAAATATATTTTATCCGAAAAAAAAAATGGATGAACTCTGTTAAAAATGAGAAGTATGATAAAACAGGCTACACCTTGCAGAATAGCAAAACCAGAACACAATACAGTAGTCACAAAAATGTGACCTTATGTGAACAGAAGGGTGGCCGAGTCTGTGAAAATGCTGGGTTATCGGAAATGGGATTTTATTTTCACTAGAGCAATGGGCTTAGGTTTGCACAGACTAGTTGTAATGAATACTTGTATCTTGTTGCAAAATTTATCCTGTTATTTACCTTAAGAGGACGGTGGACCATTAAAACTAATTCCTTAATTTGTTAGCTTAATTAGCTGAAAATGAAATCAATAGAGTAAAGGAATATTATATATCTGAATTTAAATATAAAGGATGTTTTTTTTAGAGGTAAAGAAATTTAAATTGTAATAAAACACCGATGTAGTATTCGATTGACATGAATTTTTTTTATTCGAAAGATAATATTGTGGCATTACATTTTAAACATGATTTCTGGCATATGACTGCCACGGCTGGCTCGGATGTAGTCCAATCTGGACGTCCAATTTTCGATGACTTTTTCCAACATTTGTGACCGTATATCGGCAATAACATGGCGAATGTTGTCTTCCAAATGGTCAAGCGTTTGTGGCTTATCCGCATAGACCAATGACTTTACATAGCCCCACAGAAAATAGTCTAGCGGTGTTAAATCACAAGATCTTGGAGGCCAATTCACAGGTCCAAAACGTGAAATTAGGCGGTCACCAAACGTGTCTTTCAATAAATCGATTGTGGCACGAGCTGTGTGACATGTTGCGCCGTCTTGTTGGAACCACAGCTCCTGGACATCATGATTGTTCAATTAAGGAATGAAAAAGTTAGTAATCATGGCTCTGTACCGATCACCATTGACTGTAACGTTGTGGCCTTCATCGTTTTTGAAGAAGTACGGACCAATGATTCCACCAGCCCATAAAGCGCACCAAACAGTTTTTCTGGATGTAACGGTGTTTCGACATACACTTGTGGATTAGCTTCACTCTAAATGCGGCAGTTTTGTTTGTTGACGTAGCCATTCAACCAGAAGTGCGCTTCATCGCTAAACAAAATTCGCTTATGAAAATCGGGAACAACGGCAATCTCGTTTTGGGCCCATTCAACGAATCTACGCCTTGCTTGATGATCGTTTTGATGAATTTCCAAACCAAACTGAGAATAAATCACTTGACAGCTGTTAAATCGGTCACCATCTTGGAAAGTAATGCCAACTTAAACTTCTATACCTGGAAAAAAAGCACTCTTTATTTTTAAAAATAAACTATGTATATAATGAAAAAACTAATTTTTTTTTAAAAAATTAATTTTTTAAAATTATTTTTAAAAATGCTCCTCGCTCATTAGTTTTTAAGATATGAACATAATTTTTGTTTTATATATAGATGAACTACAACAAAATATATGTGTGCACGGATTTTAAATTCCGAATAAAATTTGATGGAAAAAAGATAAATTTTCTATACCGTATATGTGAAATATATATTTCATTAATTCTCACACATTCAAGTTATTCAAAACAACATAAAATATGATCCGTTTGTTTTTTTAGGTAAGTAATGCACAAATTTGTGAATTACGTCATATTTCATAAGTTGTGAAAATTTCAAAGAGATATGACGTATTTTGAAACGTAAGGTGCATTTTACGTAACAATGAAAAGGGAAAATTTACAAACTAATAAAAGTGCATTTTATACATTTATTTGAGTAAAATAAAAAAAATAATTCAGTAATTATTAATTAAAATGACAAAATTCTTTGATAAAATTATTCTATGAAATATAAGGAAAATTATTAGTTAAGAAATCAAAATCGCAATTTCGACCAAAATTTGATATTGTAAAGGTCCACCATCCCCTTAACAATGTCGGAGCGTCGAAAATGTTTAACCTAACTTGAAATAGCAGAAATGATGGAAAGTATTTCTAATATTGATTTTGAAACAGATCCTGAGAGTAGTGATAGTGACAAATAATATATTCTAATTGATCTGTTCATAACGAATCTAATGATAATAACATTTAGGAAATCAGTACGCTGAAGACACCGAAGAAAATACCTTTCCATGATCCTCTAAAAAAAGAAAATTTAGTTTAAGTTAGTTCTAATTCTCCCCAAAATCCTCCAAAATAGCAAACAAGTTATTATGAGTGTTAGGATTGTGTGTAGATGCCTGTTTTCAAATTCTTCATACTATTTCAAGATTTTTAAGTACAGTTAAGTCTCGAAAACTCGGCCTAATGTAGACCGAAGGGTGTCCGAGTTTGTGAAAATGCTGGGTTATCGAGAATGGGGTTAAAAAAGAATAAGTACAAGTGTTTCATCTGAAAATATTTTACTGCACTGGTATTTATTGTTTGCTTGATAATACAGCAGAAAGTAAACTGCCCAAATAACCTTAAGGTACTTTATGAAGGCATAGAGAATTTATTGCGTGAAAATGAAAGTTAATGAATACATAGTATTCAGTAATTTACTTGTTCAGACACATCCCAGAAAAAGACTTTGTGAAGTGTAGGGGCTTTACGCGACTTTCAACTAATAATCCTCTCAGGGAATCTTTGAGCCAGCAATTGCGTTATTTCACAGCCATCCCTCTCAAGAAGAAACCTTGAGATGCAAATTAGCTAGTTTATGTATAGTTAAAAAGTTTAATAATCGTAGATTAGAAGGTGAAGGTTATGAGCCGCTGAAAGCAGTGTTAATACGGTAAGAATTAGAATTACGCCACGTGACTATAGGATGGCTTTTAGCTACTAGAATAAATTAGTGAATTCAGGAGTATTAAAATAGGACTGATTAAAAGGGAATCTCTTCGGATTTTGTGCTCTTATTCCTATTAGGTTGTTGCTTTCTTTATATCGCTCCAAAGATTCCCTTTATAGATTGCTTGTTCTGGAATATTATCTTTGATAATAAAGATTTTATCATGGTTAGTATTGGTCATCCATCTTTCCCCCTACAGCCTTAGGTCAACAAGATGATGAGGAAGCGTCCCAGTGTGGTAGGCAATTACAGAAGATATAAATCTGTCTATATGTAATGAAAGTTAAGTTTATAAAGAAAGGGAGTTTTTCGATCGGCAAAGGTGTGGTCGAGTTATCCGAACTTCCAGGTTATCGAGTGCCAAGTTTTCAGCACTGCACTGTACTAATGTGTGTGTGTTTCAGTTCTTTTACATCAGAAAAATATCTTGAAGTCGAGTTCTATTCTTTAACACAAAGCGAAGACAGCCTTAGAGGTAATAGTTTTAACATTATTGAGTCCAGCAATCAGGATTGTACAAGAATCCTTGTAAAATTGTCAAAGAACAACCTTTAGATTCTCCACAAAACGTTTAAAACACAAACTCTCTTATTATAAATTAGGAAACGATACTTACATTGAAATATGAACTACCTTAATTGTTTTTTTAATGCTCATTAATTTACGTATAAGCATTTTTTTTTGTTTAATTTGCTTAGAGAAGAAAATGTATCATCGAAACTTTACCGGTGTTCCCGTCATATGGAAGCCAAGCGATGACAATGGGAAAATCATGAAAAAATTCAAAAGAATAATCGAGGATAAATATCATGTAAAGTTAGGTAAGTTAATTTCTAATTTAATTTTTTGGATGAGTATTTGGATTTAATTACTTTAAATTTGTGGAATGTGTAGAAATCATTTTTATGCATAAATAGCTGAAACTAATTTAGGATTATTATAAAAGGAATTTGAAATGCTTCTTTTTAAGTCAAGTCCTCAAGAGTAAGAGCCATTCAATTGGTGGCACCATCTAGCGGTGGCCTCCACCACCAAATTTTTGTCGCTTGAATTTATTCAAATCAAGATCTCGCTGAATGCTAAATATTCATTTTGCCGAGAGTACCAGAGCCACATATTGATACTCAAGGAATCGTTTACATGTCACATAATCATACGACATACGTGCCTACGATTTTCGCATCTATGAAATAGGAAGATTCCATCTTGGATCGAACCCGCAGTCTTGAGCTTACGAGGTGAGCCCACTCCCTCAAGCTACAGAGCCGACTGTAAATCAGAGTTTATTGTCACAAAATCGAAAGAGATTCCTCAGGATTTGAAATGTTGCAGTTTTAAATGAAAATATATATATTTCTTAAATCTCCAATCAAAGTTCTTTAAAAATAAAAATGATAATTAACAGTAATATGTTTAGAGAAAGTTTTTACAAAAGATTAATATGCATTTCTGAAACAAAACTGTTAAGTGTTTAAAGTTCACCTTGAAAACTGTTTTTTGAAGTTACTGATTTCGTTCTTTTTTCTATTTTTAAGTATGTGAAGTATATCTATTTGTTCTGCATCAAAACATATTTGTTTAATGTGTTATTATAGAAGAATCTTAATGAGAAATTTCATTAGTTTAAAAATTCAAAATTTAATATTTAATACCTAGCTAAAATAAAAAAAAAAAAAATGTTTTCAAATTAAAAAATTTTTAATCTTTTTTTATTGATATTGCTATATGAAACAAACATTGATTTGACAAATTGAAAACAATATTTTTTTATTTAAAGCAAAGTAGGTATATTTATTTATTTGAACGAATATTTCAATTTTTTTTAGATTATTCATTTGCATTGTACAGCCATTCGAAAGATTCCACTGAATAAGTTTATTAAACTCCCTTTTTTGTTCAAAAACTGATAAATTATTATAATAACAGATTGTATAACACCGCTTTAGTTTGAGGTTCATTCGTAATCTGTAAACAAAGATATTAAAGAAGTGAAAAAAAAAAGAAAGAGAGAGAGAACAAAACAAAAAAGAAGACAAATTCAGTCGATTTTAATAAAAAATAGTCTTTCTGGAACTGAAACTTACGGATTTTCTTCTGTTAGAAATGATAAACACTTGACATGACTTCATGAATAATTTTTCCTTTAATGTAATAGACAAGTATATTTAATATTAATATCATGTTATTATTTTTACAATAAAAGTCTGAAATGTGAAAGCGTATTTTAAAGACTGCGTTAAGCACATATTTAGAGAGATAATAACCAGGAAAGAGCGTTTCCGACCATGCATTCCTATGTGATTTCTCACCATCTAGGTCATTGATTCTCAAACTTTTTTAATCCATGAACTCCTCTTTATAGTCAAAACTTACCCACGAACCGCTTTTTATAGTCAAAACTTGGTCACAGACTCCTTTTAAAAGTCAAACCCATAGACCCCAACTGAAAAGGCTACATAAAAGCATAGTATAAAAATTACAAATTTAAAAAACATTTTGTTGAAGAATTATTTATTGAAATTATAACTTTTGCTTAAAATAAAATAAAAAATATTAATGACTTCGATCAATTTGATGAGATGTTATGAGTATATTTATATGTCCATCTTAATGTTTGTGAGTAGTAACCTCAAATCCTCACTAGTGCTTGTTTTTATAGGCGGTTTCTCTTTAAATTCCTACTATTACCTCACACTACCTTGTTTATCTTCTTGGATTTTTCAATCGTTAATAAAATACATTTTAAAGCACTCAGTTTATCTGAAATTTTATATACATAATTATTTTGGATGACAATACAATAATTGAATTATAATTAATAAAAATTAATTGATTAAAACTAATTATTTAAAGAATTACAAATACGGCCACTTTGACATCATTTTTGGCGACTTGTGTCAAAACTTGAAAAGGTTTTTTTTCTCACGTTTTAAAGCATTCAGTTGATCTGAAATTTTATATACTTGATTGTTTTTGATGACAATTCGATTCTTTAATGGTAATTAATAAAAATTAGTTACCACTTAATGTTGAGATTCTGTCATATGTATATACATATTTATATTAATTGCAACTATTTAATAAAAAGTAGATAAAATAAAAAATTTCTTTTTTGATTTAAGTAGGAAATGACTTTTTTTATATTACTTGTTTGTGATGAGGTTTATTACGGCACTGAATCTACGTTCTATCAAATTGGAAAACGGGAAAGTAGTCAACAACTTTTGTACAATAACCCGTAATGCAGGTTATAAAATTAGGATGTGTTTCTGTAACAAGACTTTGTGATATCCTTCGTCAAACATTATTAGTTTAAGTCCCTCATTTGCAGATATTTCAGTAACGTGTTCCTGTATTAGTATGGATTCATTTGTGTTTGATATCTGAGTTAGTCCTCGTGCAAAAGGGTTCAATACCCAGTGAGGAATATCTAAGTGAATTATTGTTATTTATTTAAATTTCCATACAAAAAATGGATCAAAATTTATTTTTAATTTTATATTAAACCTTGAACAGACCCCATGACGTTGTTCAGGGACCCCCAAATAAAATTTAATTTTTTCATGGACCCCTTGAATAATATCGGGGATCTCTGGGGGTCCGTAGGAAACACTTTGGGAATCACTGCTCTAGGTGTACACTATCTGTCCTGAAAGTTTGTAACCACTGAACTGATCAACCCTGAATATAATATACATATAAATATGTTTAAGGAAAAATGTTGTATTCCAAAAGTAGAATCAAATTAAAATACAGTCAGATAATGTAACGAAGTATAACGAAGTCGCTAATTCCAGAAAAAAAGTTCGTTATAAGGAAAATTCATTTAATTGAAATTCATCTTTAATATACCTTAAAAACCACATAAAACAAATTTTAAATTCAGAAACACTATGTATTTTTTAAAAAAAGTAATTATTTTCCCACTTTTTTGAAAATTAATATCTATTTATTTTATATATGTTACCAATCAAAATGAAATCTGCATGGAAAACAAGGGTAAAAAACATTGTCCAGGAATGTATTGTGTGTATTTTCAACTTTAAAAAATAATTTTATTTTAAAGTTATTGAATTTTTTAACGCCATTTCTTATTTTAAGCCTGCTAGTAATTTTAAACGTACACTATTTTATAACTCGTGATTTTATGTATACAGTAACACATGCGTCCTTAATTATCGAAAAAAATTGTTAGTTATACTTGAGTTTTTTGTTTGAAAAATAGTGGCCCCTCATTTCTTTGCTCTGGGTGAGTTAGGCACCTGGTAAAACCAGTTAAAGATCATTGATTACCATAAAATGTGTGCCAAAAGAGAGAATAATTTGGAAAATGTCTTCAAATATTTAAAAAATAGGGAGGAAAAAAATAGAATCACAAGAAAAAAAAAGCTCGTTAAATAGAAAATGCACTTCGCTATATGGAGGTTATTTTACGAAGAGAATAATAAAATATTCATGATTCCAGGAAAAAGTTCACAAAATAGGGGCTCGTTATATGGAGATTTGACAAAATATTTAAAAAGAATTCTTCTCTCGCATTTAAAACTTTTTTAAATTCAAAAACGAAACAATGTAAAATGGTATTTAAATTTACGTAATTATTTTACTGAAAGGGATTTCTATTACTGCTCGATGCAAAGTATTCATGCTGTGTAATGTTACTAGTCCCTCTCATATATTCAACGAGATTAGTTTTTGTTTAGTTTTATGCAAAATTAAAATTTTCTCACTTCGAATAATAAAATTTGAGTAGAAACTGTTGCTCTTACAAAACAGTTATAGTTCTGTAAAATTAGTGCATTTAACAAACGAATGAAGCAATTAACAAAATGATGGAAATTATAGACGGTTCTTCAAGCCTGGTACGGTACGAATATATATATATATATATATATATATGACAGGCCCCAGGCCTGCTGGTAAAATGAGGAGGGTATCATCTTTATAATATTCCTTTATTACGCTTTCATCATATATAATCTAACATGGCGGACCTTTTGCCGCGCAACCGGGTGTTACCAAATACAACATCGCAGCGAGGAGACACCAGCCAAGTCCTTTCTAGTATGCGTTCGCCTTCGTCGTTGAATAGGCGTTGAATAGGCGTTTAATTTCGGGCGTCTGGACTGTAAACAGTCCTCAATCCCATATCGTGAGAGTCTATGATGCTGGGCATGGCAAAAGTGGTGTTTTCCATTCTGCTGAGTGGCATGACGGCGATTGGTCGAGCGATGGAATCCGGGAGGCGTGGCTATGGTTCTTCATCTGGGTGGAAAGTTTTTGAGTTTTTTGGCTTGGCTGAGAGCTAAGAGATTGCTCTCTGATTGGATGCTGGGTACAGTGAACATTGACTCCGATTGGCTGCCCCGGGGGCTGTGATTTAAATTATGGGGAGGAGCATGTCCAGAGGGGAGAGCAGGAGAAAATTATTGACAAAAATTAAAAAAGTGACATTTTAGAAAATACGGTGTGCAATAAAAATTGCACGAGAAAATAGAATTACGGGGGATTATAGGAGTCAAGAAGAATTCTTCTTGGTCTCTTTGTTTTGTCATTAGGGGTATAATGTGATAAATTTTGCATATTGATATTGTTGGTTGTTTCTAAATCGTTAAAAAAGTTAATTGCGATATTCTGAATATGAGATTTGAAACTATTAATTTTAAGAGCTTTACGTATGTGGTCATTACGCATATATCTTATGGCTTTGACGATCATACGTATTAAAGAATTTTGCAGGGTATCAAGTATATTAATATTTGTTTTAGCGGCATAACCCCAAACTGGACATGCATAAGCTAAGATGGGACGCATAACGGCTGTATAGAGAAGCACTTTGTTTTCTATACTTAAATAAGAATTCCGGCCAATTAGGGGGTAAAGTTTAAACATTATTTTCCGGAATTTGTCGCGTACGTAATAAATGTGTTGTTTTCAAGTTAGGTGTGTATCAAAAATAATTCCAAGGTATTTGGCTTCCTGAGACCAGGGGATTTGCTTGTTGTACATGAAAATAGGTGGTGGGAGTGACTGTTTTTTCGTGAAAATTATGGCAGTAGATTTTTCGACATTAATACTTATTTTCCATTTGTCGTAGAAATTTTGCAGGAGTAGAAGGTGTTTGTTTAAAGCGAAGGAAATTGTTTCTAGTTTTTTATACGTGGTGTGAATGGCAGTATCATCAGCGTAAAGGTTAATTTTAGTGAGTGAATAGTCAGGGATATCGTTGATGTAGAGGTTAAATAGCAAAGGACCGAGCAAGGAACCTTGGGGACACCCTGCAGAAACAGAGTGTTCATTAGAAAGGGTCTCATTAATTCTAATTCTGAAGGAGCGATTAGTGAGGTATGAGTGAATAAGATGAATCAGAGGATGTGGAATTTTAAAGGTAATTAGCTTAAAAGTTAGACCATTAATCCAAACACGGTCGAAGGCCTTCTGGATGTCCAGAAAAACTGCTCCCGTGCTTTTCTTTTTCTGAAACCTTCAGAGATATTTTCGGTTAGTCTTAAAAGTGGGTGAAGGGTAGAGAGCTTGTTAGTGAAACCATACTGATTGGGATTGAGGATGTTATTTTCATTGATAAAATTTTTTAGTCTGTGAAGAATAATAGATTCGGTTAGTTTACCGATAGTGGAAAGGAGAGATATTGGTCTGTAACTAGATGCGAGATGAGGGTCCTTGCCAGGTTTGTTAATGGGGAAAATAATGGCTTCTTTCCAGTTATCTGGAAAGTGATTGAATTTGAGGATTTTGTTAATTAGGATTGTTAAAATTAGGATTAGTTTAATTGGAAAGTTTTTTAACATGCGGTTTCATTTATTACTTCCTTAATTTTGAACCTAAACTTTTCAAACCTGACATATATATATATATATATATATGCACTCAATTTACTTCTACAAATGAGATAGTTAGTTAAAGTAGCTACAGAAATTAATATTATTTCTTAAAATCTTGAATCATATCTTAAGAAAAATAGTGTTAATCTTTTTATTATAATGACATACTTAGTGATATGGTACTAAAAATTGATAATTGCAGAAAATAATTGCAGACTCAAATAAGAGATCCATTTTCCTGGATCTCTTATTTCGCCCTTTTTTGTTTGTATTATTAATATTTGAACTTGAATATTGTTTTTTTAATGATTGTAGATGACTATATGGATTTTCATAAATGGTCCATTGATAACTTTTGCGAATTTTGGGCAGAACTGTGGGATTTCCTGAAAATTGTTTCCTCGAAAAGGTTTGACACGGTAAGTTATATGAGCATATATTGCATTAAAAAATATTAAATATGTTTTGCGTACTATTTTTAATGTTATTTGTGTAGTTCTCGAATGCAAATAATCAATTCTTTTCAGGTATCCGAACGCGTTCGGTCGTCATTTGACCGTGGTTCAAAATTATAAGGGTGGCCGCGGTAGCCGAGTTATATAGGTGTCGGATTGTGGCTGGCTTTGTCATGAGTTCGAGCCCAGTACCACTAAAGACCCGCTATGTGGGGCAGTGATGCCCGTGAAATCTGTCGAGAGCTGAAACGTCCTCCCTTTGGTGTGGTTTGGTAGTTAGGAGAGGGGGGTGCCAGCTCAGGTGTCGTCCACGTCACTTGACCATTGCTCAAAATTACGTGGTCCATCGCCAAAAGGCATCGTGTAGCTGAACAGTGTGACGTTAGTACTTAATCATTTAATCAATCAAAATTACTAGGTCCGTCGCCAAAAGCTTTCGTGTACCTGAACAGTACGACGTTAATATTCACTCACTGACCCGAACACGTTCAGAGCACGTTCAATAGTTTCTGACAAAATAAAAACTTTAAACATTATAAATGCTGTTTTTACGACTCAGTTGCAATAAATACTAATATTTAACCAAAATATTTAAAATAAATTGCCTAAATTTCTCAAAATCCCAATTATAAGTGAAATTTTAGCAATATTTTTGTAAAACTTCAAAGTAATTAGCGAAAAAAGTAATAAACTTATATTAGTAAAAGTATTACTAAAACAAATTAATGCATTTATCTAGAGAATGTATTAAAATTTTAATGTTTTATGCCCTCGGGGAACCTGTAACCCCTAGAGGGCGCGTCCCCAGGTGGCGGATAGGGGAACGCCTCCATTGATTTCCAATGGGTGGTAGAAGGGAAATAAAATACCTTCCGTGGACCAACAGGTAGAAGTCCAACCTCCTGGAGGCTATGGCACCTTTTTTTTCCATGAATAGTGCAATATTGAGTGATTCAGATAATGTTACCGCGTTCGGGGTAGCCGACGCGCCGCGGGTTGAAGTCCGGGCCCATGGCGAGAAGTATGCTACGAGGACCCTTAACATTTTGCAGTTGAATATTAATGGTACCCAAAGAAAGATTGAGGAGCTCACTGAGATCCTCAACGTAAATAAGGTACATATTGCGTGTCTACAAGAGACCAAGCTTAACTCAAATCTGAAGCTAAAAATCAAAGGCTTTACTACTCTGCGAAAAGACAGAAAAGACCGGGCAGGTGGCGGCCTTGCTTTCCTTGTTAAATCAGTTCTGCACTGTTATCAGACCGGTTTTAGAATATGCGACCCCAATTTGGACTCCGGCCTCTATTTCTGTTAAGCGGAAACTTGATTCTGTACAACACAGAGCTGCTAAAATTATTATTGGAGCAGTGTCATCAACCAATAATGAAAAGGCCGAACAAGAATGCGGCCTGCCTCCGCTTGAAAGCAGGCGCAAACTTGCCACTATTAAGTTCACTAATAAACTACGCTCATATGGTTTGGACCATATCTCTAGAAGAGTTTTTGATAAATGGAAGCATTCTACAAGGCTCAAAAGATCTTCGACTCTCCAACTTGATAGTGAAATCAGAAAAGAACTCAATTTGGATCATTCCTCCTTGGAGTTCCTTCAGGAGCCCCTCATTCCAAAAAACCCACCAAAGAATATCTGTTTCGAATTGGAATTGTTGCAGCCATGTTCCAAAAAAGAAGACCCTGTAACTCTCAGACAAAAAGGTCTGGAAACGATAGCAATACTCTCTCAAGATAACTTTGCAATCGCCTACACCGATGGTTCCTCAGACAGATCCCTCAGCAATGGAGGTGCCGGAATCATCTTACTCCTCCCAGATGGTAATAACTACAAACACAAAATTAACACAGGCATAATCGCCTCAAACTTCACAAGTGAACTCGTGGCAATTAGAGAGGCCCTTATATTATATCAACAAAACCCACATGTTATTGATTCTACAGAAGGATTAGTAATCTTTTCAGATTCTAAATCAGCTATAGAAGCCATAAACGGAGAGACTAACATCTCCTGTGATATTATTACCCTTCTAGAACAGCTGCACAACAAAAGAAAATCCTGTATCCTGCAATGGATACCCGCACATGTCAACATTGAGGGTAATGAATGTGCAGATAGCCTCGCCAAAGAAGCTAGAGACATCGAACATAAGTGCACCACCATCACACTTGATGATGCTAACGCAGTAGCCAAACATAGAATTATGAATCACACTTTTAAAAAACCCCTAGTTACGGAATTTGACTGTCCTCGAATTATAACATCCACAATTGCTAGATTGAGAACTGAACACCTTAAGGGCATGAAGATTCACCCAGACAAGACAAGATCTTATGTTCAATGCAAACACTGCCCAGATCTTCAACTGACGCCCAATCACATTTTGGAATGCCCAACCGTCGCAACAAAGTTACTAAAAATGGGAATGGTCCCTCTGAGGGACTCTTTGCGGGAGCTCCTGTACAGCCCTGATGCTCCCAGAATAGCAGAGGCAGTGATCAAGACTTTCGACGGAATTTAGTGATATCTACTGCATTTATTCATGGACACGAGAACAACAATGTTTTATTAAAATTTGAAAATTTTAGAGCTTATTGAGTAAACACTCACATTTTGTATGTAACCACTATTTAAATAACAAGCCCTAACTCAAAAGTTATTCATAAAATAAGAAATATTTTAGTACATTCTCTAGAAAATAACATAAATATCAGGTTCAAAAAGTTTTATAGAAATACATTTGTAATATTTTGAGTTATCAGACTCGCCATGATAGATTTTGAACAATTTAAATGCCCACTTCTGGTAGATCAAATACCCACTTCCGGTTCTTTTAACTTTATAAAATTGATTGTTGCTTGGCCTCTAGGTAGCGTGGAAACAAAACAAAGTATATTTTGTAAAGCCAAAAGAGAGCTCTATTCAATAACATAAAAAAACAAAAGAATCTGTTTTGACTGAATTTGGTCATTTTCAACGTGTTCGGATACCTTGATAAAAAATAAAGACATCCCGTACCTAATTGAATGGTTTTTCCAATACTAAACTTAGATAACGTTATACTTATATACACAGTGAGGCAAATAAGCTTTAAGACTCGCCCCAGAGCGTAGGCTGTAATGGTGCCATGATTGCAAATGCGCATACGTCATAATGTCCATGGTCTGCTGACACACTGTGAAGAAGTTGTTGGCATTTGGTTAAGTAGCTGAGAGATGACGAGCGCTCTTTACAGAAGGGAATGTTTGTTCATGTTGATTTTTTAAGATGGATAAAAGAGCTGTATAATCAAATTTTACGCAAAACTTGGTAAAAGTGCTTCAGAAATATACCAACTCATGAAACAAGTTTACGGTGACTGTTGTTTAAGTAGATCAAACTTTTTTGTGAGGCCCAAATGATTTTTAGATGGAAGTGATGCGGTAGAAGTTTTCCAGCGTAGTGTAAGACCAATTTCACCTAGAACACCTGAAATTATTGAGAAAGTACAAAATTTTGTAGCAAACGATCGCTGTGCGTCATTAAGAAGGATGGTCGATTCTTTAAATATAAACAAAGAAACAATTCGAACCATCCTGCATGAAAATTTGGGCAAAACAAAAGTGTGTGCTAAATTTATTCCACAAACTTTATCTCCTGAACTAAAAGCCATGAGAATCGCTCATGCAGAAACATCATTTCAGCCACGGTAAACGATCCAAACTTCTTGAAGTCCATTGTTACAGGTATTGAAACCCGGTGTTTTCAATATGACCCTGAAACAAAGCGAAAAAGTGCGGAATGGAAGTCAGAAAATTCACCGTAAGCCAAAAACAAGGAAAATCCCCCCCCCCAACTCAAAACAATGCTTATTAGATTCTTCGATGCTAGGGGTATTATCCACAAAGAATTTGTTAAAACTGGATAAGCAATTACAGGTGAGTACTATATAGCCGTTTTAAAGTGTTTGATGGCCAGAATTTGTCGCACTCGTCCAGAATATCGGACTGAAAACAGTTGGTGTTTGTGCAATGCACCCAGTCACACCTCCCTT
Source organism: Trichonephila clavipes (assembly GCA_019973935.1). NCBI lineage: Eukaryota > Metazoa > Arthropoda > Arachnida > Araneae > Nephilidae > Trichonephila > Trichonephila clavipes. The sequence continues at coordinate 420,185 of BMAU01018907.1, forward strand.
GCTGTTTGTCAATTTTTGTCAAAAAATAATGTCTGTGTGTTGAACCAGCCACCGTATTCACTTAATTTAGCACCCTGTGACTACTCCTTGTCCTCAAAACTTAAAATGAAATTAAAATGTGTTATTTTGAGGATTGTAATAAATCACCCATAATTTATAAGAAAAACTGTTACCTGAACAAATTATGTTCTACCTTTCTGATGTTTCTTTGGGCAAAGAGCATACACGGTGTATTCGGTCCTAATATTGCAAAAGAAATACGAAGCTTCCTGAATTAACTTTTAATTACAATTATTGTTTAAGAGCGCATATACATTATATTTACAAATAAACACACGGCATAAGTAGAAATGGAGGTAAACTTTTTGGGACGTATCTCCAAAATCCTTTGACGAAATCTATTCCTCTGTTCTGGCGAATCTGCGGACATTTCTTGTTTTTATCCCTCACTCAAATAGTGTCCTCTGGTGGAAGAATGCGTGGTTCATAGTTGGTTGGACACGGTTGGTTTTTAACAAGGATATTTCGACCTTACAAGTAGCTTCGACACATGCGTTGCAGGTCATTCCACAAAGTGATTTACAACAGGCAATTTTTTCTTTAATAAATCGCTATAACAAGTGCATTATAGCTGGAGGGTCCTATTTTGAATAAAAAACCATAACAGGAATTAATTTTGTTTATATATCGTTTTGTGGACACAGTCTTAAAACTTATTCGACGCACTGTGTAAATGGAAAAAAGTTCAAAAGTAGACAATATGTTAAAAATTTCACACAATGCACAAAAAGCACAAATAACTATTATTTGATCTGCATATTCTCCTGGTCTTACTCCTCTAAGCCATTTTCGAAGACATGTAAAAACTTTTAAATACAGGACATTTACTTTCAAGATTTTGTTGAGAATCTTTGATGCTTCAGATAGAATATTAAAAATGTAAGAGATTTCTTTACAAATCAGATTTGACAATTTAATGTCATTTGAATAATTTTTTTATGCACAACTCAGAAGCCCGTGGGATTTTAAAGCTATCTCTTAATTCTCTTTTTGTTTATTATGTAAAACTAACTTAAATACATGCATGCAATTTTGTCGTTTCCAGAAATATTAAAAGTATGCAGCTTTTTATGCTTTTTACAACCTTGAAGTTATTGTTCTTTTTTTTATTTGATATCCTTATTAATTCCTCTGAATAAATTCGGAATTTTAAAAAAACGGAAAAAAATTCATATTGTTTTTTCCTTTACTTAAGTTAACTAGGATAAATGGTCTCTTAAACTTCTCTTGAATTATTTTGATACTACTACGCTATTCATTTTAGGCGTGATTTTGAAATCGCGCCAAACCGATTTTTGGTGGATAGCTTGATGTTACTGCCTCAACTTGGCGAAATTTTACAAAACGTTTGGTGAAAAAAAATCCGTAGCTTACCGAGAGAGATATATCAAATTAGTTCTAACTTCGCTATTTTCGACTGCAAGTTTTTACTTTGTTTATTTCTTAAACTTGGGAAGAAATGAGATTTTAGACTTAGAAATTCTGTACAACATATACAATAATTAACCTTTTTAATACTTTATATTTCCAATAATATTATTATCCCTTTTCTCTCTCCAATTTTTTTGAGTTATTAGAATTCGAAAATAATTATTTATCGTTTGGTGAAAAATTAATTACAAAAAGGTCGCAAAGGAATTTTGTTTATCCTCCTATACATATGATACTCGTGTAATATTGAGGACTCACTTCTTAAGCCCCTATAATTGAAAGTATTAAGCAAAATGTTACGACTTGGCTATGTATTTCGATTTGGAGAAATTCGTCAATGGCATGATATATATATAGAATGTTGTCTGTCATAGGATACTCTTATTTTGACAACTGTACTACTTTTCCCTTAGTAGAAAGAGTTTGTGATGAGAGACTTTGTATAGCCTTCCATAAGAGAAATGTTTAATCTATTTCTTTTATAATAGGTTCTAGATTTAAACGCTCCAATGAGTGACTTACCAAAGTGGTTCGAAGGATCTAAGCTGAACTTCGCTGAAAATTTACTGAGATATAGAAACGACGACGTAGCAATAATTCAGGATGGTACACAATTTTAATACTTTTAATTTTAACCCATGCAATCGAAATACATATTTTTTACATTCAAACTTTTTGGAATATTTCTTATTTATTTAATATAAATTCTTATTTTTCAAAGAAGTGAATGTAACTTAAGTTTTAGTTTTAAGTTGTTTTTGTTGTGTGTGTTGTCAGTTGTTTTAAGTTTTTATAATTTAAATAAATTATGTAACCCAATTTAATTTTACTTCATAATATAATATAAGCATGAGAACTATAGAAGGAAATCCGATGTAGAGTATTAAAATCAAATTTTTGCAGCGATTTCTAATTCAAAAAATTATTTAGGTAACATTATGAGCTCTTAAAAAATTGATTGTTAAATTTTTTTTAAAATTCTTAATTTTCAATGTTTCCCCAAAGCATTTCATACCCCCCTCTCCTTCCTATATTAGCAATAAAGAGTGTTTTTTTTCAGGTATAGAAGTTTAATTTGGCATTACTTTCCAAGATGGCGACCGATTTAACAGCTGTCAAGTGATTTATTCTCAGTTTCGTTTGGCAATTCATCAAAACGATCATCAAGCAAGGCGTAGATTCGTCGAATGGGCCCAAAACGAGATTGCCGTTGTTCCCGACTTTCATAAGCGAATTTTGTTTTGCGATGAAGCGCACTTCTGGTAGAATGGCTACGTCAACAAACAAACTGTCGCATTTGGAGTGAAGCTAATCCACAAGTGTATGTCGAAACACCGTTACGTTAAGAAAAACTGACTGTTTGGTGCGCTTTATGGGCTGGTGGAATCATTGGTCCGTACTTCTTCAAAAACGATGAAGGCTACAACGTTACAGTCAATGGTGATCGGTATAGAGCCATGATTACTAACTTTTTCATTCCTGAATTGAACAATCATGATGTCCAGGAGCTGTGGTTCCAACAAGACGGCGCAACATGTCACACAGCTCGTGCCACAATCGATTTATTGAAAGACACGTTTGGTGACCGCCTAATTTCCCGTTTTGGACCTGTGAATTGGCCTCCAAGATCTTGTGATTTAACACCGCTAGACTATTTTCTGTGGGGCTATGTAAAGTCATTGGTCTATGCGAATAGGCCGCAAACGCTTGACCCTTTGGAAGACAACATTCGCCGTGTTATTGCCGATATACGGCCACAAATGTTGGAAAAAGTCATCGAAAATTGGACGTCCAGATTGGACCACATCTGAGCCAGCCGTGGCAGTTGTTTGCGCACGCGCAACAGCGCTGCCTGGACTGCGCATGCCCAGTAATTCTGATGTAACTGTAAAAAGAGTTGTGAGTAAAAAATAAATACCAGTCCACTAAAAACTGTGTTCGAATTGAGTGCTGAGTATTCGACGGAGTGAGCCATAACATTGGTCCGGTAGAATCCGGAGAAAAACCGCGTGTAGTGATGAGTTAAAATTGTGCCGGAAATTGTGTCTGAAAACTGAGGGAAGAAACTGAGTTTCCGAAGTATTTTCTGTGTCTTGAGAGTCCAGCGCAATTCATCAGTCGAAGTAAGAGCGATTTCCTTGCTTCTTATTTGATATCAAATTAATGTTATGTGTTAAAATGTCGACAATTAAAAGTCTTAAAAAGGACGAGCTTTTGCTGGTCGCCGGATTAGACATACCCCAGAATCCAAAAATTATAGTATTAAAAAAATTTAATTGAGAGTAGTGAAATCTTTGAAACTGATAATGAGTTTCTGCAAAGTGTAATTGATGGCGTTTTGGCGGAAAAGGCCGCTAAAATTGAACAAGAAAAATTTAAATTAGAGTCTGAAAAGGCCAAGAAGAAAAATTTAAATTGAATTTGAAAAAAAAATTAAATTAGAACAGTTAAAGAAAGAGCTTGAGTTAACTAATGCTAAATGTAAATTGTCCCCTGCGCAAGAGAAAAGTGAACATTTCGAATCTGTCCCATCTGATATTGAAAACTTAATTAAAAGTATCAAAACTCTAACAATACCTGTCCCTTCTAATACAGAAGCCTATAATTTATTTTTCAATCGCTAGAAAAAGCTTTTAAAACAAAAATATGTGGAGTATAAATTTTAAAGCAGAGATTTTATTGAATATGTTGGGAGAAAAGGTGGGAAATTTAATGATTTATGTTAAACAAGAGGAACTGTGTGATTATGAAAAAATCAAGCAGTTAGTGCTAAAACAATTTCAACCAACACTTCGAGTATTGCTTAATCAGTTTCGAAGGTCCCAAAAACTACCAAATGAGAACTATGTTCAGTTTGCTTCTAGAATTGAAGCAATGTTTGATTATTATTGTAAATTAAGAAACGTTAAAATGAGTTTAATGAATTATGCCAGTTAATTGTTGCCGATCAGATAATTAATTCTCTTGATCAAGAACTGACCAGTTATATTAATTTAAAAATGTGCGAAAATTGGTACACACCAGATAAGCTGGGTCGTGAATTAGATTTGTTTATGTCATCTAAAGTTTCAAGTAGAAATGAAATAAATACGGGTTTCCGACAAAATAAATTCTTTAAAAGTGGCGTCGACAGAAAGGGGTTAAAAGGTGTAACTAGTGTTTTTTTGTCCGATGTCAATGAAACAAAATGTTCATATTGCTGTGAAAATCATGCTATTCCTTTTTGTACAAAATTTAAACAACTTTCCGTTCATGATAGAGTAGAGATAGTTAAAAAACAGCGACTATGCTTTCTGTGTTTAAGAGTAGGTTGTATGGCGTCGAAGTGCAAAGCGAAACCTTGTAAATTATGCGCTAAGAGGCACCATGTCTCGTTACATTTCCCCAAACAAAATACGGATTTTCAAACAAGCCATAGCAATTCGAATGCTTTCCATCCATCAACCGAATCAAGGTTAAATGCGGAAGCGCGAGAGAATTTAACCCTGCTTTTCCCTCTAGAGAGGTTTCGGAGAAAGATAGTAATGCGGTGTTTGTAATTAATCAAAAAAGGGAACCACTAGTGTGTTTTTGAGTTCCGTGAAGTGTTTTGTAAAAGATTCATACGACGAGAAATGTAAAATAAGAGGTCTGCTTGACGTCGGTTCTATGACAAATCTAATTACGAAAAAATTCGTAGAAAAATTAGGATTACGAAAAAAAAAAGTAAATATTTTGGTCACGTGTTTAAATGACTCCTCTGTATGTGTTAAAAATTGCGTAACTACGGAAATCTCGAATTCCGATGGTAGTTATAAAAAGAGAATAAAAATGCTAGTTGTAGATAAAATTACTGATTTAACTCCAGTTAAAAATCTAAATGCGAAAGGATTAATTACTGAAAATATAAATTTAGCAGATGAATCCTTTTATGTGCCAGGTCCCATTGATTGTTTATTGGGTGCAGAAATTTTTTATTAATTATTGCGTAGTGGGCAAATTCGTTCTGAAAATTCTAATCTTATTTTCCAAAATACTGTGTTTGGGTTCGTGGCTTCAGGGAGCAATAGTTTTGCAGATACTGAAGCACGGGTTCATTGTGGATTAATTAAAGGAGATTTAAATCAAACTTTAAAAATGTTTTGGGAATTGGAAAACGTTGAGGTAGAGAGAACTAAAAATGAAGAAGCAATTTTTTGTGAGGATCACTTCCTAAAAACGCATTCTAGAGATGAGGAGGGTCGGTATGTGGTTAAAATGCCCCTCAAAAACGAACCAAATTGTTTAGGTGAGTCGAAGGACATCGCTCTAAAACGATTGAATGCGCTGTGGACTCGATTAATCAGAGATCCTCAATATCTTAAGTTGTATAGAGACTTTATACATGAGTATGACCAACTTGGTCACATGAAAGAGGTTGTCGCAGAGCATGAGAACTCTGAGGTTGCCTATTATATGCCACACCATGACGTCCTTATACCAGAAAAGAGCACAACGAAGCTTAGGGTAGTTTTTAATGCTACCAATCCTACAAGTAATGGGTTATCGTTGAATTCCATACAATACAATGGAGGACTGGTTCAAAATGACCTGTTTACAATTATGATTAAATTTAGAGAGCATCCTTATGCCTTTACGGCAGATGTGAAGATGATGTACCGAATGATACTCATCCATGAGAGCCAACAGCCGTTGTTTAGAATTTTGTGGAAAGAAAGTCCAGAGGATCCGGTGAAAACCTTTGAGATGAAAACAGTCACATATGGCACGGTGAGTGCACCCTTTTTAGCAACGAGAACTTTACTGCAGTTATCGAGAGATGAAGAGAAGAACTTTTCTTTGGCTGCACCTGTTCTTAGAGAAAACTTTTATATGGACGACGTTCTTTGCGGCGCTGCATCTTTAATGGAAGCCAAGGCCTTGAAGAACCAACTTTCCGGCATTTTGAAAAAGGGAGGAATGGAATTGCACAAGTGGAGTAGTAGTCATCCGTAACTGGCTTCAAACATCCTCGGAGACTATGAGTTCGAGAATCCAATTGAAACCAAGACGTTAGGAGTGTCCTGGAAATCACAAGAGGATTCTTTTATTTTCAAAATTGCAGTGGAGTTAAAAGACTCCTACTCCAAGAGATGTGTCCTTTTGACAATAGATAGACTGTTTGTTCCATTAGGACTATTAGGTCCAGTAGTCGCAAGAGCCAAGATCTTCATGCAGAGTCTTTGGAGTCTTGAAATCGACTGGATCGACGAGTTGCCCTCTGAGAGAGCCAAAGAGTGGCATCGTTTCCTAGAGGACTTCAACAGTGTAAGAAGTATCTGCATTGGTAGATGTATTGTGCATCCTCAAGCGATAAGGGTAGAACTTCACAGTTTTGCTGATGCTTCAGAGAAATATTACGGAGCAGTGATATATTGCCGTTCTCAATCGCCAGATGAACAAGTAAAAGCTTGTAACAAGTAAAAGCAGAGTAGCACCTGTGAAGAGTGTCACAATGCCGCGACTCGAGCTGTGTGCCGCCGTTCTTCTTGCAAAACTGATGAAAAGAGTTGAGACTGCCTTACAAATGAAAACACCCCCCGTGTACCTGTGGAGTGACTCGACTATTGTCTTAGCGTGGATCCAGAAGGAGCCTAACTTGCTTAAAACCTTCGTGGCAAATAGAGTTGCCACAATCCAACACCTGACTAACGCAGAGCAGTGGCATCATGTTTCTTCGGAACAGAACCCAGCTGACCTCGTTTCAAGAGGTCTCGACCCGTCCAATCTTTACAACAACTCTTTGTGGTGGAATGGACCTAAGTTTTTAACGACGAAAGATTTTCCGGAAAGGAATACCCTTTCATCAATGACTGATAATGATGAATTTAACTGTGAATTTAAAAGTAACGCAAAGCACTGTGTGTTAATTTAAATCTAACAAACTCAACATTTATGACTGACCTGTTAAATATAAGTAATAAGTACACTAAAATAATTAGAATGTTAAGTTTTATTTTTAGGTTCATAGCAAATTGCCGAGGAGAAAAAAGGAGAGGACCTTTAGATGTCCAGGAAATCAACCAAGCGGAGGTCACCTTAATCAGGATTGTGCAACTACAGGAGTTCAAAAGAGATATAATGAGTTTGAAAGAAAATAATAGAGTGTCTGCAGAAAGTCTTATAAAAAGCTTAAATCCCTTTTTAGATAAAGATGGTGTGTTGAGAGTTGGTGGTAGACTTTGTAATAGTGATTTGAACTTTGAATGCAAATTTTCTGTAATATTACCTTGTAACCATAAATTAACGAATTTAATTGTAGAATATTTTCACTTAAAATACTTCCATCTAGGACCACAGGTTTTACTATATCAAGTAAGACAGAGATTTTGGCCTCTTAGAGGACGTAATGTATGTAGGAAAATAGTACATGATTGTCTTGTATGTTTTAAAGTGAAACCTATAACTTGTGAACAAATAATACGCAATTTGCCTGAAGAAAGAGTTAGGAAAAATTTTCCTTTTGATTGCAGTGGGATTGACTTTATTGGACCGTTTTGAATCAAGAGCAACAAACAGCGTAAAAGTAGTAAAAAGACCTATTTCTAAAATTTGTATCTTGCCCATGAGATAATGAATTTTTTCTTTTTGTATTACAAGATTTTACTTATTTTTTAAAAGTTATTGTAATTAATCTTTTAGTATTGTGTGTATTTTAGTGAATTCTTTCTGATTTATGATTATTTTAATAGTGTTACATTTTAATATACCAATATTGTAAAAAGCCATGAAACTTATTGAATGTTGTAACATTGCAATGCCGGGCGGAATGTTTGCGCACGCGCAACAGCGCTGCTTGGACTGCGCATGCCCAGTAATTCTGATGTAACTGTAAAAAGAGTTGCGAGTAAAAAATAAATACCAGTCCACTAAAAACTGTGTTCGAATTGAGTGCTGAGTATTCGACGAAGTGAGCCATAACAGCAGTCATATGCCAGAAATCATATTTAAAATATAATGACACAAGAGTATCTTTCGAATAAAAAAATTCATGTCAATCGAATAATACATGGTTGTTTTATTGCAATTTAAAGTTCTATACCTCTGAAAAAAAACACCCTTTTATTTTCTTATTTCATTTATTATTTTATAGCTCTCTTAAAAGTGACAATCAACTTGTAATAAAATTTTTTAACCCTTTATAATACAATTTTTTTTCTATTAATGAAATGTTAAAATATTTTTGGGATTTAGGTTGATTTTTATAAAAAGAAATTCACATTTAGCTTATTATTTAAAATATGTATGATTTGTATACCATTTTTTATTTTGGCGAAAAGTATATTTCCCATCACAACCGCTGGGAGCTATTTAAAGATAGGAAATCTTATGTTTTGCATTTCTTTTTCAACTCCTACTATTAATTCACACATTCTATTTCTATATATATTTATTTATATACTTTGTTCAAATTTTCAATCGTTAATAAAATACTTTTTAACACGATTTTATGATTCGCTTGTGTGTAACGAAATCTTTGAAATCGATTTTTACTCACTTTAAAAGATCAGATTAATTCAAAATTTCACATACTTGTAAAGGCCCGATGACAATACAATAATTTCATAGTTTAATTCAAAATTTCGCACACTTGTCAAGGACTGATGATAATACAATAATTTCATAATTTAATTCGAAATTTCGTACACTTTTTAAGGACCGATGACAATACAATAATTTCATAATTTTATTCCATTGTCCTGATCAGGATCATCAGGATTAACTATTTTCAAATTTGGTGACTAATTTCATATACTATTTCTAGATTTGGCGACCAAAGGCTCAAGTTAAAACTCTATAAGTGTTCTTTATGTGAAAAAGGGGAGGGTGCATCAGTAATTTCTTTCCATAATTTTAACAATTTTCTAGTTTTTCTGAAAAAGAAATTAAAAAAAAAACAATGCATGTGAAAAAAATAATTTATGTTCTAACTGCTAAACTCAGACATAAAGTCTGTTTTTCTAAATTCTCTTGTTGGATCTGTGAAATGAAACATCATTCATTGCTTAATTTTACCAAATCAGCTGAGAATTGATTCAGAGGTCGCAGGATTAAATATCTCACAAACTCTTCAATTCAAAACATGTACTTTTATGTCTAATGCTAATGCAAGTTTCAGAGAGAATATTGAGCTCTTTTTTAGTGAAAAATATCACAGACTCTACACCTTCAACCGCATGAAATATTTCAAACTTAGCTTTTCCAGATTTCCTTCATTTGGCTGATCCTAAATTTTGCAAAGCGGGCCGTTTCGACGCATTGATAGGAATGCAATGAGTATTCCAGATTCTAAAAAATGGCACATTTAAGTTTAATTCATCCATGAATAAATGATTTACTAATGCAAAAATTGTGAAGGAGCGTTTATGAAATTCTTTTAATTTAGTGTGTTAGTGACATAAATAAAAAAAAATATTAAAAATAACAATTAAATGAAGCAAAACAGAAGTTATAATAATTTGATCAATTTTTTACATATTAAATTCCCAGTGTTCTCTTGATCTTAAAGCATTTCTCCCCCCCCTCAACCGTTTAACCTATGTTGCGGCTCGCATGAAATAGCTGACATATGTGAGCGGCCCAGCAGAAAAAAAGGTTGAGTACTGCTCTAGATGGATGCACCATTGGATGAATCAGCTTTTGTTAAATTTGTGATGAAGATTTAACTTTACCTGAAGAATCATATGCTAGTTAAACGTTAGCATTCCTTTTACATTGCTTTTAAGATAAATTCTTACCTATTATATTCAACCTTTATTCAAAAATGTAATTACAAATTTAATGTGGTTAAAAAGCTTTTAATGTTAATTTAAAAGATGTTTTGCCACTTACTATCGTGATTCTGTCATATGTATATACATATTTATATTGATTGTAATGATTTAATAAAAAGCAACTAAAATACAGTTTTTCTTTATTCACCTAAGTAAGGAAATTAACTTAATTTTTTTTGTATTACTTGCTATGTTGCATTACAGGATATTTATAAAAAATAATTTGTAAATACCAAAATATATACATTGAAGATATTATATAAGTTTGATATATTTTATCTTCAACATTTAAGGACTTGTAGATATTACTTTGCACGAAATTTTGAAAAACGGCGGTCAATGCAAGCAATACAAACGTTTTATTCTCATGTGGTTTAGTAGAGAACAAACAGCAACGTATATATATGTTTATTGTCAAAGTTGCGTGTGGTCATCAACTTGAATAATTGTACGTCATATGGATCAGTTTTCTTGTTGCTCAGGAGATTTACAAATCGTTCTTTGCTATTGTGACTTGAAATTCTAGATATCAGTTGTCATGTTAGCCAAAGTGCTAGCAAAACAAATCATAGGGGAAGGGGATAACTTCCCATGGACATTTAAAAATTAAGTTGGCCGGAAGTATACTAACCTCACCATTATAAAGGGTTAAGGTATCCGAATACGTTCAGAACCGTGATTTTAAAAAAGCGGGTAAATGAATAATTTTCATGATATTTAGTGTCACTTAGATTAAAATAAATGTATAAAATTGTTTTAAGGACATCATGACAAAAAAAATTATTTAAATGCAATTTTTGGCAAAAAATTAACAACATTGCAACATTAACAACATTTTTTCAAAATGTTCTCCTTTTTATAAAAAAATACTTCTATAGTGATAATATTTTGCTTAGATAAAGTAAAGATTTCTCCAGAAAGTCTGAACTAGGATTTTTGAAAAATTCACATTATTTTCCGAGTTATCACCCACTGAAATAATTTATCGGCGTTTTTTTCTTAAAAATTTTCCCCGCTGTTGTCGTAAAACTTGGATAAACCCGCTTCTAAGTTACATATTCTAGTTGAGCCTTTGTATAGAGATTTGAGCTATATACAACAAAAAATATTATTATAATAGAAGCATTTTCCAAAAAAAAAGAGAATATTTTGAAAATTGGTCATTCTGTGTTCATGTTTTGTCAAAATATTGTACTTAAATAATTTTTTATTGCAATAATATTCTTAAAACAATTTTATATACATTTTCTAATCTAAGTGACACAAAATATCATAAATATTATCCATTTATACCCTTTTTCCAAATCCCGTTTCCGAATGTAGTTGGATACCTAAAAGGTAAAATTAACACATATAAGTAATTGAATTTTAAAATATAGTCGGACATTTATATGACATAGTCGCTAAATCCCGAAAAAAAATCGTTACATGGAAAATTAGTTATATAGAGGAGATGTTATCTGTCAATTTTTTTTTATAAGCCTCATTAAACAAATTTTATATTCATAAATACTATATAATAAAAAAAAGTAATTACTGACACCTTTTTGTGAATTAATATATGTTTACTTTATATATCTTACCTATCCAAAAAAATAGAAAGAAAAACTGCTAGAAAAGTTTCTTGACGCCTTTATCCACTTCCTAAAGAATTAAGTTTTTTTCTTTGATGCTCAAGCTCTTATGTTTTGACATTTTCAAGCTATAAGAAACGAAGTTACCAGTACGACGGATCAACACTACAAATGAATGAAGATTATTTCAAAGACACGGGGACATGAGACAACTCCACTAAGGTTGAAAGGTGATATCGAAGATATTTTCAATGAACTGGATAACAAGGGTTAAATGTTGCACTTCTTGGATGAAACACCCAGAATTCTATTGCTCTCATCGAGTTAGACACTTAATGAAACCAGTTTAAGATTTATGACTACCAAAAAACGTGTTAAAAGAGAGAGTAACTTAGAATGTCCAGAAATGTTTTAAAAATAGCGGGAAAAAAATTGAATCTCAAGAGAAAAAGTTCGTCATATAGAAAATACGCTTTGCTATTGGGAGGCTATTTTACGAAGAAAATCATGAAATGTTCTTCGTTACAGGATAAAGTCCGCTATATAGAAAAATTTGCAATATAGAGGTTAATAATATGGAGGCTCGACTGTAAATAGTAATCATTCTAATAGTAATCATTAAAAAGAAGCAACCAATTTTAAGCATCATTCTGCTTGCGTTTCGAATGAAAAAAATGCCAGATATTAAATATATTAACTTTTAAGGTGTTTACAACGTAACAAAATGAGTTTGCTTGATAAAAATATCGATCAATGAGCAACGTTTATAAATTTTTAGTAACAAGTTTAAAAAATAATTATTTAAGTTATAGACTATTACATGATAATAAAAATAACAAGTAGCTTAATTATTTCTATTGAAAATATTTAATTTCTTAGGTGAGGATTCAGAAATTGAAAAATTTACTTTCGCTCAGTTGTACGAAGAAGCCAAGTTGTATTCTGCAGCATTTCGCAAATTTGGGCTGAAAAAAGGTGACAGAGTAGCATGTGAGTAATACTCATTATTATTTTTTTAAGCTTTTTATTTTGTTATATGGCATCAGTTGTATTAAATAAAAGGAAAATTATTATTAAAGATAATTTATGTACGCGCTTATAAACACACGATAGAAGTGAAAATTTCTGATTTACTCTGATCAAAAGAATCCAATTGTTCAGATGTACTACGCTTTCTTTTACATCATTTTTGCATGTGGGTGTTAAGAAGTTCTCTTTTTCATGCCCATTCATCGGGGAATTTGTTTATTTCATCAATTTTCTGTAAAGGCAATGTATAAATAATTATGCATTCTTATATATTTATATATGAGTATATTTGATATATATATATATATATATATATATATATATATATATATATAAATGTCAATTCCCTAACGAATAAAGAATTTTTTTTTATCTACTTTCATTGAAATAAAAACAGAGTGGATCTTAATGTTTTAAATTCAAATAAGAATTTAAATTAAAAAAATCATTCAATTTTCTTTTGAATTTTTAAAAAAAATGAACGAAGAAGTTTGTATATGCTTAAAAATAATAATTTCAGTAGAAATGCTTAAAATATACTTTTCAATTTCCAAAGGAGAAGGTATGTGTATCAGTTGCCTTTATAAAGTTACACTATATATAAAAAAGTTAACAGTTGGTGTAGATATTTGTAACTTTTCGTGAATGGAACGTATGATTTAAATGATGAAAAACAAGCTGATATTTTTACTGCATGGTAGCTACAAACTTATAAATACATGAAAGTAATGGTGTTTATTAACAAAAATACCATCGACGCTGACTCATCTGTAAATTTCTTAAATTTAGAACGTTGCTTATGTCTTCATTTGAACATCATTCCTTTCAAAATTTAAAACCAAATAAAAAATTTAAAGCAAATTAATAAATTAAGGAAAAGGAACCAGAAAATTTTTAAACAAAAATCAGAAGTAAGAGTTTAATTCTTAAATCTTACATTTTAGTAAAAATAGTATTCTCATTCAGTAAGATATAAAAATTCTTTTTTTACTAATTTAATAAGAATTTCCTTTTTAAATTTTGAACATTTTTTTGACTCTCTTTGTTTTAAAATTCTTTTAATACTTTTTTAACACACTTTTCTTTTCACTCTTCCATCCACTGAAATTATTTTTTTTTATATTTTAGAAGATTTTCAGTTTCTAATATGCAAGTTTTTGTAAAATAAAACAAATTAACACGCCCAAAGACAACAACAAACGCATTCTATCTTAAAAACCTTGTTACTAAGCATTATATTTTGAATATTTTTGAGTCCTAAATGATACAGAATGATATAGTTCAATTTATCACATTTTAAAACAAACCTCGTGAAGAAGCTTGAAGAAGCATTGATATCAATTGATTTACAAGGTTAAAAATCTTTCTCTTTTATTGTGTTTCTGATTTATTATTGAAATTTACATAACTGCTAATGTCATTCCTTTGAAATAAAATATATTATACTATACAGGTTATATGTCTAACAGAAAAGAAGCAATATTTGCAATGTTGGGTGTGACCAGTATTGGAGCTATTTGGACAGGAGCGTTGCCATTGTTAGGATCCGATGTAAGATTGAGAATATATATTTTTATTTAAAATTTATACATAAATTATTTTTTCGAACTGTGAAAAAACAAATTAAAGATATATAAAATCTATCTATTCTACCTAGAGACATTTTATAACTTTAAAGAATAATCATACATGAAAACTCATAAAAGAAATTGTCAAATTAAATTATAAAAAAAGTAGCTTAAACTCTATGGTTGATGGAGAGCTTTTTATAGAATCTTCCAAACGATTTTTTTGTGGATTAGAAGTATATGAAGTATGTGAAGAAAATCTTCGAAGCATTATAATATTTTGAATTATTCCAGCAGTGTATAATATTTCGTTTGCTATAAAACAATATAACACTTTAATACAAAAGATAATGTTGAATTGAGTGAAATTCTCTTTTTTGGAAAAATATAAACTCAAATGCATTTAACTCTCTGATTTTATTGTATGATTTTTATGATAATCATGATATAAAAGTTTTACGAAAACATACTTTAGCTGAATAACTTAGACAGCAGAGTTTTACAGTAAATATAAAACACATATCACATCCCAAACTTTTCAGAAATATTTTATTTATATTATTCTTAGTATTTAAAAAATACTTTTGATTTCAATATTTTTTTTGACACGTAAAACAGCTAAATTCCAGTAATTTTTAAATATGAATTATATATATAAATCTCTATATATATTCTTCATTTTAAAATAAATCGCATATTAAAAAAATAGAGTTCAAAATTGCTTCTACTTTATATTCAAATGAAATTCAATCAGTATTTTAAAATATTTCTATCTGTAAAATAAGTAAAAAAATTCTTTATATTTTTTATATTACTGATAATATTTTTTAAAATATTTTATTCCCATTAGGCAGTTATAAACCGATTCAAACAAGTGAATCTTAGAGTACTTTTGACTGTAGACAGATTTCTTCAAGACGCAGAAGAAATCGACATGCTATCAAAGGTTAAAGAGATAGTCAAAGGTATTCAAACTATTAACTGATTAAGGAAATGTAATACATTTATAAAGGCTATATAATGTTTACAAGCTATCTAAGAAAAGGTATTGAATGAACAAAATATTTTTTCTTATGTGGTGAAATATTTTATTTTAAAGAAATATTTCAGCAATTTCGAAGAAATAAATTTATTTATTAAATTGAAAATATTGAATTATGTAGAGAATTAGTTAAATAATATATCTTGGAAGATACATCAAAAGTATTAATATTTTGATTGTTATTTTAATTCGTGATGTTATTGTTATATATTTTATTCAATATATAGTAGCTGATTTAACATTTGAATTGTTGCCCTTTGTCTTAATAAAAGTTTAAGACAAAATTATAGTTTTCTTTCCTTACCAAATTAAAAAAAATTGTTTATTGAATCGAGATAAAAAGAAATTTCAAATACATTTTTTTAAAATTGAAATTATCAAAAAGAAAATCATCCTTTGACCTTTATGTTTCAGTAAAATATATTTATATAACTTTCAAATATTTATTAATTTAAGGCAGTGATCCGCAACCCCCTGTCCGTGGACCGGTACAGTTCCGTGTATCAAATGGTGCCGGGCTGCCAAAAAACATTAAACTATTGCCATTTTATTTAAAGTGGTGCATTTTTCTCTCGGATTTACGCAACTTTCCACAGAAACCATTTTATATTCCACGTTAAATTCCTTTTATTCACATTTTTAGTGTACCTATATTTTATTTTGAAGGCATATTTAAATGTAATTAAAATAAGATTGTTAAATCAAAACGATCTAAAATATAAACAATCAACGTGTCCTACCCTAAACGGGCAGCAGTAAAATTATGAAACGTTAACCAGTTCGCAGCGATAAAAAGGTTGCGGATCACTGATTTATGGTACATAATATATCCATCTCTCTATTCCTCTATACTTTTATATATACATACATTATCCTTCATGTTTATACATAATATTTCACATTCAATAATTATTTCATTTTTTTAAAAAACTTCTTAAAGTAACTTTCGCACAATATATTTTATATTAAAACGTTAACAGCCATATCATCTCGTTGAAACAATAGCATGGTATGTATATAACATATTTTGATTGAGCATTAAGTTTTAATTTATTCAATATAGGATTGCCTTCCTTGGAAAAAGTCATCATTGTAGCATCGAAACCGATCTCATATTCCAAAGATATTAGTGTTATTCGAAACAGGTGAGTATTTTCCCATTAAAATAGTACATAAAGATGACTTTACTATTCTTAAAATCAGGGGTGCCCAATACTCGGGTCGCGAACCAGTACCGATCCGTAGATCAAATAGTACCGAGACGTCCAATGACCCCTAATTTATTTTTAAGGTTGTGGAGGGACTGACTAAGCTCAGGGATAATAGCCTTTGTAGCTCAATATCCTATAAAACCTGTAACTGTAACTGAAACTGACCAGGCTCACCTTGAAGAGCTTAGAGCTACAATTCCATTCAAGAATCAGCCTTTATTTGAGCAAAAAAAAATTTTTTTTTTTTGCAAGAAAAGGTAAGTTTGAACAAACCTTATTTAAACAGGATGTACATAGTTTCTATGTACAAAAGGTATGTAAAAGATACAAACCAAACACTGATCAAGAAAAGAACAGTTAGAGAAAGAAAAAAATTATTTTCAAATTTTATTGCAAAGATAACATGCACAATATTCAATATTCAATATTCGATACAGATGTACGATATTATTTCTAATACAGATATGTAGTTAGAGCGAACAGACAAAAGTAACAAAAGAAAAAGATCTACTGGCGATGGATTTCGTAATTTTGAAACCCGGCTAGTTAATTGGTCAGAACGATGTTCGAGTTGACATCCGTCTCTCTAACCTTCCGCACTATTCCAATTGGAATATTTAATATCCATGAGCTCTTTTGCACGGCTGGTGTTGTTACATAATTAGAGATGCTTTTGACTATGCGCACGCAATCATGATTTTCTAAGTATATCTGTAAGGGGAAATAAAATGAGGTTGATGTCTATATAAATTCCTACAATTAATTAGCTCACAACTCCCTATATCTTGTTCAAATTTTCAATCGTTAATAAAATACATTTTAAAGTGTTCAGTTGAGCTGAAATTTTATACACACGATTATTTTCAATGACAATACTTTAATTTAATAAAAATTAACAAAAAAAAAACCAAATGATTAAACTTAATTATTCATACAATTACAGATTCAGCCACGTTGGCATCCTTTTTGGCGACTCAGCGACCAATTTGGCAACTTGTGTCAAAACTTACGAATGCTTTTTTATCACATTTTAAAGCACTCATTAGAGCTGAAATTTTCTATACACGATTATTTTGGGTAACAGTATGATAAATTAATTATAATTAATTAAAATTAATTAATTGAAACCAATTATTTAAAGAATTACAGATCCAGCCACGTTGGCATCATTTTTGGTGACTTAGTGGGCCGTGGTAGCCGAGTGGTCAAGATATAGGATCGTGGCTGGCCTTGTCACGAGTTTGATCCCAGTACCACTTAAGACCCGCCGTGTAAGGGAGCGATGCACGTTAAATCTGTCGAGAGCTCAAACGTCTTCCTGTTGGTGTGATAGTTAGGAGATGTGGGTGCCAGCTCAGGTGTCATCCACGTCACTTGATCATGGTTCAAAATTACGTGGTCCGTCGCAAAAGGCTGCGTGTAGCTGAAGAGTTAATATTCACTCACTCACTCTTGGTGATTTAGACACCATTTTGGTGCCTTGTGTCAAAACTTAAAAATGTTTTTTTCTCTCACATTTTAAAGCACTCATTTGAGCTGAAATTTTCTATACACGATTGTTTTGGGCAACAATACGATATAATTTAATTATAATTAATTAAAATTAATCGACTGAAACTAATTATTTAAAGAATTACAGATACAGCCACGTTGGCTTTATTTTTAGCGACGGGTCAAAACTTAAAAAAGAAAAAAAATCCTCACGTTTTAAAGTACTCAGTTGAACTGGAATTTTATGTATACGCTTGTTTTGGATGGCAATAAAATATTTTAATGATAATTAATAAAAAATAATAGCCACTTAATATTGTGATCTTGTCATATGTATATACATAATTATGTTAGCCGGCTGGGTGGCGTGATTGTTTATCTCTGGCTTTCTGAATCCAAGGTTGCTAAGTCGACCCCTGTCAAGTCGATGGATTTTTATGAGAAAATTTTGGAGAAAATCGACAGTGGCCATGTCGTATGATTATACGGCATGTAAAAGATTCCTAGAGTGTCTAATGGGCTTGGGTGCTCTCAGCAAAATTAAATTATAGTACAGTTTCGCATTGTCAGAGCTCAAGTGCCTCCCTCCAGGGAGGAAACTGGGCATCAAAATTGCCTGCGATGATTGGTATCCATCTATATGGTGCCGCACTAAAATGAAAAAACCAGCTTTCGGGAATGTACTAGGTCTGCAATGACAAAACACTAGTCCCGGTTCATTAGAAATAAAAAATATTAATTGTAATTATTTGATAAAAAGTAACTAAAATAAAAATTTTCTTATTTGACTTAAGTAGAAATTAACTTAAATTTTTTTTTATCTTACTTGTTTTTAAATTTGGTTGTATGTAATTATTCATAAAAAAAAAGGTCTTTGGATAGTTAAAGAAGAATTGCGGGAATCTTCTTTTTCTACGTTCCATATTGTACTTTCATGCTTGTTTAGACTTTGAAGCTTAATTGAGCTTCAATGTTTAATATTTTTAAGTTAAGATTTACTGTCGAACCTCCATATTACGCATCTCTATATTGCAAATTTTTCTATATAGCGAACTTTTTTTTTGGAACCACGAATATTTCACGATTTTCTTCGTATAATAACCTCCCATTAGTGAAGTGCATTTTCTATATAGTGAACCTTTTCACTCGTGATTCAATTTTTATGTGCCTATCTTTAAATTATTTCTGGACATTTCAAGTTATTCTCTCTTTCAACACATTTTATGGTAGCCATAAAGCTTGAACTGGTTTTATTAGGTGTCTACCTTACAGAGAGCAATAGAATTCTGGGTATTTCATCCAAGAAGTGCAACCTTTGACCCCAATGTCCAGTTCACTGGAAACATTTTCGATGTCCCCTTTCCCCCTTCAGGGGAGTCCCTTGTCTTTGAACTAGTCCCCGTTCAATTGTAGTGTTGACCATAAGTACTAGTAACTTCGTATCTTTTAGCTCAATAATGTCAAAACGTAAATGCTTGAGCATCAAAGAAAAAAATATAATTCTTCAGGAAGTGGATAAAGGCGTCAAGAAACTTTTCTTGCAGTTTTTCTTTCTTCCTTTCTTTAATAGGTAAGATGTACAAAAAATATAGATTCATTGACAAAAAGTGTGAATAATTACTTTCTTTAAATATATACTGTATATGAATTTAAAATTTGTTTTATGTGGTATATAAAGATAATTGAAAGATGAGTCTCTATATAACTAATTTTCTATATAATGAACTTTTTTTTTCGGGATTTAGTGTCTTTGTTATATAGAGGTTCAACTGTGGTTTAAAATAAAGTAATTATCTATATTTATCATACTCGTAAAAAGTTTAAAAAATAGATGACTGCTTATAAACTAAATATTAAACGTCAATGTTTTTATTTTATAGTTGCTTTCTGAATGAGTTTTTGAAGCTGGGATATGAAAAGGATGGATCTGTGCCAGAAATACAGTTCGAACAAGTTTCTTTTTCCCATCCTGTTACAATCAGCTACACATCTGGAACTACAGGACTACCTAAGGCTATAATACATGGCTGTGGCGTAAGTGTTTGACTTTTGTTTTCTTAAAAAAAGAAAGGAAAAAAATAGAGTCTATCTTTAATACTCGTATTATAGTACAAACATAACATTTTGGAATGCATTTATTTTTTTAGTACATACGTATTATAAATAGACGCCCCAGGAAGGAATTGTTCAGTACAAACTAAAATGGGTCTATGGGTTGAACATGCATTGAAATTCTATTACAATTTCAAATCAATGGGATAATTTGTTCCAGAATTCAATCGTTCGAAAGAGAAAAAGTCAATAGGGGGTTCACCCATAACTGACCTGACCATTTTAATTGCCAGATTAGGAGGAAATTTTAATGCATTTTTTAGAATGTATAATAATTATAATATCTTTTTACTTTTAGAAAGTTGTAATGGGTCTATCCGCAAACCTGAAACTAATGCTCTTGGGGCAAATTTATTTCTTTTTAATTGGTGTTCTATTGAAAGCTTTCTCTCGAAGAAGACTTGATTTATACAAATGAGTGGTTCTATTTAAGCATTGACATTTAGATACGCGAAGTGAGTTGGGATTTAGTGGAGAGCTAGTCAACGAATAGTTTCTAGATAATCCATTATTGCTAAATGGCAAATGTTATAAGTTTATTGATAACAACCCGAGGTCGTACAATAAATAAGATAATTAAGGTGGATTATGCCTTAGAAGCTCAAAGTGTATCCAATTGTAAGTGAAGTAGATTATATTCATATATTAACACTTTCGCGGGCAGTGGCTAATAGGTCTAGCCACATTTTGAAAATTTTTTCTCCAAGCGGGTGGTGGATATTTAGACTATCCATATGCGTTAATTGAAGCTAAAACGCGTAAAAATCAATACAGATGACAGAAAGATACTTTTTTTGCATTTCCTGTCCTCTGATGGGTAGTTAGAAACAGTGTTTCTCGGTGTAAATCTACATATTGTATTTTGATTACTATAAATAAAATTTCTGATCTTTGAAAAAAATTTCGAAGAGTCTTAAGTAAACTTTTCTCTCATCTGAGCGAATTAAGCAAATATGCAATTAAAAAAAGTTTTTATTTAGGTTTTTGGAAAGCTTTTATTTGTGGATAGAGGCTCTATCCATTGCCCACATAGAACAGAAACATGACCTAGAAATTTTCGCTTTTCCTTCACTCGAGAGAGAGAGAGCACTTAGAATCACGTGAGAATGTTGGGAGTCGGAAATATAAACAAAATTTGTTTACATTAAATGGCGCAAGATTCTCGGGTTCGAAACTCTTTCATTACAGCTTTTCTGCTGGGACAGTTACACAGTAAACAGCTCATCATATTTGTGAAATATAACTAATTTAAATTCTCAAAAATATTACTTTACTTCTAACTTTTTATAATAAAATTAAATGAAATATAAAATGTGGATATGTACCAATTTCAATGCATAGTCTAAGTCAGAGGTGGGCAGACTTTTAAATGGCACGGTATACTTTTAATTTTTTCAAGGTGTTTCGGTCCACCTTGTTATGTAGGTGTAATGAGCAAAAAAAAAAGCTCAATATATAATATTTGTAATATAACAATAATAAAAACAGAATATGTGCACTTACCTACATAACCACAGTAGAAAAACTTACTATTTTGAAACTACGTTTGAAGTAAAACGCAAAAACAAACAATATAATTATACCCATACATTTAATAATATCACAACTGATGCATTTTCAAACAATTCATAATACATCAGAAAATAAATAATTTTCACTTAAAATTAATATTCTCGTAGCTATAGTCTCAGTGTAGAAGACTTCGTTTTCATATTATCAACCACAATCTTGAATGCCTCGATATATAATTACTAATTGCTAATCTTGCACTGGATCCTAATTGGTCGTCTGTGAAACGGGAATGATATGTTGTCTTAATTATATTCGTTCAAAATGTACATTCTGACAGATAGATAGAGCGAAAGAATGATATTAAATGAATTGCAGCTTTTTTAAAATTGGGATACTTTACTTTTTCTATTAGATTCCAAAAGTTATTCTTTGCAAAGTAAGTCCTTTTGTAGGAGAAAAAAAAGCTTCATTTTCCTCGAGAGATGTAACATATTTTTAGTTATATTTTTCACATCAACATTGCCAAATGGGTTAACCCATGAATGCAACTTTTGATTCTCGTCTAGTAAATTTTTGAAAACGTCTCTCAAATGTGGGTTGCAGTTTTATTCACGGTATCTCTTTTATTCACGGGTGTTTCTTGAAACACCACCTATGTTTTTTTTTAGTATGAGCGTCTAACATTTTATGTGAAACGGTCACCCTAAAATGTCTTAGCGGTCCACAGGTCGATCGCGATCGACTTAATGCCCACCCCGGGTCTAAGTATTTTATATATATTCTAAGTAAGTATTCTATGTTGTACAATTATTCTATTATTTTTTAATTACACTTATATTTTGCATTTAATTGTTATTGAAAAAGTTATTACATAAATGTTAATTTTTCATAAAAGGATTATTGTAATATGCTTCATTATTTCTGTCCTGAAAAGTAAGTTAAATGTCTTATGTACGCTGTGGCTATAACGTCTAGCCACCACCCAGGAAAAAACCCCTTGAACAGATATTTTTTTGTGACAAAATAATGTTTGTAGAGGATGAGAACATTACATTTATCAAGTACTTTATCACAGAAAATTGTATTTTATCTTTGTGCCCGTTAAAGGGTTAAGTATCCTTTGGCTCCTATAAATAGTAGTGTTTTGCATTTCCTACTCTGAGTCGTTTGATTCAAATTAGTGATATAATAAGGTAGAATTTGAGCTAGTCATGTGTGTCTGATCTTTACTCGAACCCCTAAACACCAATAACCTCAACGAGGTTACAACAAAGTAATACAACTTAATATGTTTCTATATTATTTAACTATGATATCTATTTCGATAATACGAGGGTTGGGGCAAAAGTCATGGCAACTATTTTTTTTCTAGAAGATACCAGCCCGGTTGGAAAATGTGACATATGCATACGAAAGGACAAGGTGTTAACTACATGTGTGGACAATGAATAACACTGAAATATCGTAACACTCTAATTTATTACGCTAATATACAATGCAATATGGTCTTCACGGTGCAAAAGAATGAAAACACAGTACACATAAATTTGACATGACAAACCTGGGAATAAAGACCCTCAAAGTAGTCCCCTGCTACTGTCACCACAACGATGTGGGAGGCGCTGAATACCATCAGCCTCCGCATTTGCCGCACCACGTTGTTCATCACTGGTTGACACACGTCCATGCTGAAACTTTCCTACCCACCGAGCTACTGTATGTTATGGTAGGGCATTATTCCCTACGGCTTCCACTAATTCACTGTGACATTCCATCGCATTTCTCCCTCGGAGAACGGCTATTTTGATGTAAGTGCGCTGCTCAGCACGTGTTACTTCCATCTTACACGACACTCACCAATTGACTGATCTCACTGCCCTTGCTGCGCTAGTACTAGCTATTACAGAGTCAACTGTTGTTCTTCATACAAACTACGGCTTCAGAACTTCCACACGACACATATACGCTTGTGATCCGTTCACATATCAACAAGAAAAAAACAAGAAAAAAAAAAGAGTTGCCATTACTTATGCCCCAACCCTTGTATGTCATTGGCCATAGTTGCCAAATAATTATGATCACAAACTTGTGGTCGACGAGTCATGAGTTCGAGTTCTGGTGTCGTTGAAGGTACACCATGTAAAGGGGCCGATGCACATTAGCAAAAAGCGGCTCAAAGCCCTCACTAGGGATTGCAATACCGGTATACCGAATACTGGTATTCTGAGTCATTTGTGCAATTTTGTAATACCGGAATTCACAAGTTTAAATACCTGCATTTACTAGATATTTTTAAAATTGTCTCCACTATATGTTCAGGGATCGCCAACCTACAAAAAAAGTGTACGTTTTTAATTTTATGTCTCCCTAACGGGCGAAATTAATTAGACTGTGAATAAAAAGTTGCATCTTACAATCAAGACAAATGATAAAATATGTGAATTATCCACACACACACACACACACACACACACACACACACACACACACACACACACACACACACACACACACACACACACACACACACACACACACACACACACACACACACACACACACACACACACACACACACACACACACACACACACACACACACACACACACACACACACACACACACACACACACACACACACACACACACACACACACACACACACACACACACACACACACACACACACACACACACAACTAAGCGGGCTAAAACTATTATATTACAGCTCAGAGCGACACTGCACACGCGCAGGTTTGGTAGTCCGATATTTGTATCTGTGAAAACAAGGTTGTAATTGCGTAATATTTCGATATTTTTAAATTGAGATTCATTAATTCACATTGCATTTGCATATCATACTTGTAAGGCCGTGGTAGCCGATTGGTATAAGTATCGGATCGTGGCTTGCCTGGTCACGAGTTCGGTATAGGCAGCGATGCACGTTAAATCGCTGAAACGTCCTCCCGTTGGTGTGGTGTGGTAGTTAGGAGAGGGGGTGCCAGCTCAGGTGTCGTCACACTTGACCATGGTTTCCGTGCCCTCCTGAACAGTGCGACGTTAATATTAAATCAATCAAATCAAAAGACCCTTGCCGCCCATTATTACTAAAGACCCGCCGTATAGGGCAGCGATGCACGTTAAATCTGTCGAGAGCTGAAACGTCCTCCCGTTGGTGTGGTGTGGTAGTTAGGAGAGAGGGGTGCCAGCTCAGGTGTCGTCCACGTCACTTGACCATTGTTCAAAATTACGTGGTCCGTCGCCAAAGCCCTCGTGAAGCTGAACAGTGAGACGTTAATATTCAATCAATCAAATCATGTTTGTAATTAGATATCATTAGGATTTTGAAAATGAAAAAGAAGAAAAATATTATAACCAATTCAAATTTGATCAAGTTTACAGTAGATATTCTTAAAAGTTTTCCCCCACAAACCTTACTCACATTGAGAAGAATTCACTACAATTATCGAAGTTCATTACGGCACTAATGTTGATAATGGAAAGGAATTGTCTCTTGAATAAACATTATAATTAGCGATAAGTAAAAAAAATTCCACAAACCAAAAAACACAATACAGAAATAAACTTTATCTAAAACTATCCGATAAGAAATCGATTTATTTATAGATGAGAGGTTTAGAGATAAATACTTTGAAAAAATAAATCTCGTATTGCTAACAAACACTACCAACTAGTGTCGATGCAGAAAGAGCGGTTTCGCCAGTTGGCAATTAGTGCAAATACACTCTGGAACATTGAAAATAGCGACCCAAGAAGAAAGCTAAGTACAATCGCGAAACTTTGCAAATAACTACAGCGTAATGTGATATGCAAATGATCCAAGTTTTACGCCAATACACATGCTCATACACGCCGAGGTGGCGCTACAGTCAGGAAGAGGGTGCTATATAAGACAAGAAAAAATTCGAAGATTCATAAAAGTGACGATTACCCGCCGATTGTAGGAAGACTTTGGTAAGTGAAACATGCCAGGTAAACGTGCTGGAAGACATTTCTCACAGTTAAGCGAGTTTGAGAGAGGCCTGATCATCGGGATGAAAACTGTAGGCTGGTCGACGTGCTATGTTGCTGGCCAGGTGGATCGTTCGGAGTGTGCCGTAAGAAATTGTTCGGAGGAGTGGATACGAGAAAGTACCCACGCGCGGAAAAGGGGGTCCGGAGCGACCAGGAAGACTACGAGGAGAGAGGATCGAAGGATCGTGCGGCAAGCACTTATGGACCCCACAGTGACTCGTTCAACGATACGAGCAGACGTAGGCGTAGCAATTGTTCCACAAACAATTTCCAGACACCTTGCAGAAGCAAATCTTGAATCCAAGCGCCCTTTCCGTGCACTCCCTTTAACACCGAAACATCGGCAACTGCGTCTACAGTGGTGCCAAGCCAGATCAATGTGGAATGTCAGATTGGCAAAAGGTTGTGTTTAGTGATGAATCCCGGTTTGTTTTGGGGACAGATGATAACCGTGTACGGGTGTAGAGGCGCCCTGGTGAGCGGTACAATTCCCCCTACACTGTTCTACGTCACACTGCCCGCACAGCTGGTGTAATGGTCTGGGGGTCCATAGCCTATGATAGCCGATCCACTTTAATTGTAATGCGTGGAACCTTAACGGGTCAACGTTACTTTGATGATATTCTTCGACCCCATGTAGAACCCTTTTATAATGGTCTCCCTGGGGTAAAATTTTAAAGCAAGATAATGCTCTTCCGCATACAGCAAGAGTTGCTCAAGACCTCCTACGTCATTTTCAGACTCTTCCATGGCAGGCTCACTCCCCCGATTTGTCCCCTGTAGAGAACGTGCGGGATCAGCTAAAACGGCAGATGCCATCGTGTCACTCTGCGCATGATTTAGAGTTGGCTGTTCAAGATTTGTGGGCCCATCTGCCTCAAGACAACATAAGGTGTCTAATTAACTCAATGACGGACCGTGTGGCGACATGTATTGCAGCTGGAGGTGGACCAACGCACTGTTGAAGTTGCCCAGTATTTGTGTCGTTGCACACCCTGTATTCGTTTAATTATCTTGTTTTTGAGATCAAGTGAATCTCTCATCTGTGTCATTATGTGTGTTAAATTTCATTTCAACCCGATGCTTTCTTCTTGGGTCGCTATTTTCAATGTTCCTGAGTGTAATAACGTTCCTGGCTTAATAAAAGTACAATTAATGCATTGTGTAATTTAAGCTCACATTTCAAAAATTTATAATAGTACAACAGACCGAATAGTGATATTTGCACTTTTTGTGATATAATAAACAAGATGTTCTTTTATATACTTTTTTGTGATTCTTTATATACTGTTATACTTTAAAAGTTCCGATTTTATTTTATGTTATATTTACATTCTCTAATAAAACTGGCAAATAAAGAAAAGGAACACCTGTATTTTCTTTCTTTTCCTAGTTTTTATTACCTACTAAAACCGGTATCCCGGTATTAAGATCTAAAAATACCGAATACCGGTATTGAACTTTTGGTCCGATATTGTAATTTCTAGCCCTCACGCGGGTCTAGTGTGGGAGAGTGGGATGCCAGCTCAGATACTGACTTCATTCCATGACTACGGTTAAAAATGACGGCATCTGTCACCCAAAGCCCTCATGCTGCTTTAGAGGGAAAAGTTAATAAAATTAAGCCAAAATCAAATCGATAATATATAAGAACAGTTTTCTGTCTAAGGCCCAGTGGTCGAGTGTCAGCGTATCGCGCTTCCACACCACAGATCCGGGTTCTATTCCCGCCCTGGGCAAGGTCGACTCGGCCTTTAATCTCTACTGCAGTGGGTCGATAAACGAGTACCAAAAAATTTTGTTTGGGGACTTAAACACTGGGGTCTCACTTCAGACTGACCACCTGATTGGGACATCTGCTCATGCATCTCAGCGCCCCATGGTCACGTATGCTGGGATGGGCACAATAGGCACAGAAAATCAAGGGCTGTTGTTCCATTGAGTTTTGTGTCTGTATTTCAATGATATGTAAAAGAAACAATATAGGTGGGCAATTCGGAAAGTAACCTCCGAATTGCTGTAAAAAAACCAAAATTGAGAAAAAATGTAATTACATATCAAAGGTACAACTCTCCTCTATTTTCCAACATAGTTTCCCCATTATTGAAGTGTTTGTCGTATCGTTTTACCAATTCCATCTGTATAAAAGATGGCCGCCTGCGATTTAAACCAATGTGTCACAACATTTTTAAGACACAGCGTGTTCCCGTGACTGTCTCATATAAAACTGTGGTTTGTATGAGATATTTGGAAAGGGGATTGCGAGGAGATTGTGAAATTACAGAGCAAACGAAATTTTTCATGGATTTCTCCTTAATGACATCAGCACCCATTCCGTGATTCATCATGGAGGTTTGCTCTTCCGTCCTTGAAAAAGCATATCCCCATTGACGGATTACACCTTCACTCATAGTGTTTTCTCCATGCATGGCCCAAAATTCACGATGGATATCCACTGCTGACAGTTTTTTCACCCAGAGAAATCTTATCACACCTCATATTTCGTAGGATTTTCTATGGCCCTAACCTACGACAATCTCAGTCGCCGACTGGAAGCTTACTGTATCAGAGATTGCTCGTGCTTTCGATTGAAGGCGCTGCGAAATGTACTTCCAGTGCCTCACCCAAACGGAGGTTAGTTTCCGAATTGCCCTCGTATATACAAAATGATTCGCTACCACAAAGACAAACTTGGTGGGTGTGCATGGGGTACAGAGAGGACTCGAAATTACATAGCAATTCAGGGTCGCAAATGCCGTAGTTGCGAGTTATGGAGCAAAGAAACAGAGAAAAAGAATAGAAACAACAACCCATTAATGTACCATAAAACCTTTTATTGAATTGTTTGCTACAACAGCTGTTTGAAATTACGACAGAAGTCGTCTGGAAGGCCTGCCATTGGTGCTGAAATTGCTACAACAGCTGTTTGAAATTACGACAGAAGTCGTCTGGAAGACCTGCCATTGGTGCTGAATGAAATCCCTTTGATTTTGGAAGATTTCTCCCGGTAGTCTTGTAGTAAAGATTGTTTTTTTAGAGGTATAGAACTTTAAATTGCAATAAAACACCGATGTATTATTCGATTGACATGAATTTTTTTTATTCGAAAGATAATCTTGTGGCATTACATTTTAAATATGATTTCTGGCATAGGACTGCCAAGGCTGGCTCGGATGTAGTCCAATCTGGACGTCCAATTTTCGATGACTTTTCCCAACATTTGTGGCAGTATATCCGAAATAACACGGCGAATGTTGTCTTCCAAATGGTCAAGCGTTTGTGGCTTATCCGCATAGACCAATGACTTTACATAGCCCCACAGAAAATAGTCTAGCGGTGTTAAATCACAAGATCTCGGAGGCCAATTCACAGGTCCAAAACGTGAAATTAGGCGGTCACCAAACGTGTTTTTCAATAAATCGATTGTGGCACGAGCTGTGTGACATGTTGCGCCGTCTTGTTGGAACCACAGCTCCTGGGCATCATGATTGTTCAATTCAGGAATGAAAAATTTAGTAATGATGGCTCTATACCGATCACCATTGATGTAATGTTGTGGCCTTCATCGTTTTTGAAGAAGGATTCCACCAGCCCATAAAGCGCACCAAACAGTCAGTTTTTCTGGATGTAACGGTGTTTCGACATACACTTGTGGATTAGCTTCACTCCGAATGCGGCAGTTTTGTTTGTTAACGTAGCCATTCAACCAGAAGTGCGCTTCATCGCTAAACAAAATTCACTTATGAAAATCGGGAACAACGGCAATCTCGTTTTGGGCCCATTCGACGAATCTACGCCTTGATTGATGATTGTTTTGATGAATGGCCAAACCAAACTACTGAGAATAAATCACTTGACAGCTGTTAAATCGGTCACCATCTTGGGAAGTAATGCCAACTTAAACTTCTATACCAGAAAAAAAAACACTCTTTAGATGACGCTGAATGGAATGCTTTGTTAACTCCGATTCTTTTGGAAGCCGTCATTTGCGACTTCTGGCCATTTGCGACGAGGCCTGCCAGACGACTTCTGGTCGAAATTTTGAACATCTGTTGTAGTAAACCTTTCAATAAAATGTTTTATGGTTGATTAATGCGTTGTTCTTTCAATTCTTTTTCTCTGTTTCTTTGCTCCATAGCTCACAACAACGGCATTTACAACCCTGAAATTTTGTCTATCTGGTAGCGAATTACCGTGTGTATATATCTTCTGTAATAAGAAGGATTACTTTATTTTTATGATAGTTGTAATTAAAATATTTTCTATAATATATAAAATTTCAAATATTCAGTATTGCATAACCTGCGAATAATTTTCAAGGACTTAGAGAGCATTTCGTAAAATTTGTTGCAGAGAGTGCGATAGTTTGCTAAATTTTGTGACATAATTTTAAAACTGAATTAGTATGTAATGGTACGTAAGACGGATAATATATTCTCGTTTATAATATAAAGAATAAATAGTATACTTAAGTAATCAATTATTTTGTAACCTATTTCACAATTTAATTTTAGATCCTGATGGCTGTTGCTAATCCATACTACATAAACTTTGATGGCGACAGAGGTACCAATTGGTTTTCAGCATCTCCAGTAGGTTTTGGTATACTATACATGTTTTTCTCAAAAATTTAAAATACCATTAAAATTTTTCTAATTGTCTTGAAAAATGTGTAGTTATTTCCCTTTATTTTTGAATTTACTTGAAATTTAACTCACAAAAATAAAAAATGTGTAATTACAAGATATATTAAGAGTCATTTAGTGTAATGGCTTTATTATTATTTGTTACTACATTTTTGACATCTTTGCCAGTTATTATTCTCTCTTTTATTTCTTCCATATCTTAAAAATATAACTACCACAGCTCGGTAATTGAGAGTTCTAGTAGCATTCTTCTGTTCTCAGACTCCAGATCTGCGCTCCAGGCGATTCTGAGGGGCAACTCTCAACTGACCCAGTATATAATTATCCTTATAAACAGAGTAGTTGCAGCCCAAAGGATTTGCCCTTTATAATGGATGCAGGCCCACGTAGATATCTTCGGTAATGAGTAAGATGATAAACTTGCCCGGCAGTCCCGAAATTCTAAACTTTCCAATAGCCTCATACTTACCGATGCTTATGCAATAGCCAGACGCAAGCTCACCTCCCATCCAGTTAAGAAGGTCTCCATTCCAGAACTTGTAACCACGTAATTTCAATCACCATAGCCAGATTATGTACTTTAAGGGGATGAAAATATCCCCTGAAGGCCAAAGAAGTTACAATACTTATCCTCACTGTCCTAAAACTCGACTTCCTCCTAATTATATTTTTAATTGTCCTTCAATATTTGCCCTAACCCCCACAACATAGACCTAAACCTTACGAACAATCAACTGCTTTATTCGCCAAAGATCTTCGAGATTAGAAGCGCCATTATGGACGCCTTTGACCCCATTTGGTTTCTTTGGCATACTTTGACAAGACAACAACATACATTAAAAATGTTGTTTGTTGTTATCTCTACTTTATTAAAAGTCAATGTATCTGGGAAGGATTACTAATAGGTTAAATTATACGAAATGTTTTATAAATATATTACTGAAATCCTTTTAGTGTAAGGACAAAAAGAAGGAAGGGGGGAGGAGGAGATTAATGCACTCTTTCTCCGAAAAAAAAACTGAATCAATGAGAATCGTGTGGAAAATTTAGAGTAATTCTGATTTGGAGCTTTCTCTTGAATCGACGCCATTTTGGCAAAAATATTTGTCTTCTTTACAACAGTTTCCCCGAATAACTCTTGAAGGAACATTTGCGCCATATACAGCACAATGAAACCATTTAAGCAGGCCTATCCAATGATGCCAAAGTTACATTATTATATATATATGGAATGGTTATTTTTTAATAATTTTTTATAAACAGGATAACAGTTTTGGAGCACTCTATATATTATACGAGCGATTTCCTAGAACAAAATTGAATCCATGTTAACATTAATGTCGACATTTAGAATTCACTTAATTTTTAATGTATATATACACTGCTGGACAATTGCTAAGGACGGATAACACTATCATCCATAGCAACCACGAAATGAAAGGAAGCAAAATATGGAAAATTAGAATAAGTGCGGGATATTAGTAAGAAGTATGAGTATGCAAATTTTTTTTTCACGTCTGTTCATCACGTGATAGCGTTCATAAGAGCTTTAAAGGTTTTGACGCGTGTGGACAGTTGTTGTTTCAAGTCAAAGTTTTACAGGAAAGATTTAATAGACGAACTTAAAATTTTTGGCATATCTTCCCGACATCACATAGATGATTTTATGCGTGGCCGAATTATTAGAAAGATCGAAGAAGGGCGAAAAAAATAACAGATGTTGCCAGGGTGTTCGACATCACTCACATCGTTGTTTCACGGCTGTGGAAGTAATTTAAAACTACTGGAATGTATAGTAGACGGCACGGGGGAGGTCGTGTTAGAAGTACAACGCCTGCAGAAGACAGATATATCGTCCTATCAGCAAAAAGGAACAGGCTCCACCACAGCTCAGCAGGTGGCAAATCAGTTTCTTGCTGCCTCAGGAAAGCAGATCTCCCGAAAAACTGTTGCTAGACGTTTGAGGGGAGGAGGACTATACGCACGCAGACCTGTTGTGTGTCCCATTGACCAGACATCAACGTACTGCCCGTTTGCAATGGTGTCGTGAGCATCACAATTGGACTGAACAGGACTGGGCATGCGTACTATTCTCAGATGAGAGTAGGTTCAGTCTGTCATCGGATTGTAGACGCCAACTGATCTGGCGCGAGAGTGGTACTGCTTATCGTCCAGAAAATATCCAGGAAAAGGACCGATATCCGACATGCAGTATCATGGTGTGGGCCGGCATCATGATCAATGGCCGCACGCGCCTACATGTGGTTGCGAATGGGACTATGACGGGCCAACGATACATTGATGAAGTTGTACTTCTTCAAGTTCGTCTTTTCCGTGGTGATGTCGGTGATAAACTTGTTTTTATGGACGACAACGCAACATGTCATCGAACACTCGCTGTTCAGGATTGTCTGGACAGCGAGGGTATTCAACGTCTCGTATGGCCAGCGCGTTCTCCAGATCTAAACCCCATTGAAAATGTGTGGATGCTTTGGGAGGAAAGTTGCTGGTCGAAACTATCCTCCGACAAACAAGAACACCCTCATCCGTGCACTCACAGAGGAGTGGGATAAATTGATTCAAAAGCTGCTGGATAATGTTGTGCAAAAGTATGGTACGACGTGTGGAATGTTGCATCACACTCCACGGTGTACATATCCCGTACTGATACCTTTCTTTAAGGTGCCTGCTGACTTTGAGATGCATTGTTCCATTTCTCCGTACGCAGATCAAATGAACATTTTTTTTCTTTCAGATGTTTCACAGCTTTTGTACTTTCCAGCACAATTAATATTCTTTATTCTAATGTCTGAACAGTGTGGCAACTATATTTTATCCTACTAGGCCTCATGTCTCACTTAAAGTTATGCTACATAGCGCAATTTGTGATCCGTCCTTAGCAATTGTCCAGCAGTGTATAAAGTATGCTTCTTAACCAAAATAATTTCTTAAACGCTTAGACAGACAAAAAAAAAATCCGTTAAAAACTAAATTAGCAAAATTTACAAATGAAAATTATCTAACAAACATGCATTTCCTAAATTAAGAGCTCAGTAAAAGTAATGTATTTTTTTATTATTTCTAATGGGCCGCGAATGGATCATTAACCATTGAAGACCTGGTACATCCCCGAAAGCTTGTATCACTTTTTAGTACGGTGCCCTATAGGCGGATACCAATCACCGCGGGTAATTTTGACGCCCAGTTTCCTTTCTAGAGGGAGGCACCTGAGCTCTGACGATGCAAACCTGTAAGAAGTAACTTATAAATTATATACAATCTATCAATGCATCAGCTATAAGGAAATATATCGTCCAAAACTCTACCTCGGCTGTAGATATTTTTCTAGGTGAAAGTGTTATTTATTTTTACGTTTCTTGTATTTTCTTACAGGTAGGTTGGGCTTCTTGGACTATAAACACTACACTATTCTTTTTAGGACATACTCTTGTTCTTTTTGAAGGATCTCCCTATTACTTGAGTCCTACACATATGTGGGACCTAATACAAAAGCATAAGATTACTAATATTTTCTTTGCCTCTAGTGTGATTGATGAATTTCAGAAAAGAGGCTTTGTTCCAAGTAAGATGCACAACTTACTGTAATTAATTGAATTTGTTTAATCAACGTCTCATTAGAACTATGCAATAATTATGTCGCATGTGATGTCGCATGTCAATATGCATGTCGCTTAGTGATAAAATGCTTATAAAAGTAAGCGAAAATGGAGAAAAATGTAATATGAATATAAAGTGTAAAAAAATATGATTAAAAAGAATCAAATAAGTAAGTGATTGAGTACTTAAGAAATCAGTAAACAATACAGATCACGACTTTATTAAATCACTTTGATTTGTCTACGGATCACGATTTAAGCAGATAACTTTGATTTGCCTACGAATCACAATTTAAGCAAATGATTTTGATTTCTCTACAGATCACGAACTGCAGAGTTTTAATTAATCATTGTTTAAGTATTTATTATTAAGACCACAAGATTTTAAAATTAATAAAATATTCATATTTGAAATTATAGTTGATTGCATTGGAAATATTTTGATGAGAGAAGTTCAGCTACAAAAAAGACGTGCTTTCGTTTCCTTTGAATATTATATTAAAATGTTAAAAAAAAGGTTTATAATAATTCTTAGAGTTGAAATCTCTTTTTAATATTTAATTTTGTTGCATATCTCCAATACTCTTAAAAGTTGCTTATGTATCAATAATTTATACATTGTTAAATACCACGACTTCATAAGTGAAAATTGAAACCAGCAATAACAAAATTTTTACTCTAGAATTTTTTAATTAAGCACCGAAATATATTTAATCAACATATTTTAACACGCTATATGGATTTATTACAAGAATGTACCCTTTTATAGTGATAATTATAGTGAAGACTTTCCTTACTTTAATATTCAATAAGAACGCGCGATTTTAAGTTTTGAATATACTCAAATTACTTACTATACTGTTCGAATTAAATAGGACAAATGTTTTTTTCTTGTCTGAGTTGGTATGGGATTACCAGTTATGTCCCGAACATCCTTAAACCAGTGATATTTGCTCAGAAGTAATGTGGCGGATCTGCTTTGACAGTAATTTACTCATTTGATTGTTTTTAGTACGTTAGTGTTTCAATTGTGAGCCTTTCAGTGTGATAGCTGGTGGTTATAACTTTGCGTTCCACTTTACACATGCGACTTTTTTTTGTTCAGATATGGATATTATACTCTGAGGAAACTTTCTAAAATAATCGCTCTTAATGAACACACTTCTATGACTGTGAGAGATATAGCTACGGTAATTGGTGTAGAAAAATCAAGCGTTTCAAGAATTTTAAAAAAAATTCAAGATTCCTTACCATCGTCTGCTAAAAGAAAAGGAAAATGTGGGCTCAGAGGGAAAATTACTCAAAGAACTGATAAAATTCTAATAAGATATGGCAACACAAACCTTCGAAGGGGTTTACTGGACTATGGTGTTGAAGCGAGTACCTCAACTGTACAGGAAAGAGTTCTAGCCATAAAGCATCATGACCGCGGGAAAAGCAACTTATAACTCAGAAAACGATGAAAAAACGTTTAGCAATGGCCCTGACTGTTAACGACTGGAAGAAGGTGATTTGTAGTGATGAAATGCATTTATTTGTGAAGGGATACAAAGCATGTGTAGTTAGACGAAGTGAAGTTGAAACTGTGCTGCCAGATCATACCCAACAGACTGTAAAACACCCTGTTAAACAAATGTTTTGGGTCTTTTCCCAACAAATGGCACTGAATGCTTACTTCCTTTTAAAAGCATGATGAATCATGTCAAATATACATAGAAATATTACGCAGTGGAATTGCTCTATCCATGAAAACATTTGACGGTACATTTCAACATGATTTAGCTTCTTGTCCCAATTCGATTTTGGTCCAGACTTTTTTATGCGGGAAAATAAAAGTGCTTAATCGACTTGGTAATTCACCAGACATAAATTATTTTGAGAATTTATGACACATTCTCAATAATCATTTAGCTAAGAGATGAGTTGCACGGCAGCAGAACAAATGATAAAACGTGCTATACAAGTGGGATTCCGTGATGATGAAGTGAAGTTAAAAAATGTGCACTGAAAGCACTTGTTGAATAGGTCATTTCTGCTGTAGGAGAACATACATCGCATTTATATAGATAATTTTTAGTCTACTATAAAGGTATGTAATGCTTGAGTGGTAGGGATTTAGAAAAAAATCGCTTTTTACTATTTGTCCCAATTAATTCGAACAGTTTATTATCTGTATTAATATAACTTTTTTTACCCATGTACGTGTGACAAGAATTTTTATACAGCTTTTGCCTCTTTGTGAATATTTCATAAAAGAAAATAGAATATGATTGTATATAACAGAAAATATTTAAAATGCTCTTAGAATAATTTGTTAAAGTAAAAAAAATTAAATAAGGTTGTGTGTGTGTGTCTGGGGTCTTAGATAATAAATGTCAGTTTTAATAAAAAATGATGTCAATTTCATAAATGTCAGTTTAGATAAAAAAGTTAGCAGTTTTTATTATATAACTCATACGATATTTGACATTTTCATAAATCAATACTTAATTAAAAACAATAAAAAATATCATTCTTAAATAATTTGTAGCGTACTGTATACAAAGTAGAATTTGGGTGACTGGGTGAGATTACTTTTCTTCCTATAATAATTTGCTAAGCATTATTTTTCTTTTAAATCTATGAAATCTGGGTTCATTTTTTCTGCATAATTTTACCCTAAAACTATACATAATTTTTTTATTCTACAGTGTTTTATTAGTGCAAAGAAATCGTGCTTATAATGGTTCCTATTTTGTTAAGTTACTTAAGTCATTAAGTACTGTTTTTGAGAAGCGTGAAGATATATTTGATCTTAAAAACTTTATACACATGCTAAATCTTTTAGCCCTAATTATCGTTTTTTTTTAATATTTCAGCTGAGAAGCATGATATATCATCTCTGAGGTATGTTTTTGCTGGTGGAAGTGTTGTGAAACCGGCAAGTTACGATTTTATGAAGGAAATATTAAAAGAGATTATATTTACTTCCTCTTACGGTAATTCTTGTTCTTAAATCATTTGAAACTTAAGAAAAAAAAAATACACTCATGTCCAAAATTAAGGTTATAAACATAAAATATGTGAAAACTGATGAACCTCTTTCAGTGTTGGAGAGACATATTACGAAGTCAGAAAGAATATAGTAAAATAACAATATGGAAAAGATTTTAATTGTGAGAGGCAAGGGTGGCATATCAAAAAATTGTGAAATCATGAATCAGAGACAAAGTATTTATCACGGGAAAAGTCTGTCTAATATGGAGTATGACTACTATGAACTACTTTACATACCACAAAACGATCTGCCATACTGTTTATGACGGGGTCAATAAGTATTTGTGGCAACAAAGCCCATTTTTCCAAAAGCGCGATTTTTGATTCCTGGTAGGTATTGGAAAGGGGATCTGCGCTGAGAAATGGCTTTTCCTAGACCATCCCAAACAAATTCAATAGAATTGTGATCCGGAGGCTTCGAGGGGAAGTCTATACAGCGAATATCCGTTCCTGCATGAAATACTTCAACAATGTGAGTTCTGCGTGGCAGCGCATTATCCTTCATGAAAATTTAGTCCGGGTCCATAGCGTTTTGAGTTGACAGTATTCGAAATAAAACGTACAGTGGTGTAAGACTGCCCAACATTATGCCTTTGCCACCAAATCAATCGATTTTGGTTACGTAGGAGGGATGAAAGCGAGCTTCATTTCCTTTTCAAAGGTGAAGACTCAAAAAGTTCCCATTGTAGGGTACATTTCGACTCATCTCTGAAAAGAGCATGCCCCCATTCTTGTGGTGTACACGACTGATGTTTTGAGCTCCACAATATAATCTGTCTTTCCTGCTGGATGCAGTCAAAGGGATGCACCAGACTGGGCGTTGAGCTTAAATGCCAGTCTCAGCAAGACGGCTGAAGACTGTTTGCCTAGAAATTCTTCTTATTGAATCAGCAGCAAAGTTATGAACAAGCCGAGGAGTCGTTATCCACCTATGGCGTCGATCGATTAAAGTCAAGTAGCGATCCTGTGCAAATGTCATTGCTCAGTGGGGACCTTGACTGAATTTCGTTATGGCAGCAACACTTATTTGGAATCGATTCCACAGCGGAGAGGCCACTTTAGGGCCAATTGTAACCATCGAGCTACATTCGCTTGAGACTGGTCAGCTACAAGCTTGTTAACCTCTCTCCATCTCAAGGAATCATTTAAGCAAAAACAGACTGGAAACAGACTAACTTGTTTGCTTTAATGCAATATTCTGAAAACTGGAGGTGAAATTCCAATATGCTTGAATGGTTTCAATCCAGCAATTCTGTGTGTAAAAATTAATGTTAAAAACATTTTTTCCTAAACTGAAGTTTGATATTGTACTACCCGTTCTTAAAAAAAATATCAATTCTGTCAATTTTACTGGCTGAATTTTAAAATGATGACGAAAAACATGTTTGTCACTTTAATTTTGGACATGAGTATAGCTTTAATAACCCATAACTTCTAAAATTTCATGTAAAGCAGGAAAATATTGATTATGATCTGTCTGACATACATAAAATGCCATAGTTTCCGAGAACATTTTAAAGTTCGGAATGTTGGAAGTGAATGGTGAATTCTTAATATTTAAATTAAGTAAAATCCAGCGTAATAAAGCGCACTTTGAACACAAAAAAATAAGATCGAAATTTAGGGGTTCGAGTTATACGCCGGGTTTAAAAAGTAAAGTTTAAAAATGAATAAAAATAAGCATGAAAAAAAAAATTAGACTTCTACATACATAGAAATACTGTTTATTTAAAAGAAATGACGTTGAACAATGAACTTAAAGGTTTGTATAGTTCTAGAAATATACTATTTTATATTAAAGCTTGGAGTAATATCTCGAAAAAATGGATTCAAAACATAAGAGCATTGCGCACGTACATTTCAGGTTTCTTCATAAAACAGAGGGTGCGCGTTATACGGCGAATATACCTAAAAATTAAAAATTGTAGCTTGAAAGTACGCATGCGCGTTGTACGCCGGATTTTACCGTGTATAAAAAATTGCCATGTATTACCAAATCAAATAATTCAAAAATGTATATATTGGCAAAGTATTCACTGGGATTTAGTACAAAGAAATTTCCGTAAATTTCCGAATATAAAAGAATCCATATATAAGCCGAAAGTGTGTTTTTTCTCTTCAAAAGATTATCTTATATTCAAAATTCGTACATAAGTCAAATCAGGAAAAAAAAAACAACAGACAAACAATACCTTTAATTTTCAAACATGCGGTGAAACAGGAGGGCAAGAATGTTTCCAAGCTTGTATAACGGTTGGGATATTTTCCAATTAAACAACTGTGTTAAGTAAAACTTCAGACGCCAACAACGATGGTTTTAATTCCGGTAATCTCCTCTCTGAAGATAACACATTTTCCCCTCATTCTTTTATCTTGTTTATTATCTGAGCTAGTCATACTTTCTGCGCCATTTATTTTTAAGTGATCGGGAAGAGAAATTCGTATACAGAGCGTAATCGTCGAGCATATGTTTCCTGTCCTAGAGGAAAAACTCTTTACATGATGATCATATGTATTCACACATTTCAATGAGAGTGAATGGGAATTTTACGAACAGCTCGGAAACTTTGTTTCTGACATTACTGTTGAAGAATTTATGTGATTTTTTTCTTCTATTAGAATAAAGTTCCCTTCCAAACACCAAAACTTTACAAGATTAAAATCGCTTTGGCTTGTCTATTGGAGAGTGTTAAAAAAACTCTTTTTTTTCCTAAGCTACCTTTTCATTTAGATTAGCAATTCTATATACAAGCCGACCCCCTCGCGAAAGACTCGTTACGAAAAGTTCTAAAAATTCTTGGTCTATGCTCGGAAATATATGGAGAGGACTATTTAGTACTGCTCTCTCGCTCAGTTTCTTACTACCACTACTAATACTCATTACTAACTATTGCTATTATAACTACTTACTACGTACTATACTCATTTATTTACTTCTTTTCTTAATTATTCACTTATATACTAATGCTTTCTAATAACAATAGCAAATTTCTTCAGTCTAAACTTTTTTTTTGTTTCGAAATAACTTAATAAACAAGTAATATACAAAAACATTTTAAGTCAACTGCTACTTAGGTTAACAAAGAAACATTTTATATTAGTTACTTTTTATTAAATAATTACAATTAATATAAATATATATATATATATGACAGAATGACAATATTAAGTGGCAAAATAAAGAGCGATTTTCCTTTCCATATATGGTGTTGGTCTATTAATTTCTTTGTTACTTTTTATTCATTAATTAAATTGAATTCTTCCAATAAAATAGCGAGATTCGAACCTACGAACACAAGACGAACGTGCTATCCATTACGCTACAGGGACACAAAAGATGTTTTCCTTTTTATATATGGGGTTGCACTATTATTTTTGATTGTTACTACTTATTCATTTTTTAATTTAACTATTAAAAATCTAAATACTTACAATAAGCAACAGACAAATAAATCACATTTTTTTATCTTACTGGGGTAAAGTAAGGAAAGCAATGCAATGCCTCAGTTCGGAAATGGAAGTTCTCTTACGAAAAAAAAATCGTGTCAATATTATTTTTATTTAACCTAAAGATAAAATTTTGCAGTCATTATTTTCTTAAATGTAACTATAATTAGATTGACAATAAAATAACCTAGTTTTCCTTCCACTGGGAGTAATCCCTTCAGTTTAAATCGTTCTTCACTAAATGAATTTATCTGTTACACACATTTAATATATTTTTATTAACGAAAGAGATTTCTCTAAGCATAAATTTTTTTATTGTTCGTTTTTTCATAAAAACACGAATGCAACAGGATATTCCTTCACACTTTATTTTAATAAAAATGCAGAAGAAACTCCCAATAACAGATCTTGTGTTTGAAGCAGGATGTACTAGTGCTAGAAATTGAAACCAACCATCCTAATGAGAGGCACTCACCAGAGCAGACATTGTATATTTTGTTATTTATTACTAAAATGTTATGTACTCTAATTTAATTAGGAAATCCGGTTGTATCACGATTTAAATAAAGGAAATATAAGTAAGTATATCACCAACAGAGGTATCTTTTTAAAATTTGAAAAAAGTTTAACTAAAGTTTTGCATTTTCAGAAATTTACTGAAAATAATCCGTTACAAGTTTTTTTTTAAAGCCTGTGATTTGTGTCAGCCAAAGCCAGCATTTTTATTTATGTAAATTATATATTCTGTTTTGACTATAAATTGAAGCTCTGAACATATCAATGATGCACTTTTCTCTTTGTTCTTTTCCTTTATTGAAGTTACATTAATTTATGAGGCTATCAGTATATTTGATCTATTTAAAGAAA
This sequence comes from Trichonephila clavipes, assembly GCA_019973935.1. Classification (NCBI taxonomy): domain Eukaryota; kingdom Metazoa; phylum Arthropoda; class Arachnida; order Araneae; family Nephilidae; genus Trichonephila; species Trichonephila clavipes. The sequence continues at coordinate 461,656 of BMAU01018907.1, forward strand.
CACAAACTTTTGTCTTTGAATTCCTAAGATTTTACGAAGAGAGAATATTTTTATTTATTTCTTGTCTTCTATCTTATCTTTGAAACTTTTTTCAGTATCACTTAAATAGAATGCCTCTTTATAAGCAATAAATACATATGGTGCCTGTTCAAAGAGACTAGTACCAATATAATTGTACCTCATTCGGAAGTGCACCTTACAGGTGGTACTACTGTATTTGTATATTATATAAAGTCTTAAAAATACATAATTATTTCAAATTAAGGACATAATTACCTGTTATTATTTCAGATGAGTAAAATGTAAGAGAAGGAACCGCCCATTTCAGCAGGCTAATTTATTCCAAAAAGATTTCTATTGATAGTAAGGATCATAAGCGTTTAACTTATAGCAACTACACTCAAGACTAGAATAAAACGTCTCCTGTGGCTCTCTATCCACCAAAAACTCTTATTCTTCCCCCGTCTCCGTTGCGTTTTGGTTAGCTGACATCAGACATCATAATGGTGGAAGGAATGTCCGTTGTGACCCCACTTTGAGATGGGGAGAAAAAAAGTTACTAGAGAAAGATGTGTAAACATATCTCTTATATAATCTCACGCTGAACCCTTCATGTTTCAATGTAAAAGAAAACTAACATGGAACATACAGAGCTCAAAATACAACCGCTGAAGGTACCCTATTCGCCATTGGTTCTTCACGTAGTGGCCACACCTCCCCTTCCACCCAAACCTAGAACACATCGCAAATCACCTTTAGTTCTAGATATGGGATGGAGGAATCTGACCAGATTCCAGTTCCCAAAATGAAGTCGTAAAGTCGAGTTCAAAATAAGGAAATAAGGCACATTAAATGGTATACCAAATCTACACACAATAATATTTCAGAAAATATATAAAGAAATTTTTGTAACAAAAAAGTACTTTTCAAATTCGGTCAAAATTCCGCCCCGGCGTACGGTTAGTCCGACCCTAGAACCGCCCCTAAAGTCATCCACTACAAGTTTAAAAATTGTATTTGAGCTTGATCGAATGAATAAAAAGTACTTTTTTTAACGATTGAAAATTTGAACAAGATATATATATATATATATATATATATATTTATAGGGAGATTGTGAACTACTATAGTAGGAATTCAAAAAGAATTACATATCCTCAAATTGTATATATTTCGTTTATTAATTTTCATTGTTTCTTACATAACTTTTAAATTAATATTGTTTATGTAGGCTGCACTGAAGTAATGGGAATTGTTTTAGCAGCTGAAATGTCTTTACCGATGTACAAATCAGAAATCAATGCTCCGTGCTTAGGTACAGCTGTAGAAATTGTGGATACTGATGGTAATGTATTTTCATATATTAAGTATTACTATCTTTAAATTTAAAGTTTAACTTAAGGTATCCGACTATGTTCGGAACCGTGATTTTAAAAAAGCAAAGAAATAGAAAATTTTCATGATATTTAATGTCACTCGGATTAGAATACATGCATAAAATTGTTTTAAGGACATTTTGTCAAAAAAATTTATTTCAGTATAATATTTTGGCAAAAAATTAAAATAATCTTTTTTCCAAATGTTCTCCTTTTGTGAAAAATGGTTCTATTATAATAAAACTTCGCCTGTATATAGCTCATACATCTCTACAGAGGCTCAATTAGAAGTTTTGAAAAATTCACATTATTTTCAGAGTTACCCCCAATTGAAATAATTATTGGCGTTTTTTTTTCTTAAAATTGCTTCCCTATGTTGTAGTAAAATATGAATAAACCCACTTCTAAGTTATATATTTCAAAAATTCTAATTGAGCCTCTGTAGAGAAGTCTGAGCTATATACAGGCAAAATATTATTATAATAGAACTATTTTTCACAAAAGGAGAACATTTGGAATAAAGATTATTCTAAGTTAATTTTTTGCCAAAATATTGTATTTAAATAAATTGTTTTTGACAAAATGTCCTTAAAATAATTTTATGCATATATTCTAATCTAAGTGAAACTAAATATCATGAAAATTATCCATTTATGCGCTTCGCAAAATCACGGTTCCGAACGTAGTCGGATACCTTAAAAGATTTCAAAACTTTCTAATCACAAAATTGTAAAATATCTCGCAAAAGTCATTGATATTCTCTTTTAAGTACAAAATTTTTATAATTGGGTAAATGAAGACCGCATAATGGCTTGTATTATAATACGTAAATGCTAGCTTAGAATTAAAATTTTGTGCACAATTGAATACGATTCTCACTCTCTGTGGCTCTCATTTACTTGAATTAGTGAAAGTCCTCATTAAGCAACGTAATTAAAAAAATATTCCCAGGTAGATAATAGACAGTGAAAACTGAAAAAAACAATATGTATTTTGAAATAAAACAAGTAGTATAATTTTTTTTTAAAGTCAGTTCCTACTTCGTTTGAGAAACTTACTGGCACCATCTGTTGTAGATAAATCTAACTTCATCAGAAATAACGCAGAATAAATTTAAATTTGAAAAATGAATTTAATTAATGAATGATTATTTGTAAAAAAAACTGTATTAGCATCAAGTGTTATCCACTACAAGTTTAAAAAAATTGTGTTTGAACTTCAGTGGATGAATAAAAAATATTTTATTAATGATTGAAAATGTGAACTAGATATATACAATCTTTATATATAAAAAATCTTCTGTGCGTGTGTTTGTCCTAAACGGCTGGACCGATTTCGATGAAATTTTTTGTGTTGGTTCAAGTAAATTCGAGAATGGTTTAGATTCACAATTCGATGCGATATCGCAATTATTTAAAAAGATATTAATTAAAAACATTCAAAAAATACAACTCAACATTCACCTGCATTGTTGTAACAACGCTATTGTTATAAACAAGTACTATAAAAAAATTTAAATCAATTACTACTGTAGATCAAACAAGAAAAAAATTATTTTAGCTACTTTTTATTAAATAGTTGCAATTAATATAAATATGTATATACATATGACAGAATCACAACATTAAGTAGTAATTAATTTTTATTAATTATCATTAAAGTATCGTATTGTCATCCAAAACAATCGTGTATATAAAATTTCCTTTCAACTGAATGATTTAACACGTGAGGAAAAAAAAAAAACTTTTTCAAATTTTGACGTAAGTCGCCAAAAGGGTCTCTAAGGGTCGTGGCTGTATTTGTAATTTTTTAAATAATTAGCTTTAATAAATTAATTTTTATTAATTATAATTGAATTATTGTATTGTCATCCAAAATAAGCATGTACAATACATTTCAGCTCAATTGAGCGCTTTAAAATGTATTTTATTAACGATTGAAAATTCTACCAAGATAAATAAATAAACAAACAAACAAACAAACAAATAAAATATGTATAGAGATTGTGAGCTAATAGTAGAAATTGAAAAAGGCGTATGCTGGCGTCGAAAATTGATTTTCAGCCAAACTGGTTAAAAACGGTCTTTATTGTTACGAAAATGCAGACGATTCACGCTTTTTAGCGTTTTTAATTAATACCTTTTCAATTAGAATAGACAATGGCATTAGAATAAATTAAGATTATGTAGAATTTAACAAATATATACCTGTTATAAAACAGTTTGAGTTTCAACATTTCCACCTTTAATTAAAACAAGTTTAAGGGAACAGGGACATCATATACTTTCAAATAATCGATTTTTCAATTTTAGTTCTAAAAAATAGTGCTTATTTTTCTGAATCTAAAAATGTATAATACTTATATGTTTGCTGATAAAATAGCCCTAAAATATGAAAATAAAAATGTAAATAAATGACCACGCCCCTTTTGACACGCCCCTTTGAACTTTAAATATGTAGTTTCCCCTGTGTTTTATCTATATTAACTTTTGATTGTTTTTCGTTTGAATGTTAACCCCGCTACTTTTTAGCCACGCTTGTGCGTGAGCTATTGTTCCAAGCTGTGTGACAAAATTTCTTACTTTAAATTTCGGTTTATGGCAATGTTTTGAACCGAGTTCGTCTATTCCGAAGTTTCTTGTGGCATACAACTACTTAATTTTACATTAATATTCGTAAGAAATATTTATTTTTACTTATAATTATTAATATTAATAAGATTTTAAAAGTATCTTAACTTTTTTTTTTTTTTAAACGAGTAATTATGCCAAGAATAAAAAAATTTGGCAGAAGGAAGTATAGTAGCAATCAACATAAAAGTCTAAATCGACTGAAGAATTGCTTTTGAATTCCGTGGAAAGTGCTTCTAGGAGAAAAATTAAAATACCGGATTTACTAAAAGAACAAGATTCTCAAAATGTAAACATAATCGTTGAACTGGATTTATTATCTTCCCTTATGAAAAATCTCTTATGTTGTAAATATTGCTGTTCTTCAGAGAAAATTGAGCTGAGAGAAGATTTAAAAAGTCGTAGAGGTTTAGCTGTGAGTTTGGAAATAATTTGTCACAACTGTGGAGAATCGACGAGTACAATGTCATCAAAAATATCAAATAAATGTTATGATGTTAACCTAAGATTGACATATGGAATGAGAGCTATTGGAAAAGGTGGAGCTGCTGCTCGAATATTCTGTGGGCTTATGAATTTGCCTCCACCACCTGCAAAGTTTGAACGCCATAATTCTTTGTTTTTAAATGTTTTAAAAACAATTAGTGAAGACTCGATGAATGCAGCTGTTCACGAAGCAGTCATAGCGAATGATAATAATTCAAATATAGCTGTGGCTGTGGATGGCACATGGCATAAAAGAGGCTATTCTTCATTGAACGGAGTTGTATGTGCTACGTCTGTTGAGAACGGAAAGGTTATCGACTTTGAAGCTCTCACAAAATATTGTTCTTCATGTAAGGGTAAAAAAAAAAAACCATGTGAAAATTGTGCTAAAAATTACGAAGGATTCAGTGGGGGAATGGAATGTCGGGGGGTATTAAGTATATTTCAGCGATCTGAAACATCACGAAAAGCATGTTATACGCAGTATCTTGGTGATGGGGACTCAAAAGGATTTCTTACTATAAAAGAAGCAAAAGTATATGGCGACACAGAAGTTGAAAAATTAGAATGTGTTGGCCATGTGCTAAAGCGTATGGGCACAAGGCTGAGAAACATTCTAAAAATGAGCAAAGGCATTAAGCTATCAGATGGGAAAATATTTCGGGACGTGGATGGCTAACGCTTAAAGAAGTGGACTCAATTCAACATTATTATGGGCTAGCAATCCGTAAAAATTTGTCATCTGTGGAGGACATGAAAAGAGCCATATGGGCTATTTATTTTCATAAACTAAGTACTGAGAATAATCCTCAACACGCTTTGTGTCCTCTTGGTGAGGATAGCTGGTGCGGTTATAACCGTAGCATTGTTACGGGGGGAATTTTATATTCACAAGCATTCTTTACCTGAGTCAATTTTATTGAAAGTGAAAAAAAGTGTTTCGGGATCTCACAGAGAAGGACTTATTGAAAAAGTGCCTTCATGGAAGAACACAAAATCCCAATGAAAGTTTTAACAAATGTATTTGGGAGCGAATTCCTAAAACAGTTTTTGTTGGCATTGAAACTTTGAAATTTGGAGTTATGGATGCTGTAATTTGTTTTAACGATGGATATGTAAGTAGGATAAAAGTCTTTGAAGCTCTGGGCATTAAACCAGGATACAACACGGAACGTGCCTTACTTATAATTGATAACAAAAGAATTTTTGAGGCTGAACGTATAGTAAATAAAGTGTCATTGGAAGCCAGAAATAAAAGAAGGTCTTTAAAAGGAAAATGGATAAACAGAATTTAGATGAAGAAAATGAATACCAAGCAGGAAATATTAATCAAATCTATAATGTAAGGAGAAATTTTTTTGTTAAGTTTTATTATATTTTTCTCGAATGTTTAATATTTTTAAATTTAGGTACACTTTAAAAAACTATTGTAGCATATTGTTTGAAACCTTTTATATATCTAAACAGGATACATGTTACAGTGAACAAAATATCTTTTAGTATGTGTCTAATTTTTTGAAAATTGATTTTATATTAAAAAAAGAAAATTAAGATTTTCATAATTTTAAGGTTTTATGATTATTTTTAAGAAATTATGCAATTATATAAATATAATTATTTAAAAAACAGATTCATTATGTTTAATATGTTACTTTATATATATTTGTAAATTTTTTTATATATACAAATAATATTTTTGTAAGAAATGGTACCTATACATGAAAATATGTATTACAAGATCTCGAAAATTATGTTCATGTTAACTAAAACAAAGGGAAGAAAAACATTTGAATTTAAAATTACTTTTGTAACTCTAGAAAATGGTTAAGGATTATTATTAGTCATATAAAAATAGGCAAGGAAATACTAATTAAGTGTATAATATGTGAAAATATTTTTTTTTTAGTTTTTCACTTTTTCTCAAAAGCATATTTTTTTGCATTTAGGTACATTTTTAAAAAAACTATTGCACTGTATGATTCCTGATTTTTATAATTCTTTACAAGGTGCCTATGCATATAGTGGACCTAATTTTTTTTTTTCTATTAAAATAGTGCCTAATTTTTTAAAAATTGTTTTATGCATAAAAAAGCAGAAAAATAAAAAATTTCAAATTTCAAAGTTTCATAATTTTTTAAAGAAACTATACTAAAATTTTACTAAAAAGGGTTTCACTGTATTTTATGTATTGTTTTATATATGTGTAAAAATATTTTGCATAAAAAAGGATACTTTTTAAAAAATGGTACCTAAACATAAGTATATATTACGAGTTCTCAAAAATTATGTATTACTTAAATTAAGTAGTAAAAAAAAACTTTTGGAGTAAAAGTTATTTTTGTAGTTCTACAGAATAATTAAATTATCTTTATTATAGACATAAAAATCTAAGCTCTATTGGAAATTTTAAATGATATATGTCTCATAAACAAAGGGTCTTAATTTTGGCATTTTACTCTTTCGAGCATGTCCTAGTTTTTATTCACACAGCCTTTACATTTAACTTCGCTCATAGTATACATATACTCACACGACATCGATTGATTGAATTGTGATAACCATACATGTAATGACGTTAGACATTGTAATAACTTTTTAATACAAATTTTACTCAAAACGGTTCAGATTGTTAAAGCTTATTCATAAAAATTTGGAATTTTTGAATTTAAGATGTGAGTACAGAACAACGTCTGTCGGGTCCTCTAGTATATACACTGGTGTGCAAAAATTAAGGACGAAGTCGAAAAATTAGCATATCAGCTGAACGAAGAGGCAGAGCGGACAGAAAGACCAATCAGGAGATTAAGTAAGGTGATGTACGGTAGCACATGCGCAGATATGCAGGTAGACGTAATGGGGGAGTGTCTGAGTAGTATAAAGCACGTTGTCGGTGTAAGATCAGTATTTCTGGCAAAGAGATTGCACGCCGTATAGCAGTTAAAATCACACCGAGTTGCTGCCTCAGCGAGAAATGGCGAATAATTAATCTGTTAGACGACATCTGGATGCTTTTACCCGAGGTCGAATCATTGGGAAGTTGGAGGAAGGCCGCAGTGTGACAAGTGTGGCTGCAGAGTTCGGAATTGCTCACAGCATCGTTTCACGACCTTTGGAGACAATTTCAAACTACAGGAACAGCTATCCGGGGTTCAGTAGTGGTCGTCCACGAGGAACCACACCCGCAGATGACCGGTGCATTGTCTTACAGGCCAGAAGAAACAGGCGGCAGACAGCGGGAGAAATCGCTAGACACACGACACAGGCGACTGGACGACCGATATCGCGTTTTACCGTGGCCAGAAGACTGCACGGTGGTGGTCTGTTATCACGACACCCTGTACGGTGTGTACCTTTACCGCCTGCCCATCGGAGAAGGCGTTCTCTGTGGTACCGGGAACACCGGAATTGGAGAGACAATGAATGGGGACGAGTACTCTTTACAGATGAGAACAGATTCAGTTTGAGTAGCGATTCTCATCGCATACTCATCTGGAGAAAGCGGGGAAGCCGCAATCATCCCTCGAACATCATTAAAAGGGACAGGTATGGAGGTCGCGGTGTTCTCATTTGGGGAGGCATCATGCTTGGTAGTCGTACAGACCTTTACATCTTCGACGCAGGTTCAGTCAACGGGACCCGTTATTGTAACGAGATTCTTCTTCCATATGTGCGTCTGTTTAGAGGCGCTATGGGTCTGCAGTTCCTTTTCATGGACGACAATATACCATGTCATCGCACAGTAGCTGCCGAACAGCTCTTAGAGAGTGAGGATATTGAACGTATATGGATTGGCCGGCACGATCTCCGGATCTCAATCCCATCGAGCATGTATGGGAGTTTCTAGACAGACGCTTGGCAGCTCGTACCTTACCACCAGTAACGATTCGGGAGCTTCGATCGGCGCTGCAAGACGAATGGGCAGTAATGCCTCAACAACTCATTGACACCCTCATTCTCAGCATGGGCAGACGCTGTGAAACCTGCCTAGCAGTCAGGGGAGATCATATCCCCTACTAAAGACCGGATGTTTCTTGCTGGACACCCATCACAGGGATGTTTCGGCCTTCAGTCGCATTGCGCTCCATGCTACTTTTTCAATATCAAGCTTCTTTTTATCCCTCTGATTTCTCTTTTAGTAAGTGTTGCTTACATTACACATGTCCTTACGTATTGGGGATCTTACGGTATTAAATGTGTTGATTTGGAAAGTTTTTGTACAAAGTTATATTGAAAAAACCGTCTCGTCCTTAATTTTTGCACACCAGTGTATATATATATATATATATATATATATATATATATATATATATATATATATATATATATATATATATATATGGAGAGAGTGAACTAATAGTAGGAATTGAAAAAATGGCAGATAAATGTATAAGAGGGTTGAATGAATCTTTATTAATATCACATAGAAGAAAAACACAAGGGGGTTTTGAAGATGGGCTTCATTAATTCGAGCAATGATCAAGGGAAGACGATTCCTGAGCTGAAACCCCACTTCCAAACTTCCATAATTTTGAGCCTCGATATATTTAGCATGTATAAGACCAACAATACGTAGGGGGTTCAGCGGCTTTAAAGGTTTTACCCACGAGCCTCCAAAAACAATGCTGGCCAATAGCTCGCGAGTTTGACCACTAGGCTACCGCTGTTGCTGTACAATGAGGAATTCAAACCAGTTTAATACTTCAGGATGTGCATTGGGCAAAAATGCAGCTTTTTACCAGCGTTTCTCCCATGTGTTATGATTGGATCTGCATGTTAATGGGGTTTACTGTATGCATAAGCTTTTTTTTTATTTCCAATGGCCAGATGATTACAAAAGACCACTACACCAGAGGGTAGGCACAAAAACGAAAACAGACAAACCAAAGTAGGGAATAACAACGTGTCGAGAAAAGTCTATGAACCCAATAAGTCCCAAGCTTGCCGATTAAAATTGCACAAAGAGGAGCTCCTTAGTGCTGGACAGCGACGAATGTGATCAGCATCCATGTCCTGCCAAAAATCTCATAGCTTGCAGAAAGGGGCCTGTGCAACATAAATTCAATGAAGATGTTTGAGGAGACAGTCGTGTCCAGCAGCCAGACGAAACTCGGCAACTGCTTTACGTCTTGGCCACATGGGAAGATATTTAAGATTATTCCACCAGATCTTATTGGAATTTCTCTCTGTGTGTTGAATTGAAGTGAGATTATTCATCTTTTTTTTCTTAATAATACGCCTGTCACTTGTAAAAAAGACAGCTTTCCTTGTTGCCTGTTGAATGGAAGCTCCCTTCATTGCTAGGATGTCCACTAACTCATTAGTAGTTACACCTCAGTGTCCAGGGATCCACTGCAAGACGATTTGCTTAGAGCACTCAGATAAACTCTGTAGCAGTTTTTTACAGTTAAGAATGTTAGAGGAGACAAAAAATGAATTTGAGTTCACAGCAAAAATCGCCACTTTTGAACCACAGAAGATAACAGTTCTAGTAAAGCTATTCTGATGACAATGTAACTGTGAAAGGGCTACCTGAAGGGCAGCAACTTCACCATCAAAAGCGGTTGTAAAATTTCCAGTCGTTGAATAAAAAAGAGAAAAAGTGACAATACACCCCTGCTACTGCACTGTCAGAGTCCTTCAAAAGGCTTCCATCAGTATAGATATGCACCCAGTCAGATTCAGGATACATGATGCCTATCGTAATGTATACATAAGTAACTCTGTGAAAATAATATAAGGCAGAAGGACACTTGTAAATATTTGACTTGTGTTTGATTTATTTTGACAATTATTGCAAAAAAGTGAAAATAAATTAAACACGAGTCAAATTTTTACAAATGTCATTTTGCCTTCTATTGCAACTGCTTGGAATTCAAATTGCAAGGTATTAGTCAATTGCAAGGATTTTACATCAGAATATTTTGAGCATTTCTTGGAGCATATTCGTTAAATTTTTCGATCTCAAATTTTTAGTTTTAAGTCGAAGTAGTTGAACAAAATTTAAGGTATCCGACTACATTCGGAACCGTGATTTTAAAAAGCACATAAATGAATAATTTTCATGATATTTCGTGTCACTCAGATTAGAATATATGCATAAAATTGTTTTAAGGACATTTTAACAAAAACCTTTATCTAAATATAATATTTTGGCAAAAAATTAACTTAGAATAATCTTTTTTCCAAATGTTCTCCTTTTGTGAAAAATGCTTCTATTATAATAATATTTTGCTTGTATATAGCTCAGATGTCTGTACAAAGGCTCAATCAGAAGTTTTGAAAAATTCACATTATTTTCAGAGTTAGTTACCACCAATTGAAATAATTATTCGCGTTTTTTTCTTAAAACTTCTCCCCTCTGTTGTCGTAAAATATGAATAAACCCACTTCTAAGTTATATATTTCAAAAATTCTAGTTGAGCCTCTGTAGAGAGGTCTGAGCTATATACAGGCAAAATATTATTATAATAGAAGCATTTTTCACAAAAGGAGAACATTTGGAAAAAAGATTATTCTAAGTTAATTTTTTGCCAAAATATTGTATTTAAATAAATTGTTTTTGACAAAATGTCCTTAAAATAATTTTATGCATATATTCTAATCTAAGTGACACTAGATATCATGAAAATTATCCATTTATGCGCTTTGCAAAATCACGGTTCCGAACGTAGTCGGATACCTTAAGAAAATTATCTAAAAAGACTTATTAAAAAACAGATATATATTTCCTGAAAGATTTTCTGACGTAGCCGAATTATCGGATGTTGGGAATGTGGGTTATTCAAACAGATATATGCGTGCAGAGTGTCGTATAATCGCCTCTACAGCAGTTCCAAGAGAATAGAAATTTAGCAGACATTTCAGTACGAGTTAAATAAACTTTCTTGATGGCGTAAAGAAGATATATGATGAGGTTCTCAAAAACCAGATGGAAAATTGAATTCTCAGCACGCACGCACGCACACAGTGCAGATTTAAGCGCTCAATTCGGGCACTGGACGCAGAAGATTTACAAGTCCCATTAGCACTGGCGGATTGAAATTTATAACCAGAAAGTCTGTTTAAGTCCAGCCTACCTGGGTCCGGTTCCATGTATCTTTATCTGGGTCCGGATTTCAAGCTCCGGACTCCTGGGGGCCCACCTCAAGCACCCAAAGGATAAACCGGCACTGTACACTCCACAGAGAGAGAGAGAGGTTTCGTTATAAAGTATCTAAAAGCTTGCTTTGAATAAAAATAATTGTATAACTAGCATAGGAGTTATTGTTTTCTTGTATGCGAACTTTTTTTTAAAACTGTGAACATCATGCAGTTACCATTAAATAATACATTTTTTAACAATAAAAATGTTGGATTGTAGACATCTATCATAATTTAAACTAAAAAAGGAATCTAATAGTGAAATTGTTTTACAGGGAATCCCATTGTTGGTGAAATTGGAGAAATCGTTATCAGGCGATCCATACCAGGACTTTTTACAGGAATGTGGAACGATAAAGACGGATCTATATATCGAGAAAAGTACTTCTCCAAGTACCAAGGCATAATATATATTACTCTCTTTCATTATCTTAATACGTAACTTTTAAAAATATTTTTCAAGTGCATTATTGCACGCAAATTTATGAAATTCTTGAAGACGTTTTAAGAATAATGATTTTCAGAATGAATGATAAAGTTTTAGTGTAAATGAAAAAAATATATGTATTTGACGAAGGATTGTTTGCTTATGTGTTTTTTAATATTGATAATTAATATTATTATTCAGGCAATAATAATGTGTGTTTTATGTGATAATATTTATCCTCATTTCTGCTCTATGAATTTTTTAAAGCATGGAGACTATGGTCTTATGCATGGTTTTATGTCATAAATATTTATCTTAATTTCTGCTCCATGTAGTTTTTAATTGTCTTTAAAATAACTTATTTGCAATTTTATCCAAAATAAAATTCAAGAATATAATACGAAAGATTATCGAAAGAAAAAGTACTCTGTAAATGAAATGACATTTAAAGTGTTACCCTGTTAAAGCAGTGCTTCTCAAACTTTCAATACTGGCACCCCCCCTTTTCAATCACAATTTTTATCACGCCCCCCTTATACATTAATAATGTACTGAATGCAATAATAATGCACTTTGACGCTAAAGCAACAATCTTTATTATAAATCGTACAAATTCATGACATAAGTATTAAATTTTGTATACGTTACTTTTAAGCAAATAATAAATAAGTAATAGGATAATTATTATGTTATTTTTTCTTTCTCTAAATTTTAAATTGGGGCATATTGCAAAATGCGGCGGTTGCTTAGAAGACAAAATATAGATATCAGCTAAATGTAGAAAACGAACTCAGAGGGTCAATTTCTAATCACAAGCATTCCTTTGAAAAACTTTGCTCTGTAAGACAAGCCCATGGAAGTCGCTAATACTTATCAATCTTGTTCTTAAGTTAGTATTAATTAATTAGTTATAAAAAACTCTGTGCAGCACTGATACATTAAAAGTATACCGGCTGAAGAACCCGCTATTTGCACGATTTCATTTATAAGAAAATAAAACATTATTGATATAATCACTTAATTGTAAGGAGAGTAAAGCCAAGTGTACGACAATGTTTACAAAAATGTAAAAGGATTTTTTTAAATGATTGCTCAAATTATAATTAGTTTTAAGCTCCAAAGAATTAGCATTTAGAATTGATGTTGAATAATGAACAATAAAAAAATTCTGATGAAGAATAATTGTATTATTTTTAATATTTAAAGCGAAAGACTTCAACATGTTTTAACCCTGGAGCAGGCTCACACTCGATACTAATGGTCGAGCGGGGTTATTGTGTGGAGTCACCCCAATCTTTCTTTTTATAACTATCTTTATAGTACACAATAAAAATCGTAATTCCAGTGAATAATTTAATTAAGAGAAAATTGAATAATTTAATTAAGAGAAAATATACTCACCCCCCTGCTTTCAAGGACACAGAAAATATTTCGGAAAAAAAGTTATTACACCGGGAACTCAGACAAAACAAGTACCTTAAGTTTGAAAAAAAAACGTCTGTCACTCTCAAAAAAGAGGGTGATATGTGACAAATGTAATTTAGTTCACGTTAAGATTGTCAAACAAGAGGATAGTGTCAGGGCAATTGGTAACAATTAAACAGTTTTGCCAGAATTATCGATTTCGTGCACTCAGTGCTCGGCGTGACCGCTCCCGGATTAAAAGTGTATTTATTACAATATGGATGTTCTAAAAAATTACGTAAAACGTTTTTCATTATGCTTGGCTTAGTAATCCTTCAAACTTCCCTAAATGAAAAAACAAATACATAAGAGCAGGGACGTAACTAACCGTACAAGTAAGCTCGAAGGTCAAACCGCAGCAAATACATTCTCCTGCCTACATCTGATGGCAATAATATGTAACAGGGATGAACTTTTTATCTTCCTAAAAATTTTTTTGATTATGGATCTGGGTTTTGTCTTTCCTCTGAAAGAGTAGCATTTTCTCTTTGAAAAGAAAACGTAATAAAAAAAATCTCTCATCATGGTATTACAGCAAATCGAATAAAACGTTTATTATTTGGTTATAGCATCAAAGATAGCTAAAAAATGAGGTTTTGAAGTAGAAGCTTTTATTTTTGATGATGTAAAATCGCAGATAATGTATATATATATATTATTTCCGTGTGAATGCGTATATTTTTTATTATGTCAGAAAGTATTTTGTTTTACTTCATTCTAGTAAATAAATTTTTTTAAATCTTTTATTTTCGATATGCTCGTGCCTCCCCAGGGGGGCGCGCCCCACAGTTTGAGAAACACTGTGTTAAAGGGAAATTTATCTGATTACAAATTTTCTAATTCAGTATTGTGAAACAAACTGTTTCCTGTCGTAAAATATTAAAAAAAAACGATACCTGTGTATGTGACAACTTGTTTAGAAAGGGAATATTTAAATACTGCATTTGAAAGTAATATTTCGTGAACTAGCTTGATTTTTTTAATGTGTTTAAAATAGAGACTTTTAATGTAGAACATCTGAATATTCCACTCGTAAACTTTCTCATAAAATGAAAAACCTCTAAATTTTTTAAAAAAATGTTGCCATTATTATAAGCACAATCTAAGTCCAAGTTTTAGTAAAAAGAAGTGCATTAAAATAAGCAAGTTAGCATAAATTAAAGAATTGATCGAATAATATCAAAGAGAATTCCTAAGGATAACTAAAATAGATTTTTATAATTAATGCGGAAGCTGTATTACGGGCTTACATTTTCGTCTAAAGAAGCATACGAGTCAAAATATGGTTTATTTCTCCGAGGGAATTTTACGAAAGAACAGTAACAATTTCTTTTAAATTTTCAATCTCAATAATCTTAGAATTTTAAATTGTTTTATTAAAAAAAATATTCAATCAAAAATGTACATAGGTGCTTCTCAAACTTTCAATATTGGCGACCCGATATCAAACCACAAGTTTCTCCTCCCTCCATACAAATAACAGTGTATTGGATTCAATAATACTATACTTTGACACTAAAGCTGCAATGCGAATTTTTCTAAAGTTCCACCGGTGTATATAAACGTTTCACTCAGCCAAAGCGTTAATTGCTCCGGACGTATACACATGTCTTTCCGAATTACGATACTTTTTCTGTGCACTGCTATCCATAAAATTATTCCGAAGGCTTTGGAATGCAATAAATGGACATTGACAGTGATTGTGAAGGATTTACTTATTTTAGAAGATTTCTTTTTTCATCCTTCCCTCCAATGCATCACATATGCTCGTCAACATAGGAAACAGTGGCATTGGATAGCGAATCGCGTAACTTTTAATAGGCAGTCCAGGGATTAATTATAAACCGTACAAATTATCAAGTATCAAAGATAAGTGTTAATTTTTGAATACAGTTTTATGTATGACAAGTCCATGGGGTGACTGGTAATTATTAAACTTTTTCTGAATTTAGTATTGTTAAATTAATTATGAAATATATTGCACAGTACTCATACATTTATAAGTATATTACATCAGTGCAAATGTTAATTTTGTTTTTTATTATGTCAGAATGCATTTTGTTTGTTAACTTTCAGTAAATTAATAATTTTTAAAATAATCTTTTGTTTTCGATTTTTCAATATGCTTACGCCACACTCGTAAAGTTATCACGCCCCCTTAGATGGGCTCTCCCCACAGTTTGAAAAATGCTGATTTACGTTAAACAAGTAACTAAAAAGTAATTATGTAAATTAAAAAAAGAAATCTAATTAAACTAAACAGAGCATCTACTTCTTTTATTTTTCATTTTTATCACATTGGGTAATCCAGTGTACAAGTACTGAATTCTTATGCTAACAAAGCACTTTAAATATTTTAAAATAGATTTTATCATCAGTCTGTGAAAATCAGTGGCTCTCATTTTGATTTTTTTTTTATTCGATTATTTTGTTCAATTTGCTAAATTTTTATTACTTAAGAAATGTCCTAAGTTTTATATGAAATAATTTATGGAAGATAAATTTTTCAAAACAATATTTCCCATAAAATTTTTACTTACTATAATCCCAACTTTCTATTATTCAAGAGTTATTGGGTATGAAATGAAATTGCTCAATTCAAAACCAAAGCTTCGTCTTAAGGTTTTGATTAAAAATTTGCTTCAGAGTTTTGAAGTATAATTTTTTTGCATTATTCCTTAAAATTTAAAAAAGAATACAAAGAAGTTAAAAAGTCATAAAACCCTTTAATTGAAAAAATTTTATAAACTTTAAAAAATATTTTCTGGTAATTGAAGAAGAGAATTTCCTTACATTTTCAGATTTTTGCAATGTGAATAAGACAGAGATCAATTCCCAAAACATTGAATTCGTTTTGGGACTTTTCCCAATTTGTTTTTTGTAAAATCATACATGCGCCATGTACTGAAAATCAATGCATTTTTATTTAATTAAAGTTTTTTCTTGTAAATTATTTTACCTTTCTTTCTAATACTGTGCCTTTTCAGGAATTTTTGCATTGAGTGATTTTGGAATACAGAATTCTTTTACGATGAATTGGATCATTGTTTGTAGAAGGTATGCAGTTATTGTACGATATGAAAATTTTACTAAAATTATTCTGAATGTATTAAATTTTAAACTCAGGTCTCTTTCAGTTTCTAAAGTAAATTTTATCAATTAAAATATAGTGGATTCTTTTTAATCATAAATTTCTTTCTTTTTATATTAGAATTATTAGCAAATAATGTTTAAAATTTAGAAATAGTTATAACTTTATGCACTTGAAGAAAAAAAAATAAGTTCATTAAAGTAAGAACTATTTGATGTAACAGATACGAGAAGAGGGGTATTATACTTCTAAATTAATTTTTAAGGACAGTGTAAAAATAGAAACCCAATTTAGACTTAGTATATATTCTGAAGAGCTCTTAAGGCTGTTTTCGGCTAATGTTAAGAAATAGGACCTAAATTCGGAATGTTTTTTCTTATAAAAAAGTACTCAAGCATTAATATTATATTCTGGCTTCACTATCCTGTAAATATAATCACTTATTTCATCACACTACTCATTTTTATCCGAGTTGGCACATTTTTTCTTTTATAAAATATGTTACGTATTTTTCTCCTATATCATAATGCATATCGAGCTTTCCATTTACATGTTAAAAGAAAAAAAAATTATTATAAAATATTTTGAAATTTTAAAAACACCATATTATAAAAAAATGCATAAGTTACGATGTTACAAATTTTTGTGAAAATTAAGGCATTTTTTTGGTCCAAAAATGTACTCCGCGTAAAGTTCACACTCTTGTGTGTATGGCGAAAACAGCCTCAATATTAATATATACTGTTCTGACCATATAGAACACATTTCCAATTTACCATATTATATATTCCAATTTAATACTTTTTTCTTTGAAAATGTGATAGATTTAATCTTTATTTTATTTCATATACCAGATGAGTGTTTTAATAATGTGTTCCGGTGGCTTAGAGGTATCGTGCTCACTTCGTAAGCCCTAAGTTAAGGGTTCGACCCCGGCTGGAGTCGATAGATTTTCTGGATGAGAATATCGTAGGCACGCATGTGATATGATTATGTGGCATGTTAAAGATACCTTAAGTATCGCTTTGGCAATCACGGCAATAATCAGCATGTGAAGAGAGCTTGAAATAAATTAGTTCAAGCTTCCAAATTTGATAGCGAGATCCGCCCCTAGATGGTGCCACCACTGAAATGGAACTCACATTAGGGGATTTGCCGTATCTGCAAAGGCTAAGCTGCTAATATGCAGCCCGTTGAGGAAAAATAGCGTCACGCTATATACAAAGAAACATGAGGGCTATTGGCGACGGACCTCGTAATTTTGAACCTCGGTCAAGTGACGAGACCCGATTACGATACCTGAGGTGACAACCCGCTTCCCAACTACCATATCTCGCAAATAGGGCTTGGAGTCTCTACTGATTTAACAAGCATTAGTTCCTCTACCCGACAGGTCTTCAGTGGCATTAGGGTTTGAACTCGTGACCATAATCATTAAGCTACCACGGCCGCATACCCTGGTAGAAGAAAGACTCCCAATTTTATTCCAATAGAACAGTGCTTCTCAAACTTTCAACATTTGCGACCCACTTTTCAATCATAATTTTCATCACGCTCCCATACAATAATAATGTTGATTGAATATTAACGTCGCACTGTTCAGCTACACGAGGGCTTTTGGCGACGGACCACGTAATTTTGAACCATGGTCAAGTGACATGGACAACACCTGAGCTGGCACCCCCTCTCCTAACTACCACACCACACCAACGGGAGGACGTTTCATCTCTCGACAGATTTAACGTGCATCGCTGCCCTACACGGCGGGTTTTTAGTGGTACTGGGCTCGAACCCGTGACAAAGCAAGCCATGGTCCGATACCTATACCACTCGGCTACCGCGGCCTACAATAATAATGTATTGAAATCAATACTACTATACTTTGAAACTAAAGCTACAATATATACGACTTTTTTAGTTCCACCGACGTATATAAACGTCTCGCTCACCTAAAGCGTTAATTGCCCGAACGTATATATACGTCTTCCCCAAATACGATTTTTTCTGTGCACTGCTACCTATACAATTATTCAGTAGGCTTTGGAAGACAATAATAGAACCTTGACAGTGTCTGTGTGCTAAGGATTTACTTATTTCAGAGAGTTTGCTTATTTGTTCCTTTTCTACCCCCCAATGCACCACATACGCTAGACTAACGGTGGCATTAGGGAGAGAATCAGGTAATTTTTAGTCGGTATTTAAGGAATTAATTATAAACCGTACAAATTATCAAGATAAGTGTTGATTTTTGTATATATATGAAAAGCCGATGGGGTCACTGGTAATTATTAAACGTTCTTAACTTAGTATTGTTTAATTATTGGTAAAATATATTGCGCAGTGCTGATATATTTATAAATGTATTATATCAGTGTAAATGTGTATTTTATTTTTTTATGTCACAATGTATTTTATTTGTTTACTTTCAGTAAGTTAATAATTTCGTTAAATCTCTCTCTTTTGTTTTCGACATTTCAATATGCTCACGCCTCCCCCTCGTAGGATTAGTACGCCCCTCTAGGGGGCACCCCACAGTTTAAGAAATGCTGCAAAAGAATATATAATTTAACCCTGGGATGAGCAAGGTTGACTCACAGTCTTTCATCGCTACTGCTGTGGGTCGATAGATGAGTACCAAGTTTGCTTGGGGACTTAAACACTGAGGATCTTGCTTCAGACTGTGACCACCTGATAGGGACACCTGCTCATGCACCTCAACGCCCAATGGTTATGTATACTGGGATGGGCACAGTAGGCCCTGGTCCTCGTGGGCTGTTGCGCCACTGAGTTTGAGTTGCGAATATCTAATTTGCACCATTAATACACACCAACCTATTTATTTGAATGCAATGAACCAAGAAAGATTGGAAGTTCGAACATATTTTTAATTAGCCTTTAAAGACATAGAAATCCAGATGCTAATCTTAAAACAAATATACAAAAATATTTTCATAAAATAGAGGAGAAGTGTATTTTTTTCTCCAAAAAAATCTAGTTATTTTTCAATCTTAAGCAAATATAACAGTTTGGTTTTACGTGAAAAAGCAGACATTCTGTTCTTAAAATTAATATTAAGTTTACGAATTCGAAATGGTAAGTGCATTAAAGATTTGGGGAAATTGGACAATGTTGGCAATTGTACTGATGTAACAGTGATGATATGGTTAGCGGTTAGCTAGAAGACATTATTATTTATTTACAGACGTCACAGCACAGAAAATGAATACGAAAGGATTAGGTAACGCGCGTTCAATGAATATTACTAAACACAGACCAGAGCTCCTGCTAGCTCTAGATTTAAAATAAGACCGAGTCCGCTAGGGGGCGTTTATTGGTTCATCGCGCTGTTAAAATACGTTTAAGAGTCAGAAATTTTCATGGGTTTTAAATAAGAGAAAATCTATTATTTTTTCTATTGATTATACCTATTTCATGAAATATTGTGAAATATGGTGGTTAAAAAGAATATTTAATTATTTCAATTTAAAATAATTTTTGATTATTTATCAATATATTTTACATAGTTTGATTAAGATTAAAATATATTAAAATATGCATTTAATACAAAATACAGAATAATAACCAGGGCTTCGAACCGGAACTGAACCGAAAACCGGAAAAAACCGCTATTTGGGTCGAAATGAAAATCGGAACTGAATCGAAACTAAATATTGGTTTATTTCCGTTCGATATATGCTCAGTCATTTTGATACTGTAACCACACACACACAACTTATCAGTATTTTCTAATTTAATGTCAATCACATAATTATCATCATTACATGAACATTGCTTCTCGATTTCCTGTTTTAGTGTTCACTGGTACTTTTCTGTGACTTTCGTATAAAACTTCTTGTAAAAGGGAGATTTCATTCATTTAAATGAACTAGAGGATTTTTTAAGAAAAATATCTATCTGAGTTATATTTTTCGCATTTCAACATGTGATTATCCTCGGATGTTTGTATACACTGTTTAGATAAACAGATAACATACATAAATGTAGTTTTCAAATGCGATTTTGATAATGGATAAAAATGCCAATGCTCGCCGTTCTCTGCTCACCGTTTGTATCGCGCGTGCATGCTGCTTAGTTGTATCAATTCATATAGTGTAATAAATAAATAAAAAGAATAGAATCGTTTAAATTTTAATAGAATTAAATTTTTTGCTTATGATAGAATTATATTTGTAGAACAAATAAGAATATGCATAAAATAGAATTATTCACTCAAAACTGAACTGAGAACAACGTTATTTTTGGTGGAACGAAAACCGAAACTGAGCCAAAATATTTTTCTAAATATTTTTTTGTTGAGCCAGAACGAAAAAAAAATTACGTTTCAAAGCCCTAATAATAAAGTTTCCTTTGAAATAAAAAGAAAAATTATCTTCAATCGCATTTAATGCCAATGAACACTGAAAAATCTTTTGAAATTTCATTAATTTTGTTTCGAAAAATTAATATTAACAATATTGAATTGAAAAATGAGCATTCATATCAATTTATTTCTTTAAAATATGTATGAAATGTTCTTTATTACAGTGACGAAACGTTAAAACAGAGAGGATGCCGATTTGGAAGCTCCGAAATTTACAACATCGGTAAGTATTTTGAGACCATTGTTTCCTGATGGAAAATCATTCGGATCATGGATATTAGAAATGATAAAAGTAGAAAATTTTAAATTTTAAACAAATAGAACTTTTAATATGGTTGCTGTTTGAAATATTTCTTAAAATGAAGTAATTTTACTGTTTTATTTCAATAAAATTCATAGAACTTGTTGCTGGCATTATTTATTTTAATGATAGCTTTCAGGAGTAAGACGTGGAAAAATTTTAAGAATTAACTTTGGAAATGTTTTGTTATTGGTATGCTACTAAAGGCTTATTTCGCGCGATTAAAATTGTGCCAAATAAGCCTTAGACGGAAAGTAGTTTTTATCCAAGATGACCTGGCACTTTAAAACTGTAAAGTAAAGAATAAAATTTGATGGAGCATATGGGTATAGTAGAATAAAAACCAATCACACACACACAAAAAAAAGATTTAAGAAAAAAACTACGAAATGTACTTACATTTTTCATATAAAACGGCGATGAAAAGAGCGAGTACCAGGATAAAAAATAGAATATGAGGAATTTTTCTAAATGTCATAAGGAAAATAAATTTAAAAGACAAGGAACGTAGTGAAGAAATTATTTAAAAAAATAATTTGTGACCAAATAATTAGTACTAAGTAAGGGAAAGAAAACCGACGAGTTACCGTGGATAAACTATAAAATTCATTTATTAAAGGCAAAATAGTGGAAATTCCCAATTTGCTACCATTAAAAAAGCCATTCCTTCTGGCAGATACACTTTTAAGAAAATGCAAATTTGCACCGTAAGATTCGCAATGAAAAATTCGTCCATCCAATTTCCTACATTTTTTAGAAACTTTTTTAATGTTTCATAACATATCGAAATCAGAGAAACCTTAACTAACAATGATATAAAGAAGAGAAATCTGAGTCCATAGGAAACAAAATTGATCAAAAAGGTAAATTTGAATAAACATTTAGTCAATAATAATCAAACGAGTAGTTCTTTTTGTAAAAAAGATCCTGGTACTCACCAATATCTTCCAAGGTATCCATTATTCCACGAAAAGAAATCGCACAAAAAACCCCCCATGAATACTGTAATAACAGCGTCCAATATAAAAATGGTTAAATTTTAAAATAAAATCGAAGTGTTTGAAATTTAATAGGGTTACCACAATAAAAATAAACTGATAAATAATTACTATTATACGAGGCGCATCCAGAAAGTAAGTTTCCCTAATTTGTTTAAAAAAGAACTCACTTTTTCAGGAACATATTTATGGGCAACTAGTACAGCAATGTTTCAGCTATTTTCAACATAGCCACCATAAGAATTGAGACTGTAACGTCGTGAGTAGCTAACCATCAATAAATTTTCACAGCCTAATTTGAAAATAAAATGATTGTTTATTTGCTAAACAGTTTGTTAGTAAAGCAATAGATTACAGTTCATACGCCAAGCCGGTGCATTCAGTCTATCTCTCCTATTCTTCAACGCCACCGGCGTTCATCGTGTTTCCTTCCTTTTCACTCCAATCTCCGAATAAAGTCCCTTTCATTAGCGCTCTCCTCAAGTTCTCTCAATCCGGGTTCAGGGCTTTTTCTCCTCCCGTATCCAGAAAAAAACCCTTTTTAAACACCAGGGGCGGGTCCACAACACGCCCCTCGTCCCTTCTGATTGGCAGGCCACCAAAGTCTCTCTCGGCCCCCCAGACCTATTTGTCCATAACACCCAAATACACACCCGAACCATCTTGACCAACGAGCCATACTTCCTTGTTCAGCATCTGGACACACTTGTCCATCACACCACCTATTTCTATTATCCCATTCTCTCGACACCAGCCGAGACGACAGGATTCTTTTAATACAGGCTTCGCCTATTGTCAATGGGCGCAGGTTTTCTTTTCACCAATATGACGGTCAGTCTGGGTGTCGGCGCTCCTGCCCGTGCTCAAACAATAAACAATGGCCACATGGCCACGTGCACTGGTCATTTAACAGCTGGTGAAGCTATAAAATTTAGTGTGAATCGAAGGATGGGGATTCACAACAATCGACGACGTCACAAGACACTTATCGAATCGTCGGATCAACTTTTGCTTCACTCTGTTGAAGAACTCTGTTGCCTGTGAATGGAACCAGCGTGTGACAGACGTCTGCAGCTCTTCGTCATTGCCAAAATGCTCACCGGAGGACAGGAATTTCTTGAGGTGCAAAAAAAAACGTGAAAATCGCTTGGAGCCAGATCAAAGCTGTAGGGGGAATGATCAAACAACTCCCAGCCAAATTCCGTCAAAACAGTTGCTGTGCGTCGAGCCGTATGTGGACGAGCATTGTCACGGAGGAGCATAACACTTGCATTATGCATTCCACGTCTCTTGTTTTGAATAGCACGTCGCAATTTCCGCAGTGCTTCACAGTAATGGTCAAAATTTACTGTTTCATCACGTGGAAGGAAGTCAATGAGCAGAATGCCCTTTGTATCCCAGAACACCGTGCACATCACTTTCCGCACCGACAGCATCTGCTTGAATTTCGTCCTTACCAGAGATCTACTATGCCACCATTGCAACGATTGCTGCTTGGTTTTCGAGGTGAAGTGCGAAATCCAAGTCTCATCGCTCGTGACGATCCTGTCGAGGAACTCGTCGCCGTCATAGTGATACCGTTGCAGAAGTACCAGTGCTGCTCCTAAGCGTTGAATTTTGAGTTCGGGTGTCATGGTTTTAGGCACCCACCAGGCACACAACTTTTTGAACAACAGCTGCTTAGTAACAATCTCATGCAACAAGGATCATGATATATGCGGAAATTGGCAGCTCAGCTACGCAATTGTGAAACGACGGTTCTCCATCACGCGCTGCCACTCAAGCTCAACATTGATGAGGGACGGTCGCCCGCTGCTTTCCTCATAATGGACACTTTGACGACCATCGGAAAACTGCCTACACCAGCGACGCACCACCTGCTTACTCATGATATTCGGCCCATATACCTGACAGAGGTGACGATGAATTTCAAGAGGCGCAATGCTTTGTGTATTCAAGAACTTTATCACCGACCGAACCTTACAGGCGGCGGGAGAAGGAATAAGAGTTTCCATTTCGGATCGCTTCTACCACGCTACGGGCACGAGGTGGGACCTGTCCGGCTGGTATATTATTGATATGTCATAGATCTGTTACGCATACGCAATTGATACGGCTTATTACAATTACTTTAAAGGGGAAAACATCGGGAAAATTACCTTCTGGATGCGCCTCGTATTTATAAAGAATATAGAACAGTTTCAAACAATAAAAATCAGTTTAACAAAATTGTAATGTTATCGCTCAACTTGGCCAAATTTTGGAACAAGTTAGCGTGTTGCGTAGTGATGTCAAATTTGAACACTAGTTTTATTAAGAAAACAATTGCTTGAGGTTTTAAGGATATTATTTGATTTGATAGTTATATACCTTAATTGTATATAAGTGTTTTTGTTAAGCAATAATAATCTTATTATCAAAACAGTTTGCTATCTTTCAAAAATAACACTAAGATGAAATATAAATTGGCATAATATTTAAAGTGAATTAAAATTGTTTTTATGTAAGTTAATACAAATGAAAATTCCTTTTTAAATCCTTCTAATCGGGTATATTTTGGGATTTAAAAATGCGATTGAGATAACAAAAAAAATCTTTCGTTAGTGTGAATAAGTAAGTGTATATAGTGAATATGAGTTTCTTGTGTGTAATAATTCTTGCTCTTACTTTTGTATATGTAGTGGAAGAATTTCCTGAAATAAGAGACAGTTTATGTGTATCACAGTATAACAAGGATTTGGATGAAAGAGCAGTTTTATTTTTAAAAATCAGAGATGGTTACAAATTTAACGAAGAATTAGTTGCGAAAATTCGTAAAGCTATAGAAAAGGCGTTAACAGTGCGCCATGTTCCAGATGTTATCCTTGAAATTAAGGACATACCGGTTTGTACTTTCATATTTCTTTTATCTTAAAATGTTTGATGAAATATTCTTATTTGTTTCTTGTAATTGTTAGACATTTAAAAAGTCGGATCCAAATTTTTATGATCTCCTTGTGTTGTTTTTCCAATCCCGTTCCATGATCTCAATGAAAGTAAGCACACCGATTCGAACCCGATCTTTTTGAGTTTCGTGATTTGTGGTTGGCAGCAACTGCAATGCAAATCGAGCGAATATTTAAACTCGGCTCATGTTAGTTTTTCAAAAAAGGAAAGAGAAACAGAAATATAAGAAGTGTGTGAGTGGTTTAACTCTTAGAGGGAGAGAACGGCTGGTTGGTAATGCAACTGCAGGTTGCATCACCATTTTAGATTAGAAATTCATTTTACAATATTAGAAGACGGTTCGAATCGGATGTCTCTGGTAATGTTGATTTTTGAACTTATTGTTTTTTTATCGCTCCAGTAACGAGCGCAGTGACTTTATGATTGATTATTAAAGGCCAATTTTTTTTAAGAAACTGTTTTTCGTCTTCATGTCTCCTCGACACATAAATTTCACTGCTAGCTTTGCAAAATTTAAATTAGTTTACCAGTAAGTGTAACAAATTTGGTTATGGGCCCAGTCCATGTACTGTGTCGAGACAGGCTAAGCAGTTGAACCAGGCCATGAACTTTGTCTATTTAAATACTGTTCCAGTCTAGAACTATTTTTTATGAACTCTGTTGCTAGTACGCTAAATCGAGTAACAGGTATGGAGTTTAACAACCAGATATCAGTGTTGACTTCAAATAACTGGAACACATGGAAGCATGATAACTCTTAATGCATTATGGTTGCTGGCAGTTTATAATACAGACCAAGCCAGAGCAACCTGATGAAGAGGCAACATACAAGGAAAAATTAGATCTACAACTTCGTAAGGATAGATGCTATACGTTGATCTATACTAACATCAGTTCAGATTTGAAAAAT
Organism: Trichonephila clavipes; assembly: GCA_019973935.1. Lineage (NCBI taxonomy): Eukaryota > Metazoa > Arthropoda > Arachnida > Araneae > Nephilidae > Trichonephila > Trichonephila clavipes. The sequence continues at coordinate 487,806 of BMAU01018907.1, forward strand.
CTGATAACGGAAACAACTGACGGAGTAGCGGCATGGAAGATATTAAAAGATCACTTCGAACCAGTCACAAGAGCAAGAGTAATTCAACTATTAGATCAATTTTTTGGAACAAAATACCAACCAGGGGAAGATGTTGGAATCTTCATATCTCGTGTAAAGACAGCGGCAACCAGACTACAAGAAGCGGGTCATAAATTGGACGACCTGTACATAGGATTTCAATTAATAAGGTGGCTTCCTCAGGAATTCCAGTCTACCGTGCAACAAATCTACAGATGGAAAGAAGAGGACTTCAGAGTTGTCAAAATTGAAGCAGAGCTGATATTAGAAGCCAATCGTCTTCAGTTGATGAAACAAGATTTGGAGAAAGCGGAGAATGCTTACTTGAGCAGTTTCACTTCGAAGAAGTCGAAGACGTTACCTGGTGCTACGGCTGCAGCTCATGGCATGCAGATCCAAATGGCAAGAATGATTACCAAAAGAAAAGTGGTAAGGTATTTAACTGTAAAACTATTAAAAATGTCTAACAGTATTAAAAAAAGATGCGTGTGAACACGCGGTAGAAGTTAACTTCTTTGAATTATATGTATTGCTGCTGTAGTTGTTGTCGTGTATGACAAAGTGCAGAGGTGCACTTGTCATAATTGAGGGTTGCCAGAGCCCTGAGAGGATGGACTTCTGCTCATTTTAGTCGCCTAAACGACACGCATGAGCTTCCGTTGGAACTATTCTACTCCGGTCACCACACAGAAGACTATAATGATATCTTTTAATACCTGATACTGATGATGAGTTAATTTTGGCGAGATTGTATTTGATGTTCTTGGCGAATATTGTCCGAAGAATCTGTTAGGCGTAACATATGATACCTCCAATTAGGCTTAATGCAAGTGCATTCAAAGAAAAAATTTTGAAGCTTGAAGTATTTTGCACTTTTCAATTTCTTTTAAAGTCTGCAGCGTAAAATATATGCTAAGAGATAATCTCTGGAAGGAGAGATGATAACTTGATAAACAGACATATAACATTTTATAGTAGCTCATTATAATGTCGATCATTTTAAATGTAAAGAAAACATGCCTCTGGGTACTGGTAGAGTTTTTGAATGTTTGCTGGTATAATTACGTTGTATTATCTTGTGATATCGTACTCCATCACAAAATTTTTCATATGAATTTTCGGACAGTGCAACCACACATTAAAAAATACATCACTTTTTCGATATGCTTTCGGTTGTGACCATTCTAATGGACTGCCTGAACTTGATATTTGATTATTTTTAAAGGAAAAGAGAGAGAATATATTCACCGTATGAACTAGCCCTTGAAATCATTGATTATAAATTATGTGCAGCATACTTTGAGATACTTTTGGTAGATCGTCAAATGTAACCATCTAAGATCTTAGAAGAATTGAAGTTGTTGCCGCTAATATGTATTGAATTGTATAATTAAGTTTTATTTTAAAGTAATATTATATATAATTAACAAATTTATTATTATCATTAGTATTTCAAACTGTATTTAAAAAACGTGGGGAAAATCGGAACTTCATACATTTCTACCTTACGTTCATCGCGTAACCGTAACTGGTAACGCGTAACGAAAAATGTTCCCTACCGTGCCTTAAGAAGTTAACTTCAATATTGTTTTCTTCAATTTTGTAAAACGATTGTCAATTCTTTATAACTATTAAATTGCATTTATATTTTATTAGATTTTTTACTTTATTATATTGATTATTTTTTCACAAGCTTTGATATAGCTGTAAAAAACTCATTTTGAGAAACTTCTTTCTTTTTTTTACTAACGATTCCCGGAATGTACGCTTAGAATTTTTTTCATGATAATAAAGAAAAATTATTATATCAAATTATTCGTTTTTTTAGTACATTACTTTTTCAGAATCTAAGTCGAAAACATCATAACATAGTACCTATGAGTAAAATATTCACATAAATATTAAAAGTTAATATCAAGAAGATTTTGATTATTGTATTTTTTTAAATACAATCATTTGATATGTTATTTATTTTCTTTTGGGCTAATAAATCATCTCATTCAAATGCAAATTTTGAAACGAGGTTAAAATACTTTACACTGATTTATTGTATTGAGAAATGTTACAAGATTGAATTAGATATTACGATAAAGTTTTATATGCAATTCTATTTATTACTTAATATTTAAAACAAATGGAATACACATTAATTGTTTAAAAATAACTTGCAAAAGATTATACATTCATGGACAAAAAAATTAGCGCACCATGAAACAATTGCGGGATCGTAACGAAACTTGGCATGAAGGTACATGTCAGGGAGATATGCAAATGATTAGAAATGTAGCGTGATTGCGTATTACGTATAGCCGAAGAAGTCGTTTAACGTCATTCTCCATGGAGTATAAAACAGGTAACCAAATCTTGTTTCAGTGTGCTGAATCTTTTACAAAGGAAGAGCTGAGGTAGGCATGCCATTACGCCGTTTTCGAAGACAATATGAGCAGCTGTCGCAGTTTGAGAAGGGGAGAATCATCGGCATGATGGAAGCTGGGTGGTCAGCTGGGCGAGTAGCTCGTCAATTAGGCCACTCTGATTGTGATGTCAGGAGGTGTTGGGCCCAGTGGATCCGAGAGATGTCATTTACACGAAAACCAGGCTCGGGACGCCCTCGACAAACCAGTCATCGAGAAGACCGTCACATCATAAGAAATGCACGCGTACAGCCAACTACTTCATCGGCCGCCATCCAGGCACAAGTAGTACCTTCACTAGGGGCCTCTGTGTCTTCTCGAACTATACGAAGGCGCCTGGCTGAAGGACATTTAGGATCGCGGCGCCCTTTACGTGTGCTGCCCTTGACGCCTACCCTTCGACGCGTCCGTTTGGAGTAGTGCCGCACACGAAGAAACTGGATTGCAGCGAAATGGAACCAGGTTGTCTTTAGCGACGAATCCAGATTCAATCTCAGTAGTAATGACAATCGTGTTCGTGAGTGGTGACCCCGTGGTGAACGCCTCAATCCTGCCTTTGCTTTATAGCGACACACTGCTCCCACAGCTGGTGTGATGCAATGGGGTGCCATTGCCTACAATACACGGTTACCCCTAGTATTGATCCGTGGTACCATGATAGCCCAACGGTATGTCCACGACATCCTGCAACCACATATGTTGCCACTCATGCAACGGCTCCCAGGAGCCATTTTTCAACAAGACAATGCTCGATCTTTCATGGCAAGGGTGTCACAAGACTATCTCCGCACTGTTACTACCCTTCCCTGGCCTGCCTGATCCCCAGATTTGTCTCCAATCGAGCATATCTGGAATAATTTGGGACGGCTAGTTGGACATCCCATGAGTTTGAATGAACTAGAGGCAAATTTACAGCAAGTAGGGAACGAAATGTCTCAAGACATCATACAGAACTTGTATGCCTCATTGCTTGATTGTATCGCATCGTGCATTCGCGCTGGAGGGGTTCAACATTGTATTAAATTCCTCCGTTCTTTTGCCTTTTTGAAATAAATGATTCTTTTTCTTTGATTTTCTAATCATTTACTTATATCAAAGTAGTTATTACGTATGTAAAATTTCGTATCATTTTGTCGATTCCTTCTTAGTGCGCTAATTTTTTTGTCCATTAATGTATAAAAAATATTCATTTACAAGCTTTGCTAACATTGCTGTTCTGAATGTAGTTAGACACCATAACTTATTTACATTTATTTAATTCATCTCTCTAAAAGAAGTTAATGTTAATAAAATTAAACTTAATATATACATCGAGCATTTTTTTTTCTATTAAAAAAGTTTACGTATTATCGCAATCTATTGGTGACATTATATGAAATGAAGTACATGATTTCCAAGTTAGCGTATACGAAACATGGGAAATTGGGGTTGGAAATTTAGCGAGTTATCATGAAATTTGGCGATTATTGCGGTAATATGTAAGTGCAAAAAATCCCTATATTTAAAATTAGCAGATACGTATTATGTATTTAAATTTCTGTGTTAAAGGTGCACAGAAAAGTTATTCTAAATATGTGTCTTAGATACCATCACTAGCTGTTCAAATACAAATTAAGTCAAAGTGTGAATGTAAAGCTTTTAAGCTTGAGTCGCAATAAGCTTTTAGATATCCGAATTCAAAATTTTTGTATATTACTTAATTTTATGATAGTTGATAATTAAAATATAAAAATTTATTTTGAATGATTCCGCATAAATATTTATTTCTTCGTAAACCATTTTTAATCGACGTCTCTTTCACTTTTATTTTATATTCCTGTTTTAATTTTACTTTTTCTTGCAGTATAACCTGAATGGAAAGAAAATAGAGAGTGTTGTTAAGAGAATCATCAATAAGTTGCCTTACAATAAAGATTCAGCAGCTGACCAGGAATGTCTTCAGTACTACTTCAATATTCCTGAACTACAATGATTCTGATGGAGTTAGAAAAAGAAATGTATCCCTAGTTTCTTAATTTCTTTGTTCTTTCAATAAAATATTTTAATAAAGAGAGACATATTTTTTTTCCTTTTTATTATTATACATTTTTATAACACTAACCTTTAGCCTCCCCCTTCTCTGGGTATTTTATAATATTGTATGACTATAATATACATTTTTTAAAAAGAAATTCATATCTTTCGTCGAACGCAAACCTTTCAGTTGTATTGAAAACATTCTTATGGCCTTCACCTCTTGAGTTAAAAAATTAAATTTAAATTGATAACACTTAAATTTTTAAAGCTGAAGTATAATTACCTTTTACACCCCCTTATAAATATTTCTCTAGGAGTAAATTTTCACAAAACCCATTTTTATCAGATCGTAACAAAAGAAAACCGCTTGCAAAATTTCAAGTCTGCAGGTTCAATAGGTCAAAAACGGGAATCCTTATTTTTAATTCCCTCAACACCATGAATATAGATTTCCGAAAAACTCGTTCTGAGCGTGTTTTCGTTTAACAAAAGAAACATAATCACCAAATCCAATAAATTAAAAACGGGAATTTTTAAATCTATACTCCCTCACCCTCCCGCGACACGCTTTTTAGAGAATTTCAGTAAAACACATTCTTACCCATTCTACTCAACAAAAGAAACATGCTTACCAAGGGCAGTAGGGCAGTTGTTCTCAAACTTTCACTACTGGCGACCCAATTTTCAATCATAATTTTTATCGCGTCCCCCATCCAAGATAATAATGCATTGAATGCAATAATAATGCACTTTGGGGCGCTAAAGCTACAATACGATCATAATTATAAACCATACAAATTAACAAGATAAGAATTAAATTTTGTATATGTTACTTTTAAGTAATATATATTTATATTTTTTTTTACGTTTTAGTTCGATTCACTATAAAAGTGTGTTTTTTAGTTTGTTTTAAAACTATAATTTATTTTATAATTATTTTTACTATACACGATAAGAATCACAATTCCAGTGAATAATTTAATTAAGAGAAAATATACTTACCTACTTTCAAGGAATTTTAAATTTTTCTTTTATAATTTGAGAAAAAATCCAATAAAACTAAAGAAAATGTTCCAAATGTGCGTGTCCTCAATAAAGGACATAAATCACAGACACTTTTCGCTAACAATACAGGAACGTCATTTTCCAGCAAAACTGTCATATTTTGTTTCACGTTATTGTAGTTTTGCTGTCGTTTGATGATCTGCAAATAGCATTCTGAACTTTTTCTTCCTTATGTCTCTTTGCAAAGACGAAGTGCTTCATTTATGGACTCATAGTTTTCTTCATAGAGGTCAACTCAAACGTTTCATGTCTATCGCTTTTCTCATATTTACTTTCGCTATCTTGAATAATATGCATTATTTCAGCAGGTTCTTCAATTGCTTGATGAGTTTCAACTTCCTTCATTTGGAATCACAGATGCCCATTTTTTATATATTCTGCTCATTTACATTTATAAACTATAATAAGCCGTACAATACAGCAATCAAAACCACAAACTTGTTCATGGGGAACGTGTAGCATGTTCTAAAAAATAATCGTGTAAAACGTTTTTCATTATGCATTATATGTTTCAGAATACTTCTTGGCCAAATAATCCTTCAAAGGGCTTAATGCGCTTATCCATATATCATAAAACTCATTCACATGGAAAAAATCAACAGAAATATATTATATTTATAACTTTCCTAAAAGAAAAAAATACGGAGTGAAACATACCAGTAATTTTGATGGTCAAATATATGATAATCAAAAGTAGTATTTTAGGGGTTAAAAGAAACATAATAAAAAAATCTCTCATCGTGGGATTACAGTAAAGCAAACAAAATGTCTTTTTTTATTTGGTTGTCGGATCAAAGATGGCTAATGAGCGTTTGAAGTGGAATCTTTTATTTTTGATGATCACCAGGTGATAAAAATAAATTATATCAGTGAAAATAAGAATTTTTTATTAAGTCAGAAAGCATTTTGTCTTACTTCATTCCAAGAAATTATTTTTTAAACCTTTTATTTTCAATATGCTCGCGCTCCACTGTTTGAGAAGTATTGCTGTAGGGGTCTAATGGTTCGAAAGCCGGAACTCTTTTACATATACGGCCGCATAAATCACCTTGAGAGTATTTCCACAAAACTCATTTTTAGCGGTTTTCTCTTAACAAAAGAAACCTGCATACCGAATTCTAAGTCTGTAGGTCTAATACTTCCGGATAACTCATAATGAGGGGGGGAAGGGGAGGTAAGTGAATGAATGAGTGAGTTGCTTTTCTCCTGCCCTGATATGTTTTTTATTGCATTAAAAATTTTACTTGTTCTATTAGTAATTTTATTCGAATTAACTTCATACTCCGACATTACAAAGAAGGATTCAAACGTTCCCGGACTGTCCAAAAACTATTGTTGCATGATTTGTCTTATAGATTAAATATTAATCAAATACAGAAGAAACAATGTAATGTTATCTCATTTATATATTATTCTCTTAACTCAAAATATTTTCCCCTATTCATCGTTTCAATTAAACAGCAAATCCTGACTTTGCAATAAGTCGTTTACAAAAATATGCGAGTAGTATTGTTGATATATGCTTATCAGACAAAAATAAACATATATATTTGATAACAATCTATCGTTCAACCAGAAATGTAAATGTTTGACAATGGTTGCGAATGATTTTCCTATCTCACGAGCAGATTAAGAACCAGTTTAATATACTGATATGAAAGAACCTTGTCACATGCTTACAAGGTCTTTACAGTGGGGCAAGAAGTAAAAGTAAGTGTTAGCAACTTTTTTTTTTAAAAAAAATTTAGATTTAAACTTGATGACATTTTTACAAAATTTATGTAATAAACAGCAGTTTTTTGTTTGTTTTAAATTAAACCTTTTATTTTATTTGAATTAGTTGAGTTAATTATAACTCATTTGAGCTATAAAGAAAATTATAATATTTTAAAGTAAAGATCTTGAAGTTAGGAAGTATTTGATCGCGTAATTTAAATTTTAATTCTAATTGTCGCTTATTATTGAAAATATTAACGACAGGAATATTAATGACTTTCCTTATATATATCTTGTTCAAATTTTCAATAATTAATAATATACTTTTTATCATCGCCTCAGGTTCAAATACATTTTTTGAAACTTGTAGTGGACGATACTTGATGTTAACACAGTTTTTCAAAAATCAATTCATTAATTAAATTTTATTTTTTAATTTTAAATTTATACAATTAGTGCAACAGATGGCGCCACCAAAGTAGTAGGAATTGTCTTCAATTTTTTTGTATATTACTTGTTTTATATTGATTAAGCAATATATATTTTAACTTACCTAAAAATAACAAAAACAAAATTTCTACCATGGGACGTTCCTGTGTCTCCTTTTTATATCTTTATAAAAATCTTATTATTAAACACAGCTGCGATCTGTCGATTAGACAGATCATATGGTTTACTATACTTATTTCAGACATTCAGAAAGAGAAAAAGCAATATTGGTTTTGAATTTATAATTTAAGCTTATAAAAGAGAATGTAATGCAATAAATATATGGTTTTTATGATAGTACTAATTATTTCCTTATTGTTATTAATGTGTTCTCCGTATACTCTGTATGTGAATGCAGTAGCCAAGTGGTCGTGGTCACGAACTCGCTATCGACATTGTTTCTATCAATTCATGGGCTCCAGACCCTTGTTGTAGAAGAGCTGAAGCACGTTAAGGCTTAGTCCTCATGTTGACCTTAGTGGGGAGAGTCGTATCGTTCTTGACCTTGATTTAAAGTTACGATGTCTTTGGCCAACAGCTTTCATGTTGCTTTGATCGATGATGTTAGAAAACAATCAAACAACCCGTATGCTTTGGTTCATATTTCCATTTCCTCCCCCTTTCGTGGGAAATTTTCTTTCAACGTTAGTATATGGAACCTTGGAATTCTGTGTTTAGAGCACACCTCACAGGTGTTAGCGATGTTTGATTGATTTTTTTTTAAATTTTGCAAAAGCCGGGGCAAGTAATCATTGAAATAATGGAAACCACACGCATCATATAAATAATTTCCGTAAATGTGTAATCTATACTTATATTTGAAAAAGGGAAGGTAAAATTTGTATCTGGTGGTAAGGAAGAGAGATAGCAAGGATACCCGGGTGTGAATCACCCATGCACATCAAAGGGATCTTGACAATGTGTGGTTACAAGATGGGGCCACAGCCCACACCTCCAGGATTTCCATAGGAATTTTAACAGCAGCCTTCCACAAATGATTGATCTTACTGCGAGGCGACGTAAACTGGCCTGCGTGATCACCTAATTTATCCCCTCTTGATTCCTTCCTGGTTTACAAAGATCGCTCCAAGACCTGGAAGACCCCTAAGGAACTACATCCGAGTCGAAATTGACAATATCCCCGGTCGATAAGCTTGAAAAGGTGACTCAAAGATTTTGAAATCAATTGCATCAGTGTATTGATAATGGAGGGCGATATTTAACAGACATTGTGTTTAAAACTGTGTAAATACAAATTTTCAATGTTGTTTGGTAGGCGGAAAATAACAATAAAGTCAAATGAAACATGTAGTGTGTTTTATTGTATTTTCAAAAAAGAAAGTTCCCAAGCCCTACCATGTAGTTGCGGAATTTATGTACACATATTTGCATGTTGTTTAGTTACTCAAAAGTAATCGGCATCCTAATTATTCATACAAATAATTATTTCAAAGGTTGTGTGGCGCAGTATTTACATAAATATGGAATTACAAAATTTTGCCGAAGTACAAGTAATGAGAGTACCCAAAGAAGAAGATGGAATGGTCATAAAGAAATTCAAAAAAATGATCGAAGAGAAATATGCAGTGAAATTAGGTAATTTTTATCTATCATATACTTTTTATCTATCATATAAATAAGAGATTTGTAATTATCAAGTTGCTTTTAGATTTCGAAATAATTTATTGTGGATATAAAATCAGCAAAAATTATATTCCTAGAAATGGTCATTTGTTTATTTTACAATTTCATAGAGAATAATTTTAAATTCAGAGAGTAAATTACTAATATTTTAAAAAAATTTAATAGATATTATTAAACTTTTGTTTGATTCTTTTACGTAAGGATGAAAAAAGTTTTCAACTACTTTTTAGATATTTACCCTTCTTTCCTTTGATTACATAATTCAATTTACTTTTGTAATATATGCATATAGGTAAACAGTATAAAAAATAAAAATTTATATTAGAAATATTTATAAAGGAACGTGTGTTATTTATATCTGTGAAACTGAACGTTCTTTGAGAAAGAAATTTTTAAAAGACATTAATTTACAATTATTTAAAATATTTTGAAACGCATTTGTTGCTTTCAATAAAGGATTATGTGTGTAAGCAATAGTTTTGATTTAAACTATATACGAGTGCTCGATCCTAATGTAATTTTCGTCATTTTTTCCCCACACACGAAAACTTTATTGATATAGGAAAAATGCACCATGAGGTCAAGAATAACAGATCTTGCACTATTTTCCGACATGGTCACCACTGGCATGTTGTAGACTAGGGGTCGGAAACCTATGGCACGTTTGCCACATGCGGCACACGATACAATTCTCAGTGGCACTCTGCACTACTCTACATGTTTGTCAATTTTTCAGTGGATAGAAGTTGATAAATTTGCATTGGATTTTATTTGACAAACATTTTTAGAATTATAGACATTTACGGAATCAAGAAAAAGTCTGAAAAATACTAAACTAAAGATAAATTTACAGATATTTTGTAAATTATTGAATGCCATTTCAGGAGAGATTTAATTGTTTGAAGAGGGAAAACTGCATATACTTTGCTTTTCCCTTTTTGTTCTACATATCTCTTTCATTATATGAAAACTATTTGGAATCCGTAAGGAAATTGTTGAACAACTGGTGATCAGAGAGTCGTGTCTAATTGAAACTCACAAATCATACTCCTGATTTGCAATATGAAAAAAGAGCGGTGTAAGAATTAGACTCACACATTGAAATTTTTATTTATCTTTTTATTTAACTGTAATGAAGGGAAATACTTCTGTTTTATGTTGTCTATTTCTTATTTTAATATATATATATATATAAATATGCTTAAAAATACATAATATATTTAAATTTTAGTTCTTTGTTATTTTTGTTGAAAAAGTAGTTATATTTAATGCTGTTTATATGTATGTTAAAAATATCTTCAAATGATGCAAAATTAACATATAATAAAACTGTAAATCTCTACTATTGGCATCTATTCTCTAACTCTACATGAGTTATCACGGGAATCGAATTATTTCAATAATATCATACTGTGTGGCACGCTGAATCATATTTGGGGATTGGTTTGGCACGCCACAGCTAAAAGGTTGCCGACCCCTTTTGTCTATATTTGTCGTAGGGTGTAATCTATTTGAAGAAACCCCTCTGTAAGTCTTGATGACCTGCGATGCAAGGAAATGCCATCCAGCCTGCTCCACCTCAGCATTGTTTTAGAAATTACGTCCAGAGAGAGAGAGAGAGAGAGAGAGAGATACTGCGACATTCAAAAGCTAGGAAAAGTCTGATGGAGCAATGTTGTTTTGATTGGTGGATGTGCCCAATTTGACCTTCATCTTCTGCGGTCTGTCTTCTTTCTTTGAACAAGAAACACCAGCGACAAACCATTTGACCTCTTTAGCATACACGGTCTGTATGCACTCATGAATGTTGGACACACGATTCCCACGTTACCATTCATACTGGATAATTGCCCCCACTTCCATTAATGGTTATGTTCACATGTCTGCCTGTCATTGTGGTTTGTACTCGTAAAACTCGGGCACGCCGGTTTGCTGCTGCTCTTATTTCTTCAACGTTCTGCACATGCGTTATTCATCCTAAGCTCACGCTTTTTCCGTCATTGAACTATCAATAAATATTGTTTCTCATGAAAATAGTTTTTTCACCTGGTGCAGTGGCTCTTTAACTGTGGTCCTCGGACCCCGGGTGGCATCGGATCAGGGCTGGTATAACACGAGTTCGATCCCAGTACCACTAAAGATCCACCTTGTAGGGGAGCAATGCACGTTAAATCTGTCGAGAGCTCAAACGTCCTCCCGTAGTTAGGAGAGGGGGTGCCAGCTCAGGTGTCGTCTTAGTCACTTGACCATGGTTCAAAATTACGAGATTCGTCGCCAAAAACTCTCGTGAAGCTGAACAATGTGACATTAGTATTCACTCACTCACACGGACCCCCGGGAATTCACAGTGCCTTTTTAGGGAGGTTAGTAAAGATATCTCATTTAATGTTAAAAAAAATGCCCCCTTTTTACAGTCTCTGAAAAGTCTCGTGGAAAATTGAAAGACGTACTATCCTTAACTAAATAACTAAATTGCCTCAATGAAAGAACTCTACTGGAACATGAATTAAGATCAAGAATAGTAATTCAGTATTTTTATGATGTACAACTATACATAGCCATTACTACAATGTATTATGCTTAAAAATTGTAGAAACATATCTACAAAGATTAAAAACAATTTATAGCACACCAATACGATAAGGATTGCATCCTTCTCATAGAGTAGAACTGGAATTGAAATTGAAGATTTCAAGTATTACACTTGATATAACAGAACTTGTTAAAGAAATGCTGCACCACCCTTCTCATTAAAACTTTTTATTGATGAAGTTTACATTTTTTATTGAAAATTAATGTATTGTAATATTTTTAATGAGATGTTTACCTTTTTCTTAAATATAAAAAAGAAGTGTTAAAAAAAGTTCATATAAGTAGTAGCAGAGGCAATCTTAGGATTATTGAGGAATTTTTAAATCACAAAGCCATGTGTTGAGAGTCAACGAAAAGTGTTAAAAATCTTGCGAGTCCATGATATCAGACTGATACATACGGGGGGCAGCGGAGATCGAAGTTTAAGAACCTCTGACCTGGTGTACCATCCATTTTTTCTTTAAAAACCAATGACGAAACTTAATTTTAGGGCATTCCTTGCGCTATATAGATGAAAATTATATAGATGAAGTAATTAATATAGAGCGAGATAACAAAACTATTTCAATGGGAATGGCTTGACAAATATGCACTGCTTGACTATTGCTAAGGAACAAGGGATTTATGCAAAGTTGCGTCTCAGACTTGATCAATAAAATTAAATTCAAATTCAGAGGACATGGTAGACCAGGACTCGTTATCTGTATGTAAGATTATGCATACAAGCTCATGATTCATACGAAAACTCATGCTGTTTATTGTTTGACGAAAATAGTGCTGGTTATTATAAAAGTTTTTTCTTCGAAATTCTGTTTGGTTCTTGTAATAATTAAGAGCAAAATGTCAGCAAGACATCATTTGAGTGACTACGATTGTGGACGAGCAGTTGGACGACTGGTAGCAGGTTAAAGTATCACTCCTATCGCTGCTGCAATGGATGTATCAAAGAGTGTCATCTAACGATTAAAGAAGGCCGCTGAAGTTGGAAATGCTTTGCGAAAACATGCCAGGTGTTGTTATAGGAGCACCACACCTTTAGAAGATCACTATGTAGCCCTCGTGGCAAAAATGGAACAGAAATTTCACTCCTGGCCACATAGCTGCAAACCTTACAACCGATTCTGGTATGCATTTTTCAGCAAGAACCATCTCATGGTGATTAAATGAAGTTGGTTTGTATACATGGGAGCCTGTTCGTTGCATCCCATTCCCACCACGGCATCGTCGAGAGAGATTACGCTGGTTTAAGGAACACGTTGGTTGGGATCACCAAAATTGATCTTCAGTTAGGTTCTCCGACGGATCTCGTTTCAGTGTGAGAAGTGTTGATGGCCCCTAATTACTGCGGAGAGAGCGTGGAACACGTAATGCACAAAGGTTTGTTTGTGAACATGATCAATACGCCCTAGGCATGATGGTGTGGGCAGGCATCATGCACAATGACAGAAAATCTCTTCACATCTTTGAACGAGGAAGCGTTACATCACAACGGTATTGCAAAGAGATTATTCTGGATCATGTTCGTATTCTTAGGGGTGCTGTAGGTCCAGACTTTCTTTTTATGGACGGTAATGCTGGACCAAATAGAAGCGTTGAGGTATCGGACATACTGCGAAGAGAAAATATTCTTCGTATGCTAAGGCCTCCTTCCTCTCTCGACCTAAATCTTATTGAACATAACTGGGATGCTTTTGGTAGACGCGTTGCACAAAGAACCCTCCCTCTCCGTACAGTGCAAGAGCTCAAAACCCCCTTGAGAGGAATAATATTCCCCAAGGACTCCTCCATAGCTTAGTGAGGAGCACATAGAACAGATGCAAAATGTGCATTAGTGTCCGTGGTCAACACACATATTATTAAGGTACACATGTCTGAATCATTCTGACATGACGATCATTTTTTTTCGCTGTTTGGAAAACCACCCAATGAGCCTTTTTTTACTTTAAAGTTTTTAATTCTTCGATGTGACGATATTAGTACTGTGACGATTACCGTCACACAGCTGTGAATCAGCTTCCTTGTGGAAATAATCACCACACGTGCAAAGACACTTGGGCAACTTTAAATGATTGCATAGTACTATCTTGGATCGCCCCGGGAACCTTTTACACCACGAGGGTCCGTTTTTCCGACTAGCAGGATGTAACTGGAAGGTAAAAAGACGCCGGCCGCTGACCCACGAAACAGGGAGAGGGATGAGATGATCTGAAACCTTCGATGAGAGTGGACTCCGAAAGAGAACTCCTCTCTCACAAACCCCATCATATGAACTCTAATAATTTTTTAATAAGTTTGATAATTTCAATGCATAATCTGTAAATAGTAGCTGGGACGTAAATAAACTAAATGTTTAAATTAATCAGTATCACTTTACCATTATTTATCTCAATCGTCACAGTACCATTTTGCATTATAATAAATGCACATCTAAATATCTACTTAGTTTCATATCTTTAATCATTGTCTAATCTTAATTATTCCGAAAAACGTAACTGTTCCTTAGCAATTGTTAAACAGTGTAAGAGAAAATTTCTAGATAGAGAGAGGTTATTACATATTTTTGTCACTTTAACGGATGTGTGTGTATTAATAGAAGGAATTAACCCCAAACCCTTTTGTAAACATCTGAAAGATTCATCGATAAAAAATGTATACATAATTTCTCCTCTGTTTTTAAATTTCATTTTTCATTTTTTAGATGACTACTGGGCTTTCCATGATTGGTCAGTTAACAATTTATGTGAGTATTGGACGGAAATGTGGGATTTTCAGGGCATTGTTTCTTCAAAGAGATTTGACAAGGTATGGCGTTTTTTAAATTTTGTTATTAAGGATATATTAAATCTCAGGGATTTGCATTGATTTAAAGTAAATATTTGTTACTGAATAGAATCAAAGTAAGCTATGTGTTTAAATATTAATTTTTTAAAATTACCACACATAAGAATAGGAGTTTTTCGAGAGATTTTAGTTTCAGTTAATTATTTTTTACTAGTCCTAGAATAAAAAATAATTCTATATCATTTATATGTGATTAGATTTCTGATATTCAAACTGAGAGTTTTACTTATTAGTTGATAGTGATTAGTAGTTTTGCATTTTCCATCATAAATTTTAACAAAACCTGTCTTTTAACTTTATATTCACAAAAAGCAAACTCTGAATTCATTATCAATAATAAAATCGAAATATTTTATTTACTTATCTTCCGAACTTTAGATTCTGTAATCCTTTGAGCTGCAATTAAAATTGGGAATCATAGAAGTAGTGTCAATTTTAGAAATATAATGCAAATTTTGAGTTTCTGTTTTTTAACTTCCTTCTATTTTTGACTTCTTCAGGTGGTTGACCTTGGTATTCCTATGAACAAATCACCGAAATGGTTTGAAGGAGCAAGACTTAACTATGCTGAAAACTTATTAAGGTATAGAGATGATAATTTAGCACTTGTAGTAACAGGTAAACACTCTGCATTCTTCCACTTTAATAATAAACAAGCTTAAACTAATAAAATTTATTTTTTCATGTACCATGTTTTTATAACGGACTAAAAAAGTATTCTTCTAATTTTTAAAAAAAACTGTTGTTTTGTTCTCTTTTTTTGTCTTTGTCTTTTCATTTTCTTCATCTTTCACTGCTATTCGTTTTTTTCTTCTTTTTCCCATTTTCATGCATTGTCTTCCACTTCTGAGCTATGTTCCGAATTTCAAATCTGTAGCTCATCGGGAAGTTAGCTTAAAATAAATTACAAAATTCCACCCGGACAGACATATAAGAAGGCGAGTTAATAAAAACATGGTAATAAATACCAGGTGTCCGAAAAGTAGGACTACACTTTTAAGTATTAATTACAAGAAAAATAAAGAAAGAAAAGGAAAAATAAAGAAAACATTAAAGTTTTTTATAATGCTTTATTGCACGATTTCATCGGGCGCACAATTAATAGCGCGCAACAAATGAAGACTGTACGAGATTTCTAGCAATGTTCTATGAAGCGTGGCAGGAACAACAATCTGAATATGGAAATTGTAATTCGTCATTTCATTTTTGTATTATCTTTAATTCAGTGTTTCTCAAACTGTGCCTCCCCCTAGGGGGCGTGATAACCCTACAAAGGGGACACGAGCATATCGAAAAGTCGAAAACAAAAGATTATTAAAAAAATTAATAATTTACTGAAAGGAAGCAAAACAAAAAATACATTCTGACATCATAAAATACAGATTTACACTAATATAATACACTTGTAAAAATATCAGTACTGCTCAATGTGTTCCATAATTAATTTATCAGCACTAAGTTAAGAACAAGTTTAATAATTACCAGCGACCCTATGGGAATGTCATAAAATTATATGCAAAATTTAATGCTTATCTTGATAATTTGTACGGTTTATAATTAAAGTCGTATTTTAGCTTTACGTCAAAGTATATTATTATCGAATTCAATACATTGTTATTATATGGAAGTGGGTGCGGTGAAAATTATTATTGAAAATTGAGTCACAATTATAGAAAGTTTGAGAAGCACTGCCCTAATTGAAGACTAGTAAACAATGTTTTTCACGTTTTCCTACAATAGGACCAAAGGTGTTATGTCTAGAAATCTAGGTGGCCATTTTATTGGACTTCCTCTTTCCATCCATCAGCTGGAGAAGTTTTTCTCACTTTCAGTGTATGGCACCCCATTTGTTCTGTACTCGTACACTCGTACAAGATTTAAATTCAATAAACCATGTTATAACTTGTTCTTGCGGTAAAGCCGTTTAGAAAAGAGAATGTTTAAAACAGCAACGGTTAGCTATCTATAGTTTGCCTTTCATTAAACAGAATCTTTACTCTTTTTTTTTTATGAAACATTAGAAACCTTAGGTGAAAATTTTTGTTCATTTTAAATTAATTTTTGAATGTGTAGTCATACTTTTCGGACACCCTATATTCATATTAAAATTTCACTCGCAAATACAGGGACATGAAATCAAATTTAGTAAGATGTTCTGCATTCCAAAATTTTTATTTACTTATACAAATTTAATACTTAATAAAGATTTTGAAATCTATTTGTAGATTAATAATATTGCAAGTAAGGAGGTTAAATTACTGTGATTCTGCTTGATTTAAATCACCGTGACACATTACTCATTTATAAGCTGTTTTAGAGTTCAAATAACTTAAAATGAGGTAATTTAATTACAGGTTATCTACTTTAATACAGTTCCTAATGTGTGTGTGTTACAACACATATCAACTTAACGACCAGTTCGTTGAAATTAAGAAAGTAATAAAAAATGTGTACTAGCTCTAGGGGTGTGTCGCGGATCTTTTTCATTTTACTTCATGACATATTTTATGTAGAAATTATAGATGACGATTTTACCTTGTTTTGAAATCACATATTTTTTTTAATGTTAAATAAGTGAAGAAAACTTTGTTATTATTAACATCATAACAGTTGTAATAAATTTTAAATATTTTTCTAATGAGCTGCATATTGGCAACTAATCCTTTGCAGACACGGAAAGTCCTTAAATGTAAGAACCATTTCATGGTGGCACCATCTAGTGGCGGCTCTAACTACCAAACTTTGATGCTTGAATTAATTTTAATTCAAGGTCTCGTAGGATGATGAACATTGCCGTGATTCAGATTTAAATCTTTTTTCTAAGAGTTTCACATGAAATGTTAAATGTGGATCAATTTTATTTATCTTCTATTTATGTTATGCAATTTATAAGGAATCAGTTCAGTTAAAGTAACTTTTACATAAATATAAGTTTTTAAACAAGATGTTTTTCATCATATATTGATTTGTTAGAACTTTAAGTGTAGCAGTCGCTTTGTTTTGTCTATTTTATGATTTTGTGTTCAGTGTAACATGTGCGCTGTTGCTGTGACTTCCTATTAAAAGGTGTTGGTCTATGACAGGGGTGGTCACCCCTTGGCACGCGTGCCACACTGTGGCATGGAGGAGTTGTATCAGTGATACTCGAAGACTTTTCAGCAGATAATAAATAACCATTTTTTAACAGTAATAAATAACCAGTTTTATATTGAAGTGGGTTTGTCTCAGACAAAAACCTCAAAAATTGAATAAAAATATGTTTGTGAACAAATATTTCCTGCTATGTACATAATACAGTGGTTCTCAAACTTTCACAATTGGTGACCCAATTTTCAATCATAATTTTTATCGTGCCCCTTAAAAATAATAATGTATTGAATGCAATAATAATGCACTTTGGCACTAAAGTTACAGTACGATCATAATTACAAACCGTACAAATTAACAAGATAAGTATTAAATTTTGTATGCGTTACTTTTAAGTAATATATATATATATATATATATATATTTACTTTTTTGTTCGATTCCCTATAAAAGCGTGTTTTTTAGTTTGTTTTAAAACTATAATTTAGTTTATAAATATATTTACTATACACGATAAAAATTACAAAATTCCAGTGAATAATTTAATTAAGAGAAAATATACTTACCAATTTTTGATAATTTGAGAAAAAATCCAATAAAACTAAAGAAATGTTCCAAATGTGCGTGTCCTTAATAAAGGACATAAATCACAGACACTTTTCGCTAACAATACAGGAACATTATTTTCCAGTAACAGTGTCATATTTTGTTCACGTTTATGTAGTTTTGTTGTCATTTGATGATCTACAAATAGCATTTTGAACTTTTTCTTCCTTGTGTCTTTTTGACAAGGTGAAGTGCTACCTTATGGCTTCATAGCTTTCTTCATAGAGATCTTTAGGCAGCATTTGAAAATTTCAAATCAACTCAAACATTTCATGTCTAACGCTTTTATCATATTTACTTTCGCTATCTTGATTAATATACATTATTTCAGCAGGTTCTTCAATTGCTTGATCAGTTTCAACTTTCTTCAATAGGGATCACAGATGCTCATTTTTTTATATGCTGCTCATTTACATTTATAAACCATAATAAGTCGTACAACACAGCAATCAAAACCACAAAATTGTACATGGGGAAAGTGTAGAATGTTCTAAAAAATAATTTTGTAAAACGTTTTTCACCATGCATTATACGTTTCGGAATACTTAAAAAATCCATCTTGGCCAAATAATCTTTCAAAGTGCTCAATATGCGTATCCATATATCATAAAACACTTTCATTCACATGGGAAAAAAAGCAACAGAAAAATATTATTTACAACTTTCCTAAAAGAAACGGAGACGGAGTGAAACATTCCAGTAAGTTTTAAGGTCAAATATATGATAATCAAAACTAGTATTTTAGGGGGTTAAAAGAAACGTAATAAAAAAATCTTTCATCGTGGAATTACAGCAAAGTAAACAAAATGTCTTTTTTTATTTGGTTGATCAAAGATAGCTAATGAGCTTTTGAACTGGAATCTTTTATTTTTGATGATCACCAGATGATATATATATATATATATATATATATATATATATATATATATATATATATATATATATATATATATATATATGTATATATATATATATATATATATATATATATATATATAATATATATATATATATATATATATATATATATATATATATATGTATATATATATATATATATATATATATATATATATATATATATATATATATATATATATATATATATATATATATATATATATAAATTTTATAAATGTAAACGTGTATTTTTTATTATGTCAAAAAGCATTTTGTGTGTTATACTTCATTCCAAAAAATTATTTTTTAAGCCCTTTATTTTCAATATGCCCGCGTCTCCCTCGCAGGATTACCGTGCCGCCTTAGGGGGGCGCGCCCCACAGTTTGAGGAACACTGATATAATAAATTAAATATCACTCAATTTTAGCTGATGGGCACCTATAACAACCTTAACCTTATTTTGTAGGCATCTGTAAAAGCTAATCCTAACATAGATGACTTGGAAAAGTAGTAAAACAAAAGCCACATTATATAAGTAAATACTGGGTGTTTAGTAGTTATTTTGAATTAAAGGATTCAATTTACTCACTTTTATTTTGTACTTAACCAAAACGTAAAAGGTTTATTAAAATAAAAACCTAATTTTTTGAGTAAAAATCCACTGAAAAGCTTAAAAGTAACATTTTTTCACTTTACCACACTTGTTTGTTGGAAAAGTTGGAAGTGACACGCATATTTATTTATTATTAAATAGTGGCATTCTTCCCAAAAAGGTTTCCTCTCCTGATCTATGAATTGCATATTTAATAGCACTACGCATTCTGGTGGGAAAGAGCTTTTTATTTGTCCATTTAGTATTACTCGAGAACGAACATTTGAAATAAAGAGATATTTGCAGTCGAACATGACTTATTCAATTTTTATAGAATTGGTATATTTTAATTATGGATGACTGAATGCAAATAAAATGACAGATATGAATAATTTTTGATGTTTAGGAGAAGACAGGGAAACCGAGACAGTTACCTACAAGCAAATGTATGAAGAAGCAAAGTTATACGCGGCAGCCTTCCGCAAATTTGGAGTGAAGGAGGGTGATATTGTTGCATGTAAGTGAATTTCTCTCTTTTTTTTTTTGGTATTTTAAATACTTAAGAACTTCCAATTTACGGTTTTACTACAATAATGAAAAACTTAATTTTTTTTATAGTTAACTAACTGGTATACCCGTTTTTGGCACGGATGAATTGAAAAATTAAACAATACAGATTGAAGATAAAGAAGTTTTTAATGAGTTAATTTTATGTAAATTGCAAATTAACAAAAAATGCTTTCTGCATATATCGGCCGAACAAACAAAACAACAACAACATATAAACTAAATGTAAAGTTTGAAGGTCTAATAGCTGATAAAAAGGGGATGTTTTTTTTATTTATAACACCCCGTAACTCTCATATGGTTTGAAAGCACCTTTCTAAGCTGATCTCTGCTTAGCAAAAGTAACACATTGCTTCAAATGTTGCGTAATGAACGCTAAAAATAGTGTAAATAATTTATATCTGGATGTATAATACCAGATTACTTTCTGTTATACTTATTTAATGTTAAAATTGTAATATTCGCAAGTAATGCTGTTCCTTACATTATAATGGCGATTCAATGAAAACACAGCGAAATGTCGGTGATAGAGCCAAGTTGGCATCATTTTTGGCGACCACATTTGCAACTTGGCGGTTGGTGGAATGGCACAGAAGTTGATATGCTACAGCGCTACCTGGTGGGGATGTGCAACAAAGCGGATAGCACAAAAACCTTCTTCCCCAAAAATACATATAAAGGGTGTTTTTTTAGAGGTATAGAACTTTAAATTACAATAAAACAACGATGTATTACTCGATTGACATGATTTTTTTTATTCGAAAGATAATCTTGTGGCATTACATTTTAAATATGATTTCTGGCATATGACTGCCACGGCTGGCTCGGATGTAGTCCAATCTGGACGTCCAATTTTCGATGACTTTCTCCAACATTTGTGGCCGTATATCGGCAATAACACGGCGAATGTTGTCTTCCAAATGATCAAGCGTTTGTGGCTTATCCGCATAGACCAATGACTTTACATAGCCCCACAGAAAATAGTCTAGCGGTTTAAAATCACAAGATCTTGGAGGCCAATTCACAGGTTCAAAACGTGAAATTAGGCGGTCACCAAACGTGTCTTTCAATAAATCGATTGTGGCACGAGCTGTGTGACATGTTGCGCCGTCTTGTTGGAACCACAGCTCCTGGACATCATGATTGTGCAATTCAGGAACGAAAAAGTTAGTAATCATGGCTCTATACCGATCACCATTGACCGTAACGTTGTGGCCTTCATCGTTTTTGAAGAAGGATTCCACCAGCCCATAAAGCGCACCAAACAGTCAGTTTTTCTGGATGTAACGGTGTTTCGACATACACTTGTGGATTAGCTTCACTCCAAATGCGGCAGTTTTGTTTGTTGACGTAGCCATTCAACCAGAAGTGCGCTTCATCGCTAAACAAAATTCGCTTATGAAAATCGGAAACAACGGCAATCTCGTTTTGGGCCCATTCGACGAATCTACGCCTTGCTTGATGATCGTTTTGATGAATTTGTGACAAACCTATACGGAACTTTATCACTAACCTTCTGAGTCTCTTTTTTAGGGAAATTTAATTCCCCTACCTATTTCCAATCAGCTCCAAAAAAAGAGGACAGGATTCCTTGTTATGCAGATTAGATAAAGTATTTAAGTCAAACGGAATAGTAAAGCAAAGGGCAGTAGGAGAGAGAGATTGAAGAAGAAAGGTATAATAGTGAAGTTAGAGAAGATTTCTTGGTGGATAATTTAATCTCAGGAAGAGTTGAGATTCTGTATGTTAATATTGATTTATATTTAAAGTCTCGTTAAAGTTTTATATCAGGAGTGAGATTAAAGTTAAATGTTCAATAGGAACATTATTGAATATATAAATCTGGGATCTCTTATCGCGGTAATCTCTGCGTGATGGATATTCTAATTGTTAATTAATTGGATCAATAGATATTTAAGTTAATTTAAAGGAAAGTCCCTTTTAAATCTCCTATAGCTAATTTGCTTTATTTGTTATTAAAAGTCCTTGATTCTATTTGGGAAAAATAACCAAATATAGGAAGTTATTTTTAAAAATGGCTACTGGCTCTTATCTGACTCCAAATTATTCTCGTTCTCAAAGTGAGATCCAAGGGGATCTTCACAAATTGCCCAACCAAACTGAGAATAAATCACTTGACAGCTGTTAAATCGGTCGCCATCTTGGAAAGTAATGCCAACTTTTAAACTTCTATACCTGGAAAAAAACTCTTTACATGCCAATTTTGATAGGGATCAGTTGAGAGATGCTGGAGTGAAGCGATTTCATATATACAAGCATTCATTTTATATAGAGAGAGATATTCAAATAAAAAGTTAAAAACGTGAGAAAATATGTAGTCAAAAAGAACTAAATCGATCAGGTACATTCAAAATACAATTAATCAAAAGGGAAAATAAATGAACTTGAAAATTGGAGAGAAAATTTATTTTTAAAAGTTTAATATGAATAGTTTTAAAAAATTAGTTTACCTTAGAATTTAAATACCTGAAACCGGTTGATTTAAACAATGGCGAACCAAAGGTAGGGCGTGGCCGGTGATGTGATTTTCTGTATGTTAATGCATTTTCTATGGAAAGATCGAGGAGGCAGTCTGGTAAAACTAATTGTAAATCCCTTTTATTGAATATCTTGAAACACCTAGGCATATTAATTACGATGAGCATGGACGACACAACACAGACAAAGAAGGTACAACACAAAGCAGCCGGCTACATGACTACAGAGAAACGAGCGAAGAGAGAGCGAGATTTCCAGAGGCATCGCTTTTTATACCTGACGTTGAAGACCACGTGACATTTTTGTAATAAGAGCTCTGATTGGATACAATGGGCTGGAAAGGGATTTATGATGTAATATTAGTCGATTACGATTAAGATCAGGGTGTTAGTTTTGAACCAAATAATTAAAAGATTATTTGTATGTTATTAAAAAGAGTTAATTAAAAGGAGATGCTATAGGGGGAATTATTACACACACACACACACACACACACACACACACACACACACACACACACACACACACACACACACACACACACACACACACACACACACACACACACACACACACACACACACACACACACACACACACACACACACACACACACACACACACACACACACACACACACACACACACACACACACACACACACACACACACACACACACACACACACACTATTTGCTTTTACTACGTTTTTCCAATTTATTTCTGATTTTCATTAAATTCTTACATGCTCAAATTGATTCATAAATGATAGTAATTATGATTTTCAGGTTACATGTCAAACAGGAAAGAAGCTTTCTTTGCATTTCAAGCCACAGTCAGTATTGGAGCTATTTGGACAGGGTCTCTTCCATTATTAGGAGCTCAAGTACGTATAACTATAAGTAAATCAACACCCATATGTATTTGAATACGCATATTTATTATGAATTACAAAACCTGAATGGAATATTTATCGTTTCTCAGTAGCAGCTTTTAAACTGAAAATGATGCAGGCATAAAAGAAACATTATTGAAATTATGATCCTCTAGTGCTTCCGATAAACTAGAAATACTATTTTTATACAGAATAGTGTAAAAAATAGTATCTCCAGTCCAGTTTAAAAGTCTATACTTAATTTGTATGCATTGTGTAGTACAAGGGTGTAAACCCCAAACTTGGGCCAAATAAACAAGGTTTATCTTTAGGTGGGCCGCAAAAAAATCAATATTCAAAGAAATGTAAGTTCATTTCAAATAATACATTATAATAAACATAAATAAAAGGACAAGCAAAAAATTTAAAGTTTGTGACGGATTTGTTCGGCACTTTATCACTAATACTCTTGGGCGTCTTTGGGGATTGTAAATTCGCGTATATTTCCAACCAACTCTAAAAGAAGAAATTGGGATATGCAAATTAGTTAAAGTATTTAAGGAGAGTGGAACATGTTATTGCTGCTAATCGCTGTCTTCATGGTTTAACTTTCTTAAAGCTAGAATTGATTAAAAGACAAACATTACTTAAACTATGTAAAATAATCATCAAACCCGTACTTACTAATGCAACGCCCGGTTAACTTAAGTTAATTTAATTTATTCTTATTATCCATTTTTTAATACCCAGGTTCTAAATTAACATTTGGCGTCACACTATAGCTTAAGTTTAGACATTAATCATTAAAGACAAATAAAACGGACACTAAATTAAAAAGCCTTCTTTAAATTACACTTAATTTATTTACAAAACATTTAAATTACGTTAATTACTAAAGATATACATTATCACTTAACTGATTTAGGATCTGAGAGAGAGAGGAATCTTGGTGTGGCCATCTCGCGATTCTCCAATCGCGGCATTTTGTCAAAGGGTCGTCACACCAAAATCGGTGATAAAATTGGTGTCAGAGAGTGACTAAATTCGTCGTGCAAGCGCTTATATTTCGCGGCGGTTTACTTCTGTATTCTGGAGAGGATTCTTTTTCGAAACACAATCAGCTTTTCTGATTGGTCTGAGTCAGCGGAGGGATATCTTCTCGCGGTCCATGACTCCCCCAAAACGCGGGAAATTCCCAAAAACATCCCATACCATGATGTATTTATGGGTACATTGCCTTCTTCCAGGCGTGGGAAATGCGTCACCCTTTTCGGTGGGGTGAGAGACACTCCCAGAAATTCCTCTTCTTGTAAACAACAACAGGGCCGATATACAAATTACTGTTGTAATCCTTATGGAAAGGCGGCCCCCCATCACTCCTCCCCTCTCTCAGATTAACAAAACCAAAATGAATAATAATAATAAAAAAAATTTCAGTAAGCAAACGAAATACAGAATTGGCCTAGCGTCGGCAAATGTCTATGTCAAGAACAAAATTTGTAGACTCCTGGTTCACTATCAGCTGTCCACGTCTTATGAGGGGTTCTGTCCATGTTCATCCATGATGTTGGCAGCTCCATCGTCGCTCAGATATTGCTAAAGAAATCTGCTAAACTGCAAAAAAAAAAAAGAACAAAAACCTTGTCTCCCAGGGAAACCATATTAGTAATGAAACAACAGTTATGAGAAAAAAAAAAATTAAACTTGGCCCTTTGTGACCACCCTTGAAGACTCAAGCACCAATTTCCAACTCCTCTCACCGCTCATAAAATGAAAATAAGAATGTTAAAAAAAAATACAATCAATTTCTGAAGTTCCTAACCTATTCCGTGAGGGAAAACCAAATGAACTATCAACAACTACAATGACGTTAATGTACGAAGAGGAGGAAAAAAAATTTTTACTGAATGGATCACCCAAACAATTCACAAAAACATCAGACACAGACTGACAAATAGAAATAATTAAACAATCACAAAGAATCGTGTGCCACTAAATAATAAAAAATATTAAGACAAATAACACGTAAGAATACAAAATTGGCGTATCTAACAACTGCGCAACTAATAAAACAACACTTAGGAGTGTTGAACAAAATACATTGATAAGAAATAAACGCCAGTGAAAACATTTACATACAATTCAAGCGTGGCGCTCAGAAACAGACACTTCATAATCGTTTAACATCGAAATCTTGATACGACCAATGTGAAGTGAAAGTCCCTGACCATCAAAAAAAAAAAAAAAAAAAAACTAGCAGAACTCTTTACATACTCAAGCGTAAAAATTTCAATGGTTCACTAAGAGCATTGATAATATTTAATGAAAATAATTAAGTAAAAAGTAAAAAAATTAGAGATTGAAACGATGAGTGTGCATAAGTGGAGAAAAAAAAAAAAATTTTGTAACTTCATAGAATGCTTGGTAGCCTAAGAAATTAAAAAAAAATTCACTACAAGCATTGGTTACAAATAAAAGTTTAAAAAAAAAAAATTTAACGGAATTCATTAAATAACAGGAAATCATTAAATAAATGAGTACAAAATTTGATATAACTAAAAAAAAAACATAAAACATAGCATGAAACAAGGTGCAACTATGAGACAGGTATCATTCAATGCGTGCTCTCGAAATGACGAAGCGTAAAATTGTAAAAAAATTAAGTCTCCCTCAAATATTTTAGCGCGGAAACGTATTTAACGAGCCGAATTACCTGCACGAGCCCTTAAATTATACCGTGGACTTGGAACAATACCCTTAACTCTCGCGTAAATACATGCATAGAGAAAAAAAATTCACATCAATATTGAAAGAAAAAAAAATTAAAGAGCACAAGTACCTGCGTCATCGTTGCACCCCGGACTCTCTGACAAAACTGCAAGAAAAAAAAAAATTCACAGTATCAAATTCAAGCAATACATAAAATACACAGTAGCACACGAGATGAAATTTTGTCCGGATGATCCATCAAGAAACGTTTACAAAAAAAAAAAAAAAAAAAAAAAATTTCTAACTCAAAGGATGTAAAAAAAAATTTTCTAACGACCAAAAAAATTTTAAGATTCTGGTCAACTGGCACCAGATGATGGTGCAAAGAAAGAAAAAAAAAATTAAAATCCTGTCACGGTACCATTATAATGCAACGCCCGGTTAACTTAAGTTAATTTAATCTTATTATTCATTTTATAATACCCAGGTTCTAATTTATCATTTGGCGTCACACTATAGCTTAAAATTAAACATTAGATCTTTAAAGACAAATAAAACAGGACACTAAATTAAAAAGCCGTTCTTTAAATTAACACTTAATTTATTTACAATAACATTTAAAATACGTTAATACTAAGGAGAGATATACATGATTACTTAACTGAATTAGTATCTGAGAGAGAGAGGAATCTTGGAGTGCCATCTCGAGTCTTTTTTTTAATCTTAAATTCATTCTATCTCTTGTGCTGGCGTTTGCGGCATGCAGCAAATCGTTTGCGCAGGGAATGGCATGTTTTTTTTTTGTGTTGCATTTGTAAACAGTGGGGGTGCATACTGATCACATGCGCACTCACAGTTTGCGATTCTAAATTTAATCACAGTAATTTTTTTTCTTAATTTTATTTGTAACCAATGCTCGTAGTGAAGTTTTCTTTTAAAATTCCTTAGGCTACTCAGCATTCTTGCAGGTTATAATTTTTTTTTATCATTTATACGATTAGTTAATTTATAAAATTTTAATTTGCAAATCTGAATTAATTCCGTTATTGGAGACTCGAGATGGCACTCCAAGATTCCTCTCTCTCTCAGATACTAATTCAGTTAAGTAATCATGTATATCTCCTTAGTATTAACGTATTTTAAATGTTATTGTAAATAAATTAAGTGTTAATTTAAAGAACGGCTTTTTAATTTAGTGTCCTTTTTTATTTGTCTTTAAAGATCTAATGTTTAATTTTAAGCTATAGTGTGACGCCAAATGATAAATTAGAACCTGGGTATTATAAAATGAATAATAAGATTAAATTAACTTAAGTTAACCGGGCGTTGCATTATTACCTATGGATCTAAAAGTTGGACTTCGACTAAACCACAGACTGAACAGCTAGCCATTTTCGAGTGAAAGGTTCTTAGATATATCTTTGGTGCTGTGCATGGGAATAGATTGGGGTAACATCGATGTAATTTTGCATTATATAAGTTATTGAAGGAAGCAGATGTCATTAAATCCACCAAGATTGGTCGTTTGAGGTTTGCAGGTCACATCTGCCGTATGTAGCCCTCATTGTTGGAGTTTAGAGTGTTCAATTAAAAACCTATTGGAAATAAAACTAAGGGTAAGCCTAAATTGAGATGGTTTGATTTTGTGGAGGATGTTTTTAAAGTTTTAAGAGTGACTAATTGAAAAATTGTTGCTAAGCGGAGATCGGAATGGAAAAAGGGGTGTTGAGAAGGCCTTGGCCCACCTATGACTATTGTGTCAATAGAAGAAGAAATAATTCTTTTAACTCTACATTTCTGCTCTCCATGAATTGTGAGAGTTACATAACGAAATGTTTTTGTTTTATATGTAATTGATAATATTAAAATTCTTTTGTAGGCTGCACTCAGTCGCTTCAAACAAGTTAATCCGAAAATATGCGTAACTGTCGATCGGTTTCTACATCAAGGGGAAGAAATTGACATGTTACCAAAACTGAAAGAAGTAGCTCAAGGTTAGTTCTTTTTTTTGGTTCCTTTTTTTTCTTTAAAGCCTTTATTTACCATTCTCATAAATCTGCTTACTGAACACTTGCATTAAGAACAGAAGTAATAATGCCATAAATCTGTTGATTTTCAATTAATATTGGGGGGGGAGAGAAATCCATTATTTTTAAGTATACAAGACTTTATTTAACATGTTTCAGATTACCAATTTTGCTCAAATATGTACCATTTTGTTCTTTAATTTGTTGCTAATTTAAAGGTAACTTCATAATGCCTCTCTCATAGAAGTCTTGGTTTCGATTGGTGAAAAACTCTAGTAATCGATTTTCACAATTCTCCTTTGATTCAATTTCTTGTCACTAAGGAAGATTTATAATGCAAGAAAAACATGGTGCTTGGTGCCAGGTTTGGATTATATGATGGATACATAAAAATTTCACAATCAGGCTCCCCGAGTTTCCTGCAAGTCACTATACACGTGTGTGGCCTGGCGTTGTCATAAAGGAACACAGCACCTCTCCTTTTGGCCAGTTCTGTCTGTTTCTAGTCAACGACCAGCCTTAAATAATCCAATTGTTAAAAGAAGAGATCCAAATTTAGTGTTGGGCCGTATGGAAGCAACTCATTATTAAATATTCCTTTCCAGTCCCAACAACACAGCACAAATATTCTGGTTTGATCGTCGTTTGAGCTGTTTCACCGAGCTTTGAACACAATCGTTTTCACACAATTTTGTCGTATGTGACCCATTTCTCATCTCCAGTCATCATCCGTTTAAGAAATAGGCCGATTTCATTTCATTTGGCCAAGGCTTTGCAGATGGAAATTCTATTTATCGTGTCTTTAGTGTTAATTGGTGTGGTACTCATACATCAAACCTTTTCTTGAATCCAGCTTTGCGGAAATGGTTTAAAACTGTTTTTTGGTAGATCCTGATGATACGACTAATAACATGTCAGCCAATTTTGATCATTTCAGAGATTTTATCGACAATTTCGACGACGGGTATATCTGAACGGAATCGATTTGACCAAAAGTGTACCTAATTGGCTGCTACAGTATCGAGACTATAAGCAAAATTCACCATTACAGCCGCCAGGCCTTTACCAAAGAAAAAGTTGTAAAATGTACCAAATTTTCTCTTTGTCGACTTTCATTTTTAACACCCTTTTAACTTACAACTGAATAGACCAAACAAAAAACAGCGAAAGAATTTACTTAGTGTGAAATGTCAGTTTTCGGACCATAAATTTGAAATGGTTTATTCGATACTTTACGAAATATGGATCACTATAGCCATATACCGAAAAAATAATGAATTTCTTTTTCTGAAACCTAATATTTTGTGCAATGAATGACATATTCTTTATATTTCATAACTTAAAATAAAATAGGTGAATTTGAGATTTTAGGTATAAATGATTTTTCTTACCACTTAATACAGAAACGATTTAGCATTAAAGTTATGATTATCGTATGTAAATTAGAGGTGTTTAGTTTTAATAACTAAATATTAATAGAAAATATAAGAACAGTGAAAAAAATAAATTATTGAATCTCAAAGAATAATAATATATACGAACACTAATTTTGAATAATTTATTCCTTTGATTATTTTTTGACTCCAGAATATAACTTTAGTATTACAAGTATAACAAAAAAAAAGTCAACATTTAATATTACCTTGGAAATTAATTATTTAAATTCTGAAAAAATTATTATTAAATAAGATCTGTGTTTACTTCCTAAAAATTAAATCTGGCAAAAGTTCAAATGTTTTTATAAGAAAATGTTACGAATCGTTATCCGAAATCAATTACTTTCCAAATGAATGGAGTGCATTCTTAATTGCAGACTGACTTCATTGCAATAAATTAAGACTACAAAGAATTTTAATCTATTTCATACTATCTTATTTATGTAATAATTTTAAATTAATATGAAATTTAATACTTTTCTAAACTTGTCAGCATATGTTATTTTTTACCTATTAAATCATATTTTTCACATTTTTAAAAAAATATTTTTGGCATCATGGAGAATAATAAATTATAGTTTAAAAAAACTAAAAAACACGCTTTTATAGTGAATCGAACTAAAAAGTAAAAAATTAATTCTTAATATAAGAATAAAATGATTAACGAGAAAATTAATATCATTGTGGTAAAAGCGTGGGGTGCTTTGTTCTATATTTTTGCATTAACTCAGCATTTCGGAATAGATCTAAAAAGAAATTATAGCAATGAATGTAGAGCACCCCACGCTTTTACTCCAATGACATGAGCTTTCTCGATTATCATTTAATTCTTATATTAAGAATTATTTTTTTACTTTTTTGTTCGATTCACTATAAAAGCGTGTTTGTTAGTTTTTTTAAACTATAATTTATTTTTCATTTTTTAGTTCAATCTACAATAAAAGCATGCATTTTCAGTTTTTTGAACTAGTGTTTATTCATTGATGAAAAAATCTTATTTATTTCCATAGGACTCGATAATTGACTATATTATGATCAGAAATTGCTGACGCAAAAAAAAAAAAAAAAAAAAAAGAAAAAGAAAAAAACCCGTTTTCGCTTTTAGGATTACTCTTAATCTTTTAATAACCAAATTTGGAAATGGTATACAGAATTAGTTGCCAAATCTGGCAATGGTACATGGAATTAATCGCCAAATCTGGAAATGGTATAATGAATTAGTCGCCAAATCTGGAAATAATATAATGAATTAGTCATCAAATGTGGGTTATCCTGTTCAGAACAATGGAACAATATTATGAAATTAGTGAATTGTCATCGGTCCTTAACATGTGTGCAAAATTTCGAATTAATCTGAACATTTAAAGTGGATAAAAATCGAGTTCAAAGATTTCATTACATACAAGTGAATCTTATAAAACCGTGTTAAAAAAATAACAAAACTTTTTTAAAAACAAGCTTTTATTTAAATGCTCTAAAAAGAATAAAATAAACTTTCCTTTTTGATTTTTTTTATATCAACTTATAACGTCACTACACAATTTATGATATAAAAGCTTGTCGCGAGATTAAAGTACTCGTATTTACTTAGTTTGAAAATTTTAAAAATTAAAATCAATCAGATCAAGTTATTTAATTTGTTTGTTTAGATACGCAGGTAAATCTCGTGACAAGCTTTTATATCATAAATTGTGTAATGGCGTTATAAGTTGATAGCAAAAAAAGTTTTAAAAGAAAAATTTATTTTATTTTTTTTAGATCATTTAAATAAAAGTTTGTTTTTAAAAAGTTTTTATACTTTTATTTATTTTTAACCTTTTAGTTATCGCTGTGGACAGGTTTTCAGTCTATTCATCTCATTCAATGCATCGTTGTCGCAAGGTCGTTTGCCGGTTAATTTTGAATAGGCTAGCTCAAGGGTGCTCAATCTTTTTTCCTACCGGGCCACGTACATATGATAGATATTTCACTCGAGCCGCAACAAGAAGATAATGGGGGACGGGGATAAGCACTATAAGACCAAAACAACATTGGTCGAAGCAAAATGAATCAAAATATTAAACCTAATTTTTTTTTATTATAATAGTATATTAGAAAAGAAAAACACAAAAAAATTTTACTGCCTAACTTAAAACCATTTTTTTAAAAATCTTAGTGCAGAACTTGGATGATACTATTCTACAAATGGAAGAAAAGTTTCGTGCGATTATCTTTAAAAATGACGAAATTTTTAAATATTTTATTAAAAATTTAAGTATTTTTTAAAAAATCGTAAAAAGAAAGTTTTCGTTTTTTTTATTGATTGATTCTAAAAGAGAAAAGCCTGAACTTTTTAGTGTAGAATATCGATTCATTAAGACAAAAAAAATCATACGAAACGATTTAGAAATCACATTCATGAAAATGCATAGATTTTGACTCATTTTAGAAAACATCGTAAAAATTAGAAAATATCATAATTTTTAAAAAGAATTACACCGTATAGTAGCAAAATAAATGATCTTCCCGATTATGTAATTATTTTTGTGTCAGTTTTGATAGAAAGATTAAGATGGGTTTTTAAAACAGGTGGAAAAATCTGAACTTCTTTAAGCTCAATCCGATAAGATGCTAGGCAGAATAAAAAGCTAACCGGGGCAAAGGGTTTTAATTAATATCTTTTTAACTAATTGCGATATCGGAATATAAATGGTCAAAACATGCATTGTCATCCAAACTAAACGTGTATACAAAATTTCAGCTCAATCGGGTGAATACACCAGCTTCAAAATTGAGTTGCAAGATTCCTACCGAACAAATTACTTGAAATTTTTTTTAAACTAATTGTGATATCATAATATAAATGGTCAAAACATGCATTGTCATCCAAACTAAATGTGTATACAACATTTCAGCTCAATCGAAAACCGGGAAGTGGATCAAATTTAACTTGCAAGATTTGATTACAGACCGACAGACAACGGGGCAGGTGAAGCTAAATAAAAGCTTGTAAAAAGGAATATTTACTCCCCAATAATATAAATTTTTTTTATTTAGTTTTTCTTAAAACTAAATTTAAGTAGGATTTTTTAAAGTATATATGAAATTTAGTTATTTATAAGTTACCCCGAAACTTAGTATTTTTTACCATTGATCGATTCATCAAATGAAAAAACGTCACCAGATCCCTTCAAATGCAGGGCAAAACTGTTTCCGCGCAACAACAAAAACCATAATTTATTCGCGCAAACGATTTCAGCATTTGACGATGGTATAATAAGTAGATTCTGTTACATGAAATCTGGAACTAAGAATTATCATAATGAATCATTATGGGAAATAAATAAACAAAGAGATTTTAGCAACAGATTTTAAAATTTAAAGACATTTTTTTAAATTTAAGGTATCCGAACACATTGAAAGTGCCCAAATTCGGGCAAGACCGATATTTTTGTTTTCTATTTTATTTAATACATGTATATTTTGGCTTTACAAAACTGATTATATGCTTTTTAAAGACCAAGCAACAATCAATTTTATAAAGTTAGAAGAACCGGAAGTGGGTATTTGATCTACCAGAAGTGGGCATTTAAATTGTTCAAAATCTATCATGGCGAGTCTGATAACTCAAAATATTACAAATGTATTTCTATAAAACTTCTTGCACCTGATATTTATGATATTTTCTAGAGAATGCACTAAAATATTTCTTATAGTATGAATATTATTTGAGTTGGGGTATGTTATTTAAATAATGGTCTCATAAAGGCGTTATTTTTCTTATAACATTTACTCAATCATCTCTAAAAGTTTCAAATTTTAATAAAACATTACAATTTTAGTACATTCTCTAGATAAATGCCTCTAGATTGTTTTGGTAATTCTTTTACTAATATAAGTTTATTACTTTTTTCTCTAATTGCTTTGAAGTTTTACAAAATTATTGCTAAAATTTCACATATAATTGTGATTTTTATGAAATTCAGGAAATTTATTTTAAATATTGTTGATTAAATATTAGTATTTATTGATATTGAATCCTAAAAAAGCCTTTATATGTTTAAATATGTTATTTTGTCAAAAAGTACTCTGAACGTGTTTGGATACCTTAATAGATTATACATACTTTATTAGAAAGATCTCTCTCCCTAATTTTTATTTTTGTGCGAAGAAAAGCTTGAAAACGTTATTTTGATAAGAACACTTCAAACAATTTAGAATGAAGAATTTAACTCCTAAATCGAATTTTGGTATTCAAAATGTCCTAAATTTCATTCACTAAATTATGTTTCATGAATTACAGGTTTGCCTTCTTTAGAAAAGATCATCATTGTGCCGTCGAAACCTGATTCAACTTCTACGGATATAAGTGCAATAAAGAACAGGTAATTTACAATCCCCAAAAAAACTGGTAATCAAATTTAAATTCAATTAATTTTCTACAAAGACTTTACAATTATACCCTCATTGGTATGTTCTGTGATGTACAAAACTGTTCCGCAATGTGCTAATGAATTTAAATAGATTGTTATGCTTTTTTTGGATGTATAAAAAGTAATTTCAAAGGGTATATATCATTTTAAAATTACAAAAAGAGCTCAGTTGGCCTTGTCACTTGGCTGTGGTTCCGAATTATAACAAAGGGCGCATTCGGGACTAATTACGTCAGTGTCTCATCAAACGTGTGGCCGTTGCATTCAGAGAAGAAATGCAAATTGTGGACAATGAAGATCGAAATGGACTTCCCTCCACATATACGAATAAAGAAAACATTGCAGGATATGCGACAATTTCTTGCATCGCAGATAGTGCAGATTTAAGCTCATTTCGGGCCCTTGGCGCAGAAGATCTACAGCCACCCTTGGCACTGGCGGATCGAAATTTATAACCAGAAAATCTGGTTAAGTCCAGCTTATCCGTGCCCCAGGCCCCTGGGCACCCATCCGAAGCACCCAATGGATAAATCGGCACTGATCGCAGATTACAGAGTTTTGCCAAAGGGATTCCTTCAAACTAATTGTACACTACAACGTCGATAGCAATGAATGTCGAAAAACAGTGCAAGGTGTATATTTCATAATGTCATGCTGTATACAGTAAAACCTGTTTTTGTGCAGTGGATAGGGAACGCATAAGGAAAAACCACACAAATTTGGGAATTTCTTAAATGCTTACATATATTAAATATTTTAATACGACGTACTAAAGAAATTTTTTTTTTATGCGGCGGAGAGGAACCTCATATATAAGATACAGTCGCATTTAAAAAATACGTCATTCACTTACGAAATGCATGAGAAAGTGCTTACAATTAAATTAAATAACCAAATCACACATGGAAACATTTTAAAAAATCTAATTTCTGATTGCATGCATGGAGAAGTTTTCAAAATGTATATAAGTAATTCACTGCTACTCGCCGTAAACCAAAACGCTCATCTTCCAATGACGAATTGGTTCAAAATCTTTTTCGTCGCTTGAAGATACGTTTTCAATTGATTTATTTTTAATTGATTGATTTATTATTTGCATTTTTGGGAAGACTGTTTTTAGCAATTAACAGAGCGTCTTAAAGTGTATATATATATATATATATATATATATATATATATATATACATACATATATATATATATATATATATATATATATATGTATACTGATAGAAAACACGCATTACAGTGCTACCAATGGCATTGAAATTCATACACTGCATAAAAAGAAAAGTAGAATAAAAATTGCATTAAATAAATCGTACAAAAATAAAATCACATAAAGAAGGACCGCACAAAGACAGGTTTTACTTTATTTTATTTTGGCAATAAATTTTCTGTTTGAAAAAAAAATGACGAAATTACTTTCGGAATATCTCTTGTAATATTAAAAATATGTTAAAAGACACATCATAATATTGTTGATTTATTGAAATTAATTTGTAGGGGTTTAACATAAATTTAACTTTCTGTATAGCTAGGTAGTGAAATAAACGTATTAGTATTGACACACAATAATTTATTACTTTATAGTTGTTTTCTACAAGAATTTTTGACCTTGGGCTTAGAATGCGATGGTTCAGTGCCTGAAATGATATTTGAACAAGTCTCCTTTTCCCATCCAGTTCTAATAAGTTACACTTCTGGAACCACTGGGATTCCAAAAGCTATTGTGCATGGATTTGGAGTAAGTAGGCAAAGTATTTTTGCATAAAAAAGTAAAAAAAAAAATTCTAAAAAAAATGAAGCAAAAAGACATTTATAAGATAATTTTTCATTAAAATATAAAGAAGCGCAATAGTAATTTCAAGCATTAATTTAAAGAAAAATGTGTGCTTCAACTATCTATAATGATTCTTCATCTCTAAAAATATAGGGACATTTAAGCAGCCATTTGCGACTCTTTTGCTTTAAAACAAAGAAACAACCGAACTGTATAAGAATATACTTTTATTTTTGTTATACATGGCTTCTTTATTAACAGAGAATAAACTAAGATTGAGCATCTACTATTAAACGGGCATTATAATTATATTAAAGTTTTTCCTTATAATTATATATGAATATGTGTGATATGTTGTTACGTAGATCCTGGTTCAAGAACTTTATGCAAAACAGTCACAAAGAAAAATAACAGTTCTTTAAGAGCAATGCGAATTTATTATCGGAAATCCATTTCTTTAAATACAGGATTCCGCAGCAATATTCACAGAGAAAATCTCCGAAGGTCTTCACACCTTCAACAGCAATCAAACACAATTATCAGTGTTTAAAATACACATATGTAAAAGATTATTCACACGCACAGCCGAGCTAATCAAATCAACTTGCTACTCACTGGTTGAATCAAGGCTGACTGACTGCGGTGGACACTACTCTATTTGTAAACCCGACGGAAACTTCCAGAACGTGAAATTAGTGGCGAGATCCACTACTTTGTAGAAGAATCCAGAGGGTCCCAAACTCAACAACATGGTCACCACTGACGTCAAAATGGTCACCAAAGTCGCCAAATTGGCGGCCAACTTGGTCGTTAAATATGATGCCAACTTGGTTATATCGCCAAGATTTCGCCAAGTTCTCATTGAATTGACACTATAGCGTAAGGGACGGCTTTTGCTTGTGAATATTACAATTTTAACATAAAATAAATATAACATAGAGTAATATAAATACTTTACACATCCAGATACAAATTATTTACACTATTTACACAAAATTCATAACAATATATTATGTCTCTTAAATCGTGTGCATTACTTAATTTTAGGTTCTCATGGCTATAGTCAATGCCTTTCACATGAATGGCGACTGCGACAGAAATAGCATTTGGCTTTCCGTATCACCGGTAAGTTTCAAAATTTGTTTGATTAACAGAAGCAGTATGCAATAAGATTCCTTAAAATTGCTAGAAAATGTATTAACACAGCAAGAAAAGGATAATTTAATTGATGTTGATTAAAGGAAAAAGATTTAAGAAATGTATCTAGTAAAAACATGCATATATAGCAAGTATTGCGGCTACATGCAGTTTGCTTTCACCTTGATTAAGCAAAATTGTAAATTATGTTTAAAAATGGGAATACTTTTATATTTTTAGCATTAATATTATTTAAAAGAATAACGCACGCCGAAGAGCGACTACATTATGACCACATGTTTAATATGAAATAGGAGTCCCCTTTCAAAACCACCAAGATCCTGCGAAGTGCAACTAAATAAGTAGCATCTCGACCTGAGACTGGAAGAGTTGCTGATAGGTATTCTGAGATTTGACGAGGTGCTGATAGGCAGTCTGATGTATCTGGTACCAAGCGCTCAGCAACTGATCCTACAATTCCAGTACATTGTGAGGTATAGCAGGGGAGACGAATTCGTTTCCCGCGAGGAACGATAAATGTGGATTGGATTCATGACAGGTGTGAATTCGGAGACCTTGAAATTCACCAAAATATTCATTGAATTACACCCTGACGAGTCCTTATGTCATGGTATATTATCCTGTGAGTTAAGCCGCAGGGTACACTGTTGATATGAAAGGATGCAACTGGTTTCCAATGATGCTGACATAGAACACAGATGTCAGGTACCGTTTTATGAGGATTATGGATCCTAATGTGTTTCCTAAAATAATTGCTAACCAAAATACCACAGCCATCGTCTTAAATCAAATGAACAATGCTCCAGGGTCCAGTGTTTCTGTTGGAAATATAGGCGTATTCGTATTCTCTCGTCAAAATACCATCAAAGAACGTGATTCGTCAAACCAGGCTGCGTTATGATCCAGTGTCTATTTTCCAGGGCCCTAGTGTAGGTGCTGTTGGCGATCGTCCGTGCAAGGATGGATGTGATTTGGTTGCTGGCTGTGTAAGCCGATACTGCGCTATGGATTGGGATACATCATCTGAGTCACTAAAGTTGCAGCTGCTGCTGATATAGGCTGTTGTTGTCCTTCGGTCATGGCAAACAATCCATGACAATCTTTTATCTCCTTTGGAATCAATGCTCCCTGACCGACAAACGCTGTCTAGCAAAATGTCACATCACCATCAATATATATCTTTTAATAAGTAGTCACAACAATTGCACGCGAGCAGCTCAAGAAACGCCATTTCTCAAATAGGCGTTGAGGGAGTTCCAAAGGCGTTGAGGTACAATGGAATACCTTAACCAATGGTCCAATGGTCCTTACCAATGGTTCTTAATACCAATGGTCCTTACTGGAATCCGTCAATCAAGCTTCTTTTTCCATTTATGTCCCTAAGCACTCTACATGCTTAAAGACAATGCACAGGTTCTTTGTATACTCCAGCATCAGCCATTTATTTATGCGTTGCGTTTTTGTCTTTTGGCGAGCTCATTACTCTCAATGAGGAGTGGGCAAAATAGAACAGCTCTTTGTTGCGTTATATACGTTTATGACTTATTCTAAAATAAAAAAGATCTATAACATGAATAATTTTCTAAGAAATTAACAGTATTGAGTTATTTTTCTTTAATTTGTAAATTGCGACTTATAAAAATAAAAGTTAACTAAAAGTTAGTGCTTATTTTATATATCATATACAATCAATTATTTAATCTAAAAACAAATTTTTAATGTTTGTAAAAAAAAAAAATTGGTACTAATTTTTTTTCTCTGAAAGGAATATGCTGAACCTTATAAAGCATCTACACGAAACATATTTCACACAACTGTTAGAGAAATTAAAAATAAAGTTGATTTTTGCACTGTTTTGTTGAGAGAGAGAGAAAGATTTCTGCCATGGCACACACAATACGTACATCGCTGAAAATATTTTTATTTCTCAGTAAATATCGTTTGAGTTTTTGGATTTTTTAAAAAAAACAGTGTCCTCTAGAATGTTTGTAAAAATGCAATCTAATAGATACTTTTTCCAATTTCTCACTCTTTCAGTATTATTTTGAAGCATTTATATATAAAAAATAATAATCCAAAATTGACTAGATGCGTAGAAATTTCAAATGATTAACAATATGTTCAGGAGTTCAAAATGTTTGGTAAGTGGAACCCCCCTTGAAACAATAACTTCGTGTTTTCTTTCAGATGGGTTGGGCAACATGGACCATGGCCGCTTCACTTCATTTCACAGGGCTAACGAATGTTATCTTCGAAGGAGTACCTTATTATTTAACACCTACTTATTTTTGGGATTTAGTGGACACGCACAAAATTACGCATATCTTATTTCCCACAAGCATTCTGGATGAATTACAAAGAAAGGGATATGTTCCAAGTATGTTATTTTTCTTCAACCTAAAAATTTTCAGTTTCCCAAGATGTCATTATGAAATAAGAGTTAAATTTTTTTATATGATATGTATGATAATACGAAATTATTCTTATGTTTAAAAATACATATAGCTTTATGTCTTAAACAAGAATATAAATTATGTGCAATGTATTGAAAAGCATATCAGAGAATAGCTTTTTGATATTAGCAGAGCATAAAACAGTACTTGCGTACTATCGCAACAATGTCAACGTTGAAGATAACATACCTAGTTGGCAACCCCTATTTCGCATGTGTCGTACGTGCTAAATTGACCCCCATGAGCTTTGTTTCATATAATAACACCAATACGGTTGCGATAATATGTAAGTACCCATAAAACGCAATGTTTGCTCTTATCAATAGTTATTTTTAGTGAAATTATCATTTTTTGAAGAGAACTACAAATTTAATCAAAGTATATGAGCATTGTGTTTTCATGAATTAACTCAGAAGTTTTTACGCGTAAAATGTGATAGTTTATAAAGATTTTAAAGGATTAATGTTAATCGGGGGAAATGTCACAGTTAAGAATTTTTTGATTAGCACATTGAAAATTGAAATAATAAGACCTTGAAAAAATCAAACTTTATTTTTCAATACTTGTGAGAACCCCCCCTGCGTTCTACCCTGGACACTAAGATTGAATTGAAACAAAGAATTACCAGACGCCATTTTTAGAATAACAAATTATATTTATTCATTTGATTCAATTAGCAACCTTCTAAATACAAATATTAAACAATATGTCTACGTCAAAGAGATTTACCTTTAATATTACTTTAAATCACAAAATATGATATTAATCAACTACTACGCTCAATATCGAACGGGTTTACCCGAATAAGAGGACCAAGAAATACACGCAACTTGAATTACTAACATTCATTAACTTTTCATTAACTTTATAATATATTAACTCTTGTGGGGTCAGATAAACTAAGTTTTAAATATCACCTGGCTATAATGTCGTTCTCTCCAGGTAGATCAATACTTCCAATGGTATTTCGCTGACTAAAAAAAAAAAAAAAAAAATAACAGTAAGACTCTAATCACGCAATCCACTTGAATCTTCTTAACTTCGTCACTATTTCTCTTGGCTCAATCGCCTTCTATCTGCTAACTTACAACGCTCTCCTTAAATACCTTAATTCATTTGCATATCTTAGTTTCTTCTTTTAGAGCTGGTTGGAAATATACGCGAATTTACAATCCCCAAAGACGTCTAAGAGTATTAGTGATAAGGTGCCGTATAGATTCGTCGTATACTTAATTGGTTATGTATACAAGTTAATTCTCTTAGTATGAAAATAAATAAGAAATTTAATGTTAAAGAAAATTATTTAATTGTGGTATATCCCGCCATATATATGGGGAAGATTCCACCACACAGTTATTTGGTAGGATGCTGCAACACCACAATAAATAAAAAAATAAGACAAACATTACAAAATCAAATGTGAAATGACAACAACTATAGAGAAACAAAAATTAAATTCTTTCATAACTAGCCTGCTAAAAATAATAACTGTACAGGTTCGAATGATAACCCACACAACATTTCCCTCAGTGTAAGTGATTATCATTGCAATCTTCTTGCAACCATTTGTTGCATTCGATGTACTGAATTTAGTCACACTTAGGACCTTTTTTAGAAGGAAAGTACCCTTTACTCACGCCTCAAAAATCGTCTTTATTATCCTCATCAAAACTGTCACCACTGGTATCTGTAGGAATTTCCTCACTTGAGAATGACAAGCTTCTTTTTCTTCTGTTTTTTCAAAGATTTCTAGTTATTAATATTATCTTGTTATTAAGAGTAATAATTATTAATTTAGTTTTTTTTATTAGTTTAATATTGATTTCAATTATTAATTATAATTATAATTTTTGTTTTTATCATAAATTCAATTTAATTAATAATAATAATTATTATCATTATTATATGTAT
The DNA here is from genome assembly GCA_019973935.1 of Trichonephila clavipes. Classification (NCBI taxonomy): domain Eukaryota; kingdom Metazoa; phylum Arthropoda; class Arachnida; order Araneae; family Nephilidae; genus Trichonephila; species Trichonephila clavipes. Next base: position 529,658 of record BMAU01018907.1, read on the forward strand.
TTATATTTTATAAGATAATATTCAGTGTTATAAAATAAAAAAAATTAAATTTAAAGTTCATTTAATTTATTTCTGAACCATGTGGAGTCTTCCCCCAAGTATAGATGAAAGATGCCAAACAAGTTTATTTCCTTATTGCTGCAGTGTTATGGTCTCTTCTACATGCATCGTATGTGTAATGTAATGCTTAACTCACTTATATTGCTAATATCTTATTTAAAATAACAAGTACGTTTATAAACTTTAAATATGAGGAACAAAATACAACCCCTGACAATAAAGTTTGGTGAATTAAGTCAGAACGGCCGATCTGGCAACACTGGCGAAACAAAACGCTGCACATGCATAGTGGCAGGTGTTGCCCATCTATCCCCACCATTGTTCAGTTGAGACTCATTTGTGTTCCGTGTAAGAGTTGTTTTACAAAGTGCTTGTTTATTACGATAGTTCTTAACTGAGAACATTAAAATGAAGGAACAAAAGATCATTTTAAAGTTCGTTTTTAAGCTTGGCAAGACATTAAAAGAAACTTATGCGATGCTGGTACGTGTTTATGAAAACCCAGCACTGTCCATGAAGCGTGTGTACGAGTGGTTTACTCGTTTTCGAGAAAGCCGGTAAAGTGTTTCTGACATCCCCCGTAGTGGAAGATTGGCGATCTCCGTCAGTGACGAAAAAAATTGAGAAAGTAAGGTGATTAATCCCTAAAGATCGTCTGTGCATGATTGCTGTAGATTAACGGTGAATCCGTGCGACAAATCGTTACTCAGAATTTAGAATTGTTATCGATATGTTGAGGATATTCCTAACATCCAACGAAACGTGACGAGGCTTTTGAACTCCATCCCAATAGAAGACTTCTTGCAAAGTTTCCAAGACTTATACAGAAGATTTCAGGGGTGCATAGCTATGAGAGGTGACTTTTTCAAAAGGCAGTAAAGTAAATTTGGTTAATATTTCGTATACGTTAATGTTACAGGGCTATTCACACCGAACTTTATTATTAAAGGTTGTATTATTAAAATTGTACTCCTCACTTTAAATGCTAACGAGATTCAAAAGAACGCCAAATAAAGACAATTAATTCAGTTAGATTCAAAAGCTGCACTTAATACCGGCTCAGATTCTTCACACAAGAGGTTTAGTATATTGCAATCTATCTATTCATAAAAGTACTATTAACAAACTTAAGTCCTTCTCCAACTTGGGTCTTCCCCGAATTACCTTATATTTAAGATGCACTTTTGAGTACTTACGAACTATACCGTCCACCAATTTCGCCAAATTAAAAGACATTGCCAAATCAAAAAAATGTCGCCAAATGTGGCATTCCCTTCTGCACGAGCCCGAAAACAAATTTCCCCTCCTGGTCCTTCAGTACTAACTATCCCGTCCACAAATAAATTGGCAAAAATTTAGAATTAAATATTGTACTTAAAAAACACACGTAACGGGCTCTTCCAGCATTTCTTACTATCCCTCCAGGGAAACGCTTTTTAATTGCTATATGATTATAAAGCCTCTTTTCGTGAAGGAACCGTGATTAATGATAATATGAGTTGTTATTTAAAGTCAAGTGAAGAGAGAGAGGGAGTTGATCGTCGTTAGGCCTAAACGGATGTTAGAGTGCTACAGTTATAATAATTGAAGCTAGCAGAGTTTAAGTAAGGAGATCTTACATTTCACGGAACAAGGTATTTCGTCAAGTAAGGGCGAGCAGCATTACTTCGGATTTGACCGTCAATGATATGCGATTCAATTAGTTGTTATAGTTACTTAGCTTAGTAATTAGGCTGACAGCCCATTTTGCTTAATTCCTTAACTACTGATTAAAAAAAAGTTAAGCGATTCCCTCTCCAGCACCACCTGTATTACATAAGTGCACACATGCGGTGTATTATGAGAGGGAAAAAGGCATAAATAGGCAAATTTTTCTCTGAAACAAGTAAATCCTTCGTAAACACTGTCGAGGTCATTTTATCGCATTCCGAAGCCTTTGGAAATGTTTTACAGATATCATCCCAAAGGAAAGAATCGTATTTCGGAAGGACGGATATATCCTTTCGGGGCACATAACGCATTGGTTGAGCAAGAGAGATATATATGCTAGTGACACTTAAAGTATCCGACTACGTTTGGAACCGTGGTTTTAAAAAAGCGCATAAATGGATAATTTTCATGATATTTAGTGTCACTCAGATTAGAATACATGCATAAAATTGTTTTAAGGACATTTTGACAAAAAACATTTATTTATATATAATATTTTGGCGAAAAATTAACTTAGAATAATCTTTTTTCTAAATGTTCTCCTTTTGTGAAAAATGGATTATGGATCTATTTTAATAATATTTTGCCTGTATATAGCTCAGACCTCTCTACAGAGGCTCAACTAGAATTTTTGAAAAATTCCCATTATTTTCAGAGTTACCACCCATTGAAATAATTATTGGTGTTTTTTTCTTAAAATTGCTCCCCTCTGTAGTCGTAAAATATGAATATAAACCCACTTCTAAGTTATATATTTCAAAAGTTCTAGTTGAGCCTCTGAATAGAGATCTGAGCTATATACAGGCAAAATATTATTATAATAGAAGCATTTTTCACAAAAAGAGAACATTTGGAAAAAAGATTATTCTAAGTTAATTTTTCGCCAAAATATTGCATTTAAATAAATTTTTTTTAACAAAATGTCCTTAAAACAATTTTATGCATATATTCTAATCTAAGTGACACTAAATATCATGAAAATTATCAATTTATTTGCTTTTGCAAAATCATGGTTCCGAACGTAGTCGGATACCTTAAAGGGTTCAAGAACCTCTTGATACTAATTTCAAAGTCAAATAAAGGGATTGATTTAATTAAAATGTCTTTTGATTCTGCGCAATTAAATTCATTAGCAACCTCAGGTCGCAATATACGTACACTTGAAATAAACGAAAAGTCTAAGAGAAATTGCATTATTCAAATGGCCATGTTGCAATTCCGTTGTTCTGGTTATAACTTCATCAGATTGACGGGCCGTATAGAACAGTGATACTCAACTTGCGGCCCAACGGGCTTTTTTAAGTGTTCCAGTTATGGCCAATTGCTCTGAGAAATTCGTTTATTTATGAAAAAATTTGATGTGAAATTCTTTAAGAAATCAAATATATCAACTTTGCTTTCTACTGTCGATGTCGTATGGGTGCGAGTTTATATTTGTTTACTCTTATTAGTGATAACAGACAACAGTGGAATAGCTACCATTCTATGAGTGGAACTAATTTTTAACTATCTTTTTTTATCTTGCAAGTGAAAAATATTCAAAGAAAATAGGTTATTTCAAGACGATTGGGAAGCTGACTATTTTGTAGTGATGGATCGGCAATTGTTTGATTTGTCACGTGTTATATTTAAAAAATACCAATAAGCAGGAATCACACATTCAATGACATTTTTCCTCAAAGATCTCTTTCAAGAGGTGATAAATAGGCTCTGACGGGGCTTTATCGCGTTCTTCCTATTAGTCCTCTTGAGGAATCTTTGGCACCAGAATTGAGTTATTTCATATTGAATCCTCTCAAGAAGAAACCGCGATATGCAGATTAGTTAATAGATATATAATGGAGCTTTAGAATTCGCATGGTAGAAGAATGGTAGAACAGGAGAAGAGACAAAAAGCTGAGATGTGTGTGCTGAACGCCGTGAGCTGTTGGTAAGATATTAAATATAGAAGCCTAATTATGGGACGGGCCTTAGCATGTTAAGGAATCCAAGGCAGATAAAGATTCTTAGGATAACTTCTCATAAAGATAAGTGATTAGGATTCCATGCGCTATTTAATTAAGATTTAGAAATATGTTGTATTCCTCCTGATTGCATCCCTATAGTAAAACTTGTGTTGTTTTGATCAATATATTGGAATAATAATACATTAGATTTATTATGGCGAATTTGAGTGATCAATCATTTCCTCCTACAAATCTAGATCGCGTAGATGGAGAGATGGTACCCCTGGGTCGTGGGGTATCACAAGGCTTCCTTGTGAATAATCTTTACAATAGCAAAAAAGTGTTTTGTCAGTGGTAACAAAGGCACCCTATGAAATTTGTTATATAATTATGAACAGTTTACTGAGATGCAGAAATTGTGAAAGAATGATTTTTAAATGCTTCCAATTTAGAAAAAATTAGTGACAAAAATAAAAAATATAAAAAAATAATCATTAAAAAAAGCAAAATAAGAGTTTTAATATTTCGATCAATTTCCACATTTAAAATTTTCAATATTATCTTTGTCTTAAAGTGGCGTTCTCAAACTGTGGGGCGCGCCCCCCTGGATGGGCATGATAATCCTACTAGGGGGGCACGAGCATATCAAAAAGTCGAAAATAAAAAATATTAATTTAATGAAAGGAATTAGAATGAAATACATTCTGAGTTAATAAACAATATACACATTTATACAATCATATAGTAGGCATAAAAAGCATCAGAGTACTGCACTATGCATTTGATTATTAATTCATCAATATTAAGTTAAGGAGAAGGTGAATAATTAGTAATGCTCCATTGGCTTGTCACATGCAAAGTTGTATGCCCAATTTAATACTTGTCTGTATAATTTATACAGTTTGTAATCAAAGTCGTATTGTAGCTTTAGCGTCAAAATATTACTTAATTCAGTATTGTATGAAGGGGGGCTCCATGAAAATTATGACTGAAAATTGGGTCGCCAGCATTGAAAGTTTGAGAAGCACAGTCTAAAAGCATTACCCCCCACCCATTGATTCTCATGTTGCGGCCCACGTGAAATAGCCATCTTAAGTATGCGGCCCGTGCGTAATTGCTAACATAAGAATGAGGCCTGGCAGAAAAAAAGGTTGAGTACCCCTGATATAGAATAACTAAACAGAGTTTATTGTGACATGGAAATAGACTAAGGAGATTTTACAATTTGAATTCCTGCTGTGGGACGAGAACGGAGTGAAACCGTAAAGCTAGAGACAGAAATTTTCAGCGAACTTCAATAGCCGTTGATTCCTTGTTCTTGTGTTTGACCTCCCGCAGTTAATCCGAACTTATTGGGCATGCTCAGACATCTTTAATGTTTGTTGTTTTACCTTTTTTCTGTGAGAACCCGTAGCCTTTCGATTACTTAAGCATTAGAGCTGAATTTTTGGTAATATTCCTATGTATTCTATTCCATAGAAGATATATCACAAATTTTAATCATTTTTCAAAACAAAATAGGTGAATAATGTTACAGATTATTATAAACAATGTTATTTTTTTTAGCAAAAGTGGCAATAGTGTTTCACTTCGTTATAGGTTGCTTATTACGATATTTGGCGAATTTTTTGATTTAAAGAAATTAGTCGACGGTATAATGTGTAAGTACTTATATTTGTTACTATACATATAAGAGCTGTTATTGCCCCCTATTATCTTAACAAGGACGACACTGTCTATTGTTTATAGTCAAATTACAATTATTCTGCCCCTTTTACCATCCAAAATCAAATTAATTTGCAATCGTCACACTGAATGTTAATATCATAATAAGACAGCAGTAGTTTGTTATAGTACCAAAAATTAAGCTATGATTGTTTTAAAAATATTATTTTTTTCATCTAAAACTTTTGCAGACGATATCAGGAAGTATGATTACATAAAAAAATTAGAATTTTTATATATCAATACAAATGTATATGTGCAACTTCTGTTTCTTCAAAAAACACATGTTGAATCTACGAGCATTTTCTGAAAATACATAGGTTATAATTATTCAATAAAATTTACTTCCTATTATTAAAATATGTGATTTTCATTTCTTTATTATTGTAGCTGTTAAATTTGAAATTCTTTAATTTCTTTGATTTGATTCAGTGATTTTCTTTCCAGCACCAAAACATTGCCTGAATTCAGTGAAGTATATAATGGCTGGAGGAAGTGTAGTAAAACCGCAGAATTTTGAGTTCATATATCAACTACTCAAAGATGTCAATTTCTTTAATAGTTACGGTAATTATATATATATTAATCACTCTTATATATAACACTAACCGTTACCTTCCTGCTTCGCTGGATATTTCATGATGTTGAATGAAAATATACAGTGTATACATACACTCTTCTGCGAAAAAAAGTGAAGCACCCTGAAGGAAGTGGTTGTTTTTAATAATATTAAATATGTGTACAGCTCATACACAGATAATAAGATTATACAAATATCAAGGACATAAGGCCCCATCCACGGCTCACAATTTTAGCTAGAATGTTCAAATAAGTAGTTGGTAGAACCACCCCTGTTGGTGATACTTGCTTGTATACGTCTCGGTGAAGAGTGATAGAGGCTCCTAATGTCATCCTGCGATATATTCCGTCCCGCATGCACCAGTTGTTGCTCCAGATCTGCAATATTTTGGGGTGCCCGAATCTGAAGTCCAAACGTGTCCCAGACATGCTTGATTGATGAGAGGTCTGGGGACCTTACTGGCCAAGGCAAAGTATTAACGACATGAAGGCAGTTCAGAGATATACCAGTGGTGAGGGGACTGGCAATGCGTTGTTAGAAAATACCCCTGGACGACGTGCAATGGAGGATAATACAACTGGCCGCAGGATGGTATCAACATATCGTTGAGTTATTAAAGATGTATGGAGGATGACTAAAGATGACCTGCTGCCGTTTGAGATAGCACCCTATACCGTCACACAAGGGGTTACGGCTGCATGCCTTTGTAAAACAAATGCTGATTGAGACCATATGCCTCTGCCTTTTAAGACATGGAGACGATGGCCATCTGCTTCAAGAGTAAAGTGAGATTTATCGTTGAACACTATGCGATGCTCGTCCGATGGCAACCATGATCATTGGTTGGGACACCCCTCCAGACGTTTATGCCGATTTTGTGGGGTCAAAGGTAGACGTCTCAAAGGCCGCTGCGAACGTAATCTCGCCTCAGCCAAGGGTCGTGAACTGATGGAAGGTACCATTGGTGGCAGGAAGAGGCTGTTGGTTTGTCGCTGGCCTTCTGCACCCAAGGTTGCGGGTTCCATCCCGGCCCAAGTTGGTGGATTTTCATGATGCAGAAAATCGACAGAGACCCTTTCGTATTATTATACGGCTTGCAAAAGATCCTTAGAGTGTCTGTTTTGTTTGAATGCTCTAGGCAAAATTAAATCTTAGTACAGGTTTGGATCGTTAGAGCTCTGGTGCTCCCCTCTGGGAAAGAAACTGTGTGTTAAAAGTACTTGCGGTAATTGGTATCGCATATACAGTTCCACGCTAAAAAGTAATACCAGCTCCTGGGGAATGTACTAGGTCTGCAAAGGTTAAAATACCAATGCAAAAAAACATTGAATAGTAGACAAATACCGTTGAAGAAGTTCGGGCCTGTTGAATAATCATCCGATCTTGAATCGCAATTGTGCATCTTGTTCTTTCGGAGCGTTCATTTCAGCGATAAGTTCCTGATAGCAACCGTTGCTGCAAGCACTTTTGAACAGCTGTGTCTGTACGTTGCAGGTGTGTGACGACCTATTTCTCGGTATGACCACCCAGTTTCACGCATTCCAACAATGTGACCCCGTTCGAAGTCATTCAGTGTCTTATATGGTCTTCGAAAACGTCGAGATGACATTATTCGTTCCTTCTTCAGGAAATCACAACAACGAAAACGAAGAAAGATAAATTTTCCCCTTCTATTATCGGTTTTAAATTTTACGAGTTGCTCATCAGAAACGAGTACTGCGACAACAATTCCTGTTCATCGACCTTGAAAATTTGATCATTTGCATGTTTGATCAAGATGTCATTGCTTACAAAATATGATATTATGATTTTACGAAATGAGATATTATTTTTAATGTTTTAGAAAAAATATTAAAATATATAAATTGAGACGAGTTTCGAAGTAGGATTTATGAATTAAACCTCATAAATAAAGGAGATTCGAATTACGAGTAGGTATTATTTAAATTTTTATATATATATATATACAGGGTGTCCCCGAATTCATGGTACAAATTTGAAGGGTAGGTACAGGTACATTTTATAGGAATGTATGAGCGCAAGTGATGTGGTAAGGCACTAACACAAAAAATAAGAAACAAAAGGAAAGACAGTTTATTAAAAGTATCATTGACAAGAGAAGTGTTTACTGTAACTGTTCAGCACATGAGCTAGGAAGTCCAACTGCAGTGTACTTTGCTGTATCATCCATAGTCTGCTGGATTCAAAGCTTGTACCAGCGTTTCTTAAATTGTGTAGCGTGATAACTCTACAAGGAAGGCGCGACCATATTGAAAAGTCGAAAACAATAGATTACTTAAAAAATTAATTAACAGAAAGTAAACAAACAAAATGCTTTCTGATATAATAAAATATAAAATATATATTCACACTGATATAATACACTTATAAATGTAATACTTATACTCATAAATGTACAATGTATTTTATTATTAATTTAACAATACTAAGTTAAGAACCAATTTTTGATAATTATCAGTGACCTCATGGGCTTGTATTAACACTTATCTTGATAATTTGTACGGTTTATAACTAATTTCTTAACTGCCGATTAAAAGTTACGCGATTCGCTCCCCAATGCCGGATTTTGATGGGTTTTATAGGGGAGGGGGAGGAGAAAAGGAAAAAATAAGTAAAATCCTCTGAAATATAAGTAAACCCTTCACCAACACTGTCAAAGTCCTTTTATTGCATCCCAAAGCCTTCGGAATAATTTTATGGATTGCGCTGCACGGAAAAGATCGTACTTCGGGAAGACGTATCTATACGTCCAGAAAATTAATACTTTGACTGAGCGAGACGTTTATATACGACGGTGGTACATAAGAGGTTAAAATCATACTGAAGCTTTAGTGTCAAAGTATAGTATTATTGAATACAAAACATCGTTATAGTATGGAGGGGGCGCGATAAAAAAGATGATTGAATAGTGGGTCACGTGTAATGAAAGTTTGAGAAGCACTGGCTTATACTCACTGAAAATGGATGAGGTGTAAGCAATTTTCGATGAACACTCTACAAATGGTCTGATGACTCACACTTTCGTGATGAGAAACATTACTTGTATTTGACTCCGGTCTATCAGCCACAACATTCTAGATGCTTTCTTCCAGGCTTGGACTGTGTACAGCTCTTATTCGATCAGCATCATAATCACTGAAAAATTATATGTAATCCGCCATTCATCGATCAGGAAACGGAGCGTGGTACATTCGTAGTGCAGCTCTGCGTCTACAGTTTTCACGGCCTTACATGTAATGTATGTCTGTATTTTCGGCATATGTTAAGTCTCCCATCATAGGCGTCGGCACAATTGCGAATAGCGATTTCTCTTACTGAGATGCATTATGTTGAGCGGTGGCTAGACATCTATTGCCTCCTACCGGCAATGCAAACAACCGGTAACTTCATTTTTCTTTTCTTTTCTTTTTCTTGTTTACGCCTCATCACGTTACTTGCGCCCATACGTTCCTGTACAATGAATGATTGTTATGTTGTCCTGTACCTACACTTAAAATTTGTACCATGAATTCGGGACACCCTTTATGTGTGTATGTGTACGTTTTTTTACATATATATTTATATATATTACATATATAAATGATTGAGATCCAGCATTAAGCGCTCAATTGTATCGAAAAACACTCTTATAATTCTCACTTCTTGACTTAGAAAGAACATGAACTGAATTTCTAAAATTGAATCATAATTATCTTTCACGCCACCGTAACTCCATTCCCTATTGTGGATTATTACAAAACCTACTCTTAGTGGAGATATACTCAACTAAATAAACCTGATTGCCAAATTTCAAGTTTAAGTCTAATAGTTCAAAAATGTATTTTTTTATTAGTATGCCTCGTAATTCTCCTTATTTACGAAAGACACGTTAACAGAGGATTTCAGTTTTAAAAAAAGCATTCTCACCAAATTTCTTTACTGTAGGTCTAGCAGTTCGAAACTTTTTTTTATCTATGTGCTGTAGTAACTCCCCATAACCCCCATAGGAGTCAGTTTCTGTAAAATCCGTTCTTAGTGAATCTCTATTCTACAAAAGAAGCATACTTACCAAATATCAGGTACAGGAGTCTCTCAGTTAAATAAAACAGGAATTTTTTTTATCTATAACGCCCCCTTAACTCCTTGCAAACCCTTTGGAAGTCAATTTTCGCAGAACCCCTTTTATAGCCGGTTTCTACTTCATGAGAGGAATCTTTCTGCCAAATTTTAAGGATTTAGGGTCTAATAATTCAGAAGATATGATAAGGGAGTGAGTTAGTCGTTTTTCTCCTTTATATTCGTAGATTTACAATGAAATGAAAAATAAAAATGGGAATGTTTGTAGAGATCGAGAGAATTAACGTCTTTATTCAGAATAGCTTTTGTATGAAATACCATTCTTTGAGCTTTCTTTGTCCACAGGTTGTACAGAAATGACTGGAGCAGTTTTGGTCGGAGAAATGTCTTTGCCCGTTTACAAAGGAGAGATTAACACAGTGGCTCTAGGTATGGCCATTGACATTCTTGATGATGCTGGTAAGTTCTCAAATATATTATTAGAACGAGCATTTAAGAAAATTTTGTTGTTTATTTTTAAATATTTGTATCTAAAGTGAAGAGAAATTAATTTGTGCTATCAATCAGTGATCGGATTTATACTTCAAATACGTAAGATATGAAAATATGGGGCTTCCCCATAAGATGAATAATATTATTATAGCTCAGCATTGCACGTTTTTTTCCTGAGGAGCAGTAAAACCTGTTTTTGTGCGTTCTATTTTTATGCGATTTCCTTTTTGTGCGATTTTTATGTCCGATTTTTATGTGTGATTTTTTATGTGCGATCTTTTTTTTTTATGCGGAGTATGAATTTCAATGGCTTTGGCGCCACTGTAATGTTTTATATCTATTTACTAGTGACGTAACGGAGAATGTTGGGACCCCTCCTCCCCCCTGAAAGTCAGGTTTTGACTTGAATATTTCATAAATTGGGTAAACACGTGTTTAGCGTTAGTCAGGCCTTGGACCCCTAGAGGTCCTCCCCCCCCGTGGAAGAACTCAATGGCTTTGGCTCCCCTATAATGTTTTATATCTTGTTATCAGTGGTGTAACGGAAAATATTAGGCCCCTTCTGAAAGTCAGGCTTTGCCTTTAATATTTTATAAATTGGGTAAATATGTATTTAGTGTAAGTCAGGGCTTGGGCCCATAGAATCCCCTCCCCGAGATGCGGGTGTGTACCTTACGCCACTGAAATGTAGATACTTCAAGACTCTCTGTTAATTTGTTATAAACAGTCACCCAACAATGCGCATTCAGTTGCTTTCTCTCAACGCTCCAGCAGCCCTCGCTTGATTGAAGACGAAACTTTCAATGACAGTAACATTATGAATAATTTGATAGATTACGAAGACGGACAAGAAGAACCCGATTCTTTGAGAGTGGATAAAAATATGCAGGGATCCAGCTTTCCAACAAATTGGAAAAGCATTTTCTTCAAATGGATACCAATTAAGAAAGGAGTATAAAATTCCAAAAAGGGCTTCAATCATGTATCTCTGGTTATCGTGACATTTACAAGCAACTGACCACCCGACCTTCGTCACAAAAACTCATCTCTTACTTTACGTTGCCAAAAAATAAATCAATTGAAATTGTACCTTCAAGTGACGAAAGCGATTTTGAACTTATTCATTACAGGGCTTTGGATTACGATGAGTAGCAGTGAATTATGTATGTGCATTTTGAAAACTTATCAGTGTATAAAATGAGAAACTATATATTTTAAAAATGTTTCCATGTGTAATATTTAATTATTTATTTGGTTAAGGAAGTACTCTTAAATAAATTTCGTAAATAATTGGAATATTTTATGACTGCGACTCTTTTTATGCTGTCCCTATCCGCCGCAGGAAAAAAAAAAATTTCTTTAGTATTTCCACGAATTAGTTTGTTTTTATGTAAGAATTTGTGAAATTTTTGAATATTTTTTCGTGCGTTTATCTTTATGCGGTTGCTATCTACCACAAAATCAGGTTCAATTGTATAACATTTTCCCTCTTTTTTCCCCTGAGAAATCTCCTCTTCCGCTCTCGAAATTAGAATTCTTTGGTAATTTCTATAATCATATCACTAAAATTCTTTGTTTAGAATTTCTTCCACATCCTCCTTCAGGTGGAAAATTTCTTTTCCTTCCTTCTCCATTTGGTAGATCGAAAAGGGAGAGGGGGTGGGGGTGGGGGAAGAAGAGGAACTTGATGGTACTTCCGACGAAAGTGAATATGCAATTTGCAGTTACATAAAAAAAGATAGAAGACTTTAGAAGCAGTTCTTTTACAAGCTATTGGTATCCAAGCCCTTGGACCACATAAATCTCTAAATTCCTTGTTTTGAGATTAATTTGAATTAGGAAATGGTAATGTAAGAAAACATTTTTTGTTATGAACTCAGTTTCAAAAGAAATTAAACAAGAAACATCCTTCTACAAAAATGAAAATTATGAAAAAATACCTTTAAAAAAAGCATCAACTGTAGGTATGTCAAATTCTTTCTTCAAACAATTTCAAAACGTTTTGTTCTAATTCATTGAAGTCACGAAAAAGGATGGTACACGGCAGTTCTGAAAACTGTTAATTTTATTTTCCACCCTGTGTTTTAGAAAGATTTTTTGTCAATATTTTCATTATTATATATAGACCTACCTAAAATAATTTAGCTGCTAATTATTTTTTTTGAGCTCATTCACAATTAGCTATACTATTAGTTCACTCTCTCCCTATATTTATATCTTGTTCAAATTTTCAATCGTTAATAAAATATTTTCAATTCATCCATTCAAATTCAAATACATTTTTTAAACTTGTAGTGGATGATACTTGATGTAATACAGTTTTTTCACAAATATTAATTCATTCATTAAATTAAAAATATGAATAAATGGTAACAACTAAAAATAATAGTCCAACAGCATATAAAAAAGGAAAACCATTCATTGTGTCCCTGTAGCGCAATGCATAGAGCATTGAACTTCTAATCCAATGGTCGTGGGTTCGAATCCCACCTGGGATGGTTTAATTTCTGAGTATGCGATTTCTTTTTGACTACACTATTTTAATTGAATAATTAAATTTAATGAGAATGAATAAATAATAACAAAAAAACAAAACAAAATAGTCTAGCACCATATATAGAAAGGAAAATTGATAGGAAAATCGCGTTCTGTTTCGTTACTCAATATTGTGATTCTGTCATATATATATATATATATATATATATATATATATATGATATATATATTTATATAAATATATATATACATATTTATAATTGAAACTATTTAATAAAAGGTAACTAAAATAAAATTTTCTTTGTTGACCTAAGTAGGAATTGATTTAATTTTTTTATATATATACTAGAGGACCCGACAGACGTTGTCCTGTACACACATCTTAAATTCAAAAATTCCAAATTTTTATGAATAAGCTTTAACAATCAGGACCATTTTGAGTAACATTTGTATTAAAAAGTTATTACAATGTCTAACATCATTACATGTACGGTTATCACAATTCAATCAATCGATAGCGTGTGAGTATATGTGCATACTATGAGTGAAGTTAAATGTAAAGGCTGTGTGAATAAAAACTTAAACTTGTTTTAATTAAAAGTGAAAAAGTTAAGACTCAAACAAGTTTATAACAGGTATATTTATTAAATTGTACATAAACTTAATTTATTCTAATGCCATTAGATGTACAATATTTTTGGTTAATCCTTGTGGGGTATAAACAAATAAATTCGATGGTTTTCCAACTCTGGAACACGCAGCATATAATTGGCCGTGAGAAAAGCAAGGATTTTCTAAATTCAAGCCACACAAATCTTCATTGTTTGCCCTTTTGATTATTAATGGTCATAACAAATGCCAAGCGAATTGGAAATTGTAAACGTTTAAATGGTATAGGTGAATCTGAAGGAATCATTGGGATCCGTGGTAGAAGTACAACTTCACCTTGAAATTTTCCAATTAAAATAGTGGCTTCAAGAATGTTGCCCATGACTTTTTTTATGACTAATTGCGTGCCATTACACAATTTCGGTGGGTTCAAATTTCGAAGCAAAATTTTGGGCGAGCCAATCTTCAATCGCAAATTATGTGGTGGCATTCCCGGTAAATCCAGTGAATTTAAAAACTTTACAGGATAATTGACTACTTCATCAGGATCAACAACAGTGACAATCGATTTGAGTGTAATTTCATTACCAGGCACACAAACTATTTCCAATAAGAAATAATTTTAAATAAAAAAAAGTTTAATAATGCGTGTATTCAATTAGCTACACAAATAGATTTGTAGGTTAGGATAATTGTTGCCAACGCACGTGTAAATTTAATTAGAAAATCATGTAAAATACTCACTTCAATTGCATATTAAATTTGGAGAATGTATGGTTTTTTATGCCCACTTCAAAACTTTTCAAACACTAGTTACATCTGAATGTAATAATTTAATTAACACACGATTTATTTCAACAAAATAATAACCCGAAGTGACAAAATACTTTCCTGAAATGATCACAGCACCGAATGTCGGGACCAACTTGAATTATAATAAAAGATTTTTGAATATTCGATACTGCGATCTTAGCGCAGTCTGCCGAATCCAATATAAAACATTCCAAGATCAAACAATTTATAAATAAAAAATAAATTAAATAAACATTTCTAAACCGAATTATAAATCTAAACCATTCTCCAGTCCACTGGAAAAGACAAAACCTTTCATCAAAATCGGCCCAGCCGTTTAGGAGGAGTTCAGTTACATACACACGCACAGAAGAATACATATATAGATTATTTGAAAAGATATTAATTAAAAACGCTAAAAAGCGGGAATCGTCTGCATTTTCGTAACAATAAAGACCGGGTTTGGCCAGTTTGGCTGAAAATCAATTTTCGACGCCAACTTACATCTTTTCAATTCCTACTATTATCTCACGATCTCTATACATATTTTATTTGTTTGTTTGTTTATTTATTTATTTAACTTGGTGGAATTTTCAATCGTTAATAAAATACATTTTAAAACGCTCAATTGAGCTGAAAGGAAATGTGCATGATTATTTTGGATGACAATACAATAATTTATAATTATAATTAATAAAAATTAATTTATTAAAACTAATTATTTTAAAAATTACAAATACAGCCACGTTTGCGACTTAGCGACCCTTTTGGTGACTTATGTCAAAATTTGAAAAGGTTTTTTTTCTCACGTGTTAAAGCATTCAGTTGAAAGGAAATTTTATATACATGATTGTTTTGGATGACAATACGATACTTTAATGATAATTAATAAAAATTATTTACCACTTAATGTTGTGATTCTGTCATATGTATATACATATTTATATTAATAGCAACTATTTAATAAAAAGTAGCTAAAATAAATTTTTCTTGGTTGATCTAACTAGGAATTGATTTAAAATAAATTTTTTTTATATATTACTTGTTTATAACAATAGCGTTGTTACAACAATGCAGGTGAATGTTGAGTTGTATTTTTTGAATGTTTTTAATTAATATCTTTTTAACTAATTGTAATATCAGACCGAATTGTGAATCTAAGCCATTCTCGAATTTACTTGAACCCACACAAAAAATTTCATCGAAATTGGTGCAGCCGTTTAGGAGGAGTTTAGTGACAAACACACGCACAGAAGATTTTTATATATAAAGATTACTTGTTTTTATTTTAATCTTGCAATTTAAACTCTTTTTACAAAGAATAGTTTTTCTTGGCGACAAATGGTGACTTGGCATCGCGTTCTCGAACTTGGCGATAAATTTGACAAACGGCGCCCCGCTAACGGAGAAGTACAGATTTCTGAAGTTATATCTACAGTCGACGGGCAATGCACCCATTTTATTTCTTGTTGGTTGTTATTTAGATTTTCACAATCAGTGTTTTTATGACCTAGTTCACAGCAGTCTGAACAAACTTTCAATGTCTTTACTAGCAGCTGACACGTGTCGGCTTTTACGAGAGATTGGAGGAATGTCTGGACTCGGAGTACTTCATCATTTGTGTTATTCTTACTGAATAGGTGATTGCGAAAAACGCTTTTCCGTGAACTGATGAAATCCTTAGAAAATGTCATTAACTCTTTAAAATTATGATAGCTTTATTCGTATATATTTCTAATATTTCTTTTGAAAACAATAATAAAATCCCCGTGCACTATATATTTCTAATGGGCGACAAATTGGTGTTTTACCATTGCAGAACTAATACATTCCCCAGAAGCTGGTATCGTTTTTTAGTGCGGCACAATATAGGTGGATACCAGTCACCGCAGGTATTTTTGATGCCCAGTTTCCACGCTAGAGGAAGGCACCTGAGCTCTGACGGTGCGCGAATCTCTCCTAGGATTTAATTTTGCCGAGAGCATCCAAGCCGAGCAGATAATCTAAGGATCTTTTACATGGCGTATAAGTATATGGCATGACTGCTGTCTTTTTTCTGTATCATGGAAATCCTCTGACCAAGGCCGGGGTCAAACCCACAACCTTACGCGTACAGAGCCAGTGACAAACCAACCACGTCACCCAGTTGACTTATGCGTATATATGCCTTCCTTAGTACATAAGTTCAATACTGCTGACAAGTTCCATATTTGACATTTAGAGGTTCTAAGCATCCAGTTTGAGAAAAGGATCTAAAGCAGGGACGTAACTACCACCATATCAAAAATACTGGGCCCCCAAGCTACAGGGGCGTCAACATATGTAACTACAGTTCCACTAACAAGGCTCTCATATCTAAAAAAAGGGCCCCTAAGTAATTTTGATACAGTTTCTACTCAAGACTAAATACGCCAGTGATCCTAAGTAAAGCCCCTCTATATAACTTTAATGTTAGAAGAGTTTTTGTTAGACCAATATTCGATAAATTTGTCAAGTGCCTAAAGTTTCAGAAATTAATCGCTTGTTCATAGTTTTTTTCAGTGGATTTGAATTCACTTAAGACACTAATTCGCTAGCATTGCCGTCACAAAGAAAACTTTTAACCCTTTAACTGTCAAGTTATTTTAATGATTTGGGAGCATAAATTGCCAAATTTTTTTTATTGCAGAGAGAAGTCAAATATTTCGTACAAAATAAAATATACTCAAAGATTTATGTTCTGAATAAAATGTATAAAATTTTAAAGGTGTTGCAAGAACTGAAAATGTAGTTGAGGTGGTAAAGTTCGTTTCTAGTAGAGTATTATTTTCTGAAAAATAAATAAATAAGAATGGATACCTAGTAATAGTTCAGTAATTCAGTTTTATGTAGTATAACTGGAAACGCTTTTCCAAACCCAAATCACCTACGCAATCATTGTACCAGAATCGTGTTTCCATCTCTTCTTACCCTTTTTTCCATTTGCATCCTTTTTTGAACAACGAACTTTGCATTGCCTTGTAGGCTTATGTTTCACTGGAGTTAGAAGAATATGGTATATAAAATGTCCTCCATTAAGAATGGCAGTGTTCATTGGCGTAACATACACCCCGTAGGTACGCATGTGGCAGGAAAAAGATGTCTTGAGTACCCAATTTGAATATCTGGTATTCTCGGCAAAATTAAATCACGACAATATTTAGCATCCGACGAGAGCTTGAATTAAAATTAATTCAGATTTTCAAATTGGGTAACGAGGCCACCACCTTGAATTGGCTCTCACATTTGGAGACTTGCCGAAAATGTAAAAACTAAACTGCTAAAACACAACCTCATTGGAGAAAACAAAGTTTTTTTACTAATCTTCAATTTTTTTCTTCACGATATATATATTAAACGCGTAGAACACTTTGTCGTTGTAGGAAGATTCGAACCCGGTTTTCTTCCGTTCCGAACGCGAATACTTTATCGATCACGCCAAAACGATCGTCTTCGCGTGATGTCTAGTACTGGTTTATATAGATACCACTATATCATATTTAAATAATATAAAATTAAATTTATACAATAAAAAATTGCACTTTAGAAAAATTAAAAGAAACTCAAAGTTTTTGGTGATAATGACTCAACCTTGTCGTCAAAAATTGTGTTTCTGAACAATAAGGAAATGATCAAGAGAAGTTTATTTTTAAACGAAGAATGAAATGCATTTCTGTGGAATAAAATTAATTATCTTATCACTTATACTATCTTAGTATATTTGTTTAAAAAATGGGTGCAATATCTTTGTAAATGCCAGACAAATTAGGGCAAAAAGCAATTTTTAAATAAAATTCATAAAATGTTGTATTTATGTTTTTGAAACATCGAATAATAAAGTGTTATTTTTATATAGGTAACGTTATGCTTGGCAAAATGGGAGATATAGTACTCTCAAAACCAGTGCCCAATCTACCAGTTGGTTTATGGGGAGACCTTGATGGGTCAGCGTTCAAAGAAAAATATTTTTCTAAATATATAGGTCAAGTATATCTTAAAATTTTTATTTACACAATTTACAGTTCTCTTCTTACAAGCAAAATTTATCATGTGATTTACTTTCCTATTTTTTATGATGTTGTGACATCGCCGCAATAATAATGTATAAAATTGTCGAAGGAAAAAAAAATTAAAGATTAACATTTAATTTTTTTATTGGTTTTGTTTATTAGTCAATATGACACTGTTTATATGTAACTTGATATTTGGACGAAATTTGAATTAAATTTTTATCATATGTAGATATATAATGTGTTTAGGATAAATGTAAGAATTTACTATGTAAGAATGAATTAATTATTGTTTAGACCATGACCATATTTTAAATTTTTTTACACGCTCATTTCCAATAAGATCAATGCTTTTTACATGTCATAAAAATTGATTGTTATTCTTATTTCTACATAGTTTCACAGGATGGCGCCACATTTTTTTGTCATAATTTTACTTTTCTTAAGTTTGTTATTGAATGATTTTTTGGTCTTTTCTTTCCAATAAATATTTTTGAATTTTAATTTTTCCTTAGTTATCCTTATAATTTGTTTTAAATTTTTTTAACAATTTCTCTTTCTATGAGATGCTGTTTTGATTGCTAAGCATTGGGTTGTTTGGAAAGTAATTTCGTTTTTTTTGTGGAAATGAAAGACAGTTTTCGTATAATAAACAAATACTTTATTAAATTATATATTGGCCGTTCTGGTCCAACACCTTTTGCCATCTCTCTGGAAGTAGCATAATTCCACGCTCATAAAATTTTTGGTCTTTGCTGGCAAAAAACTAATCGAGGTGGTTTTTGACCTCCTCATTTGAGGTGAAGGTTTTACCGTCTAAAAATTTTTGGAGTGACCGGAACAAATAATAATCCGATGGTGCCAGGTCTGGAGAATATGGTGGGTGTGGCATTGTATCCCATTCAAGCTGTAAAAGCTTTCGGCGAGGGACCAAACTTGTGTGAGGTCTCGCGTTGTCTTGGTGAAACACTGCACCTTTCCTGCTGATTAGTTCTGACCTTTTCTGTTGAAGTGCATCATTCAGTTTGTCCATCTGATGACAGTAGACTTCATAATTAATCGTTGTGTTATCCAGTAAAAGCTAAAAAAAAAAACGATTCCTTTAAAATCTCACCAAACAGACAGCATCACCTTTTTTTGGTGAATATCGGCTTTGGAAATGGTTTGAGCCGGTTCATCTTTTTTGCTCCATGACCTTTTTCGTCTCCAGTGATGATGCGCTTCAAAAACGGATAATATTCGTGACGTTTGAGAAGCGAATTGCAGACGTCAATGCAGCGACACAGATTTCTCTCTGTGAGAACATGGGGAACCCATACATCGAGCTTCGAGGATGATCTCAGGCCTTTCAAGTGGTCGTAAACTGTTGAATTTGATAAATTTAACCTCAATCCGATCTCACGTGTTGTTATTCGCCGGTTCGCATTAACTAATGCCTTTATCACGTCTTTATCAGCTTCAACCGGCTTTCCCGAACGTGGTGCATCTTCGACATCAAAATTGCCGGATCGAAATTTAGCGAACCAGTTTTGGCACTGGCGTACTGTCAACACACCTTCTCCATACACATCGGTCAATTTCTTTCTGACTTGAACAGCATTTTTACACTTTCTGTAGTCAAACAGTGAGATATGTCGAAAATGCTGCTTATCGCTTTCCATATTTAAAAGAGCACCAACCAAAAACTACTGCGTAGAATTAATTGAAATTTTTCACACACAAGCCTTGCTATATGAGCTCTCAAAGCATGTAAAAATCATACGGCTTAAATGTGAAGTTGGGTGCAAAAAATACAATTAAATCCTCTGTCGGGAAAAAACGAAATCACTTTCTGAACAACCCAATAGAATACTTTATCTTAAGCATTTACTATACTTATTTAGATGTTTAGTTTTTTTAAAACTTTGATGTTGAAATTAATGCTTTCAAATGGCATTGAGTATCGGTAAAACTACCTTATAGTATTCTAAGAGTCAATAATTACATAATATGATTATTACCTCTTGGAGTATTTTTAAAAACTTATTCCTACTCTATTTTTTCTTCCTTTCATCTCAGTTGTTAAGACAAATACAGGTTACAGGAAAAGGTTGGCTGGCCTTAAAATTATGTTTAACTCTAAAATTTTAATTCTCAAGACTAAGAGTTTGCTATGATACGACAGCGGCCATCTTATTTTGACCAATACTGACTTCTTGATGTTTCTACTTATTGTATAGCTTTCTGAATTACATTTATAGCAATTTAGTATAGGATTGATAATTATGTATAATTCTATTAGCTTTATAAGCAAGATATGCGTCATAAGAGCCTAAATCAAGAATTTTGTACAATAATTTTTTTGACTGTATATATGTGTGAAGACTTTTACCGTCATTCCTCTTATCATATCCGTTAGGATCAATTTTAACGAGTTCAAAATATAAAATAATATAGGACTGAACTTAAATTTGAGATGGGTCATTTTTTTAAAAGAAAAAAAATCGTTCATTTTTACTATGAAAAAGGTCAAAGTAAACTAAAGTTCATTATATTATTTTTAAAATAAACTTTCTTAATAAAATATGCAAGAAAATTGGCAATCTTTTAAGGATTATTAATTTTGAAAATTTTTAACACAGATAAATTTGCATTTGGAGACTATGGAATACGCAATCCAATAACAAAGGGTTTCATTATTTGCTGCCGAAGGTAAGAATATTTTAAGAGTTATAAGTCATTAAAAGGTACTTTTCTGTTATCCGGGCTCAAATGTAGCCAATTGTGAACCAAACGGGGACCAAGTCACAAAGCGAAGCGAATGACAAAACAGTCAGCGGAATAAAAGTCGAAAACTTTCAACTAGTATAAGCAAATATTAATTAATTGTAAGCAAGACAAGTTCAACTACAAACAAATATTAATGAACTGTCAGTTTTACTTAAAAAGAATGCATACAATTATTGGTTTTTCCAGAACAAGGTAATGTACTTAAGAATTTGCTCAAATGGATAGTTTACTCTTGTTTTAAAACAAAAATTAAGATGGAGTAAGTGAATACTAACGTCGCACTGTTCAGCTACACGAGGGCTTTTGGTGACGGACCACGTAATTTTGAACCATAGTCAAGTGACGTGGATGACACCTGAGCTGGCACATGCATCGCAGCCCTACACGGTGGGTCTTTTGGTGGTACTGGTCTCGAACTCATGACATGCCTGGCATGATCCGATACCTTGACCATTGGGCTACCGCAGCCCCAAAAATTAAGATGGAAGAAAGAAAGGAAAACGTGCTTTACTTTGAATGAATTCACAGAATGGAGCACATGGCCCCAAACGAACATTGCCATTATGGTTGTAAGAAATTTGACGGAATTCGACATCATTTGGCGATTTTTCGCTTGAGGCCGGTTATCGGAAAAGTACCCATAAAAATTTCTTTTCAATGTTCATTTGCTCTGTTGTAATAGAATAAAACTTATTGAGACAATATTATTTGCGTTGAAGTACATATATTTGTTTATTTATATGTTATAGCTTCTATATGAAGGTCAGTGGCTGAGTGGTACGCGCCACGCTTCTCCGCCACAAGTCCGGGATTCAAATCCCGGGCTGGGAAATGTCAACTCAGCCTTTCGTCCCTGGATCGGGTCAATAAATTAGCACCAAGCTTGCTTGGGAGCTAAACACTAGGGATTTCGCGTGAAGCTGACCATCTGACTGGAACGTCTGCTCATGCATTTCAGCACTCGAGGTCATGAAACGAGTTGGGCACAGTATGTCTTAACTCTCCTAGGCTGTTGCGCCATTGAGTTTAGTTTAGTTTAGCTTCTGCATAAATATATGTTTTTTTTATAAACTTCTCGTTTACGTATTCATAAATATTAAGTTGGTGCATATGAAGTGTCAGATTTTCTTTACATATCAAAGTTTTTCTCCTTGCGTTTTCATCATGCTTTCGTTTTTGGCATAATCTCGTTAATATTCGTATTGTACATTGCTGGAGTCACGTTCTTACAAAGGCGATTTTCTCAAAAAGTGTTCCATTTTCTTATTTGTTTTGAATTTCCAAAGAATATGAATTCTACCGATATTTGTTGAATTATTTTAATGAGAGGAAACTTTGTTACAATGGGGAAAAAGCTACACGGAATTAAAACCATGCGTTTGGAGGAGAATACTGTTAACGATAAAAAAGAGCAGCGTTAGTTTGAAAAATTTCGGATCGGGGAATTTTTCCTACAAAATTATCTTCGTTGAAAACCCAAAATATTTGTAAAAAATGATTCTCTGAAAGCAATGATGGTAATGAATCGATTTGTATTTATTACACTGTATTGATGGAATACTTGAAAAATTAAAAATTGTAAGCCTATCACTTGTTAATTGGCCCCTACGACAAACGTTCTGCTGCAAACGTACAAATATTTTAAGGTATTCGAACACGTTTGGAGTATTTCTTTTTAAAAAATAGCAAACTAAAACATTATAAGTGCTTTTTTAGGAATCATTACTAATAAATACTAACATTTAACTAACAATGTTTAAAAATAAAGCTATAATAGGAATTTAAAAAAAAATTCGATAAGTAAAAATTTCGCAATATCTTTGAAAAACTTCAAAGCAATCAGAGAGAAAAGTAATAAACTTATATTAGCAAAAGTATTACTTAAACAAATTAGTGGCGTTTGTCTAAAAAATGTATTAAAATGTTACTGGTTTATTAAAATTTAAAAATTTTAGATTTGGTTGAGTAAATATTATATGAAATGTGACATTCCTTATGAGTCCATTATTTATAGAACAAGCCATAACTCGAAGACTTTAAACAATTGAAATGATCCCTTCTGGTTGGTTATAGAACCCGTTCTGGTTGATCTAAGTTTATAAAATTGATTGTAACTTGGACAATAGGTCAGTGCTTCTCAAACTTTCAATCCTTGCGACCCAATTTTCAGTCATAATTTTCTTCGCGCCCCCCTACTCCATCCAAACAATAACAATGTATAGAATTCTATAATAATGTACTTTGACGTAAATCTACAATACGAATTTAGTGTGGTGTGGAAGTTAGGAAAGGGGGTGCCAGCTCAGGTGTCGTCCTCGACACTTGACCATGGTTCAAAATTACGCGGTCCGTCGACAAAAGCCCTCGTGTAGCTGAACAGTGTAACGT
Source organism: Trichonephila clavipes (assembly GCA_019973935.1). Classification (NCBI taxonomy): domain Eukaryota; kingdom Metazoa; phylum Arthropoda; class Arachnida; order Araneae; family Nephilidae; genus Trichonephila; species Trichonephila clavipes. Next base: position 553,330 of record BMAU01018907.1, read on the forward strand.
TAATATTCAATCAATCAACAATACGAATTTAATTATAAACCGTAAAAAATATCAAGATAAGTATAAATTTTTATACACTGCTAGACAAATGCTAAGGACGGATCACAAATTGCTATGTAGCATAACATTAAGCGAGACATGAGGCCTAGTAGGATAAAATATAGTTGCCACACTGTTCAGACATTAGAATAAAGAATATTTATTGTTCTGGAAAGTACAAAAGCCGTGAAACATTTGAAAGAAAAAAAATGTTCATTTGATCTGCGTACGGAGAAATAGAACAATGCATCTAAAAGTCAGCAGGCACCTTAAATAAAGGTATAAGTACGGGATATGTCCACCGGGGAGTGTGATGCAACATTCCTCACGTCGTACCATACTTTGCACAACATTATCCAGCAGCTGTTGAGGCAATTTATCCCATTCCTCTGTGAGTGCACGGATGAGGGTGTTCTTGTTTGTCGGAGGATAGTTTCGACCAGCAACTTGCCTCCCCAAAGCATCCCACACATTTTCAATGGGGTTTAGATCTGGAGAACGCGCTGGCCATACGAGACGTTGAATACCCTCGCTGTCTAGACAATCCTGAACAGCGAGTGTTCGATGACATGTTGCGTTGTCGTCCATAAAAACAAATTTATCAACGACAGCACCACGGAAAAGACGAACATGAGGAAGTAGAACTTCATCAATGTATCTTTGGCCCGTCATAGTCCCATTCGCAACCACATGTAGGCGCGTGCGGCCATTGATCATGATGCCGGCCCACACCATGATACTGCATGTCGGATATCGGTCCTTTTCCTGGATAATTTCTGGACGATAAGCAGTACCACTCTCGCGCCAGATCAGTTGGCGTTTACAATCCGATGACAGACTGAACCTACTCTCATCTGAGAATAGTACGCATGCCCAGTTCTGTTCAGTCCAATTGTGATGCTCACGACACCATTGCAAACGGGCAGTACGGTGCTGTCTGGTCAATGGGACACACACAACAGGTCTGCGTGCGTATAGTCCTCCTCCCCTCAAACGTCCGGCAACAGTTTTTCGGGAGATCTGCTTTCCTGAGGCAGCAAGAAACTGATTTGCCACCTGCTGAGCTGTGGTGCGCCTGTTCCTTTTTGCTGATATAGGACGATATATCTGTCTTCTGTAGGCGTCGTACTTCTAACACGACCTCCCCCGTGCCGTCTATTACACATTCCAGTAGTTTTAAATGACTTCCACAGCCGTAAAACAACGCTGTGAGCGATGTCGAACTCCCTGGCAACATCTGTTATTTTTCGCCCTTCTTCGATCTTTCCAATAATTCGGCCACGCATAAAATCATATATGTGATGTCGGGAAGACATTCCAAAAATTTTACTTTCGTCTATTAAATCTTTCCTGTAAAACTTTGACTTGAAACAACAACTGTCCACACGCGTCAAAACCTTTAAAGCGCTTATGAACGCTATCACGTGATGAACAGCCGTGGAAAAAAATTTGTGTACTCATACTTCTTCTTACTAATATCCCGCACTTATTCTAATTTTCCACATTTTGCTTCCTTTCATTTTGTGGTTGCTATGGATGAAAGTGTTATCCGTCCTAAACAATTGTCCAGCAGTGTATATGACAAGCCCATGGGGTCACTAGTAATTCTTAAGCTTGTTCCTTAACTTAATATTGTTAAATTCATTATAAATACAGAGTACAGTTATGATACATTTATAAGTATATTATATCAATATGAATGTATATTCTATTTTTTATTATGTCAGAATGTATTTTGTTTTGTTTCCTTTCAGTAAGTTAATAATATTTTTTAAAAAATAAGGTTTCATATTTTTGACTTTTCGATATGCTCGTGCCTCCCTCGTTGGGTTATCATGCCTCCCCTAAGGGGGCGCGCCCCCAGTTTGAGAAACGCTACACTAAGTAACGTAGAAACAAAACAAAGTATGTTTTCTAAAGCCAAAACAAAAACAATAAAATAAAAAACAAAAAATATGTGTTTTGAGCGAATTTGGTCATTTTAACGAGTTCAGATATCTATAAATGAATGAAAATGTGAAGTTTTGTAGCACCCAGCTTATTCACCGGATCTTTCACCAATTGCCACTTTCATTTCTTAAAACATTTAGAACAGTTTTAAAGGGCTGAGCATTATAAAAATAAAAGCAGCCTGGAAAATTCCAAATCAGAGTTAATTGATTCTTAAGATCAGAATTCTTATAAGACAGGCATTTAACCATTAAAATCTCATTAAAGAAGGTGTATTGAAGTGAACGGAGAAAAATTTGATTAAAAAGGTTTTGAGAAAAAGATTTATGCATTCACTTAAAAATCCAATATTTCAAACGCACTAACCTAATAAAAATAAATGAATGACATTTTAGTATAATATAAAGTGTAAAAATACTTTACTATAATAAATATATTCAGAAGTTTCGCAATTTAGCTACAAGAATGTTGGAAAAAAATAATGATGTAATTATTAATAATTATATCTCGTAAATGGTAAAACATTGAAAGATAATCTTTAAAAGCGTTATTTTTGATAATTAAAAAATATATATATCAGGAAAGGTACGATTCGCGAAAAAGCTGAAATAAATAAATAAATAAAAAATAGCATGTGATAAAATTTTACTTATAATTATATGAGTAATTAATGATAACGAAAGGGGTAAATTTTTTTATAACAAACTAAAACAAAAATGCTAAATTGGCAAAAAGAAATCTATAAACACTTATGAAATTAAATATACTCTTATAAAACTTCATTTTGTTTATTAAACTTTTGCATTTAGCTAATACTTTCTATAAATTTTCAGTTTTTAGGATTTTTTCCCTTCTGACACATCATTAGCTTTTTTTAATATAAATAAATTTAAGATCTTTTTCGAAAATAATGGCTGAAAGCACGTTAAAAATATCAGCAAGTAAAATTAAAATGTGTGCGTGTGTGAATTAAACAAACAGACTTAACTGAAAGTAATATTAAATAGTATAAAAATTAAGTTCTTTTTTTATGATCATATTTAGTGTAACCTCAGTGAATTTTGATTATTAATTTATAAAGTTAAATAGATTTGTGTGAGCGCTGATTGAAAATTAAATAAATATAAATTTGTCTATTTCAGTGACGAAACTTTAAAGCAACGAGGATGTCGGTTTGGTAGTTCCGAGATTTATAATGTTGGTAAGTATTTTTCTGTGATATTTATTGTAAGATTGTAAGTTGTAAAAAGGGAACACAAATAAGGTTTCTCCATTTTTAACAAAATTAGGCATTTAATGTGAAAGAATGGTTCATTGTTTTATTTAAATTACTGCCAAACCTGGACACTAATTTACCCCATCTTTCTGGCAACATACGTCTACTGCTTCAGAAGAACGCTTTATCTTTTGAGGCTGTGCACAAATCAACACAATTTTCTGTATCTTCATGTAATTTGAAATGATGCAGAGAATTTTAATAGTTTAAACTGTGAGATAAATTGCTGATTCTATAGTATTAAAAGATAACAAAAAGTGTTAAATCATTTATTCAAAGTATTTTATTAGATATTGTTAGAAATGTATTTGTACTGCTTAGTCGATAAACATTAAGTCAGTGTTTCTCAAACTGTGGGGCGCCCCCTGAGGGGGCGCGTTAAACGTACAAGGAGGGCGCGAGTCGAAAATAAAAGATTAAAAAATTTATTTACTGGAATGAAGTAAAACAAAATACTTTCTGACATAATAAAAAAATACACATTTACACTGATATAATTTATATATCTGCGATATTACGTCATAAAAAATAAAAGCTTCTACTACAAAACCTCATTTTAGCTATCTTTGATACTGTAACCAAATAAAAAACCTTTTATTTGATTTGCTGTAATCCCATGATGAGAGATTTTTTTTATTGCGGTTTCTTTTCAAACCAAAATGAGAAAAAACAAAACCCACAGACCCGTATTCAAAAAAATTTTTAGGAAGATAAAAAATTCATCGGAGACCCCGCCCCCAAGGCAGAGCTCCAAAGCGAAGTTCCGAGGGGTGAAAAAGTTCAACCGAACTGAGATGAAGGTCAAAGGTCGAGGCAGCTCGTTTCGACGGGAGAAAAAATTGCTTGATCACTATAGAGGCCGTATCACATTTACACGTTTCAAGCAATTTTTCGTCCAATTCGTGCAAATTTTACTCAGTTGCCATAGCAACGGCTTAAGAACAACTTTTTGCTAGTAAGCTCAAAAAGGTGTTCCAAATAAAAGTTGTTTGAAATTACAGCCAATGTGGTTCTTCGGTGCCCTACCTCATAAACAAGATGGCGGCTTCGGTTTCGTCTAATACATCAGATATGCCATATAATATTTTAATGGTGTATAATATTTTAATGGCGTATAATATTTTAAATAGGATGTTGCTCCATTTCTGTTTACACCCATCAACAAAAGCCGAATGAAATAAAAGAAATAATTTTGGATGTTCGATTTCCGAAGCAGAAAAATCGGCGAATAATTTTTCAATGTATAGATAGAGAGCGGCTGACGTCAAAGCATGTCGTTTTGCTTACGGAAAACCTCCCCCGTCAGATTAGGCCAAAAATTGGCCGAAAAAGTTGCATGTGAAAATGTACGTGTGATACGGTCTTAAGAGACAGCGAAAATAACAGACGTGCGCTCTCTTCGGAAGGGAGATGAACGGATGATTTGAACGGATTATTTTAACAAAAGGTGTCTAGGCTGCGCCAGCAGCCTTCAAACCTCTATCTGGAACTCTGATGTTCGTGGTGTTGGGAACTTGGGTTTGAAGAGGGGGGCGTGACTTCGGGAGAGGAGGTCCAATGGGAGTGCAGGAGACATCGGCTATGAAGGAGATCATTGATTGGAGGATGGCAGTGAGCTTTTATTCATGTACTTTGAAATGGGAAAAATTCGAAAAATAATTATGAGAGGATTTTAAACTATTTAAGTGGGGAAATTAAGATAAATAAGAGTAGGAAAGTTTAAATTTTGTTAATTATAGCTTCTGCTAGAAGGCAGGTTTTTTCTTCGTCTGAGTTTGCAGTTTTAAATTTTGAGAGAAGGTCGAGAATTTTGGAATTTTTCTTTACAAGGCTAGAGGTTATATTAAAAAGTTCCAAAACTTGAGACAAATCTGAACTATTGTTATCTTGGCTAAGGGATCCACGGGGGGAGTCTTCCTTATTATTTTGAGTTTTATTTTCGGTTTCGGGAGGGGTCTGACTGGGGATTTCTCCTCTAACGACGTTAGCGAAGGAAACTTCCTCTTTTATCCATTTACTTGAAAATTTTTTCTTCTGATCGGGTCAGAAAAAGCTGTTTCTTTTTTCAGGATGGGGGAATTTGGGACATTTTCTATAACATGCCGAGTGACCGAAGTCCTGACAGTTTATACAAAATGGGTTTGATCGTCTTTCTTTAATATGGCAATTCTTGGTTGCGTGCTCTTTTCCGCACTTTAAACATCTCGGCTTCATGTAACAGTTCGCGGCAGTATGGTAGAAGTTATTACAGTTGAAGCATTGGGTTATTCCTCTAACGAGGTAACCCTCAACTTTCACCTGTAAGTAACCCAATTTTGCGATGTCAAAAATATTGCTATTTTTATCATTTCGGGGGAGGGTTACAAGGAAATAGGGGAGGGATTTTTTGGTACGTTTAGAAGTAAGCTGTGTACAGCTATCAATTTGGAAATCAATTTCAGCAAGGTCGTTAGTGATATCTGCTATTTTTGAGGAACCAGGGAGGCCTTTAATAACGGCTTTAATGGGTTTATTAATATTACGTTTAATTATGTAGAATTCGAATTCCTTATCCGACTCCAAAAAGTGGATAAGGGATCTATATTCTTCGTGATCATTTGTAAACATTTTTACGACATCATTAGTAATTCTATTACGTAAACTAGGGAATTTTTCAGAGATGCGTTTAATTTGCTCTCTGAAATTATCATTAATTTTAAGCATTATGGGGTGGGGGAGAGTCTTTTTGGGTGTAACTACTTCCGTAATTACTTGTTTATCGGTCGAAAGTGGATGCTCAACATCCTGCTCTAAATCAGAAAAGTGATTGTTGGTTTCAATGGGGTCCTGGGTAGAGGTGGGGGAAATTGGTCTGGCGGTCTTTTTGGGAAAGATGAACTCTTCCGTGGATTTTTAGCTTTATTTTTACGTTTTTTGCTAAGTTTTTTTCTTATTAGGTTTACTATTAATTTTAATTTTATTTTCATTATCAGGATGGGAGGTTTCAAAATTAATTTCCTCGTCTACCGAGGTAGAGGGGATCTTATGGTCCTGGCAATCCGATCTAGTACATGGTGGGAGGGTTTTCAGCTCCCTTACCAATACCTCCCTTTTCCTGATCATGGCCTGCGTGCTTAAAAGATACATTTCTTTGAAAGAACTTCTGGGGCTAGGTGAACGTCCGTCCATCTCTTGCAGCGACATGTTAAGAGCTGAGATACCTGTTACGGTATCTCTGAATTTTTCGCAGGTGGCAACTTGGGCTAATCTTGACGGCGAAATATCCATTCGTTCGCTGGTATCGCTCATAATGATCTGAATGGTCGTGGAGCTCGCTTGTGCGTGGTCTCCGTGGAAGGGAGATGCTCGGAAATCGGGGTTTTATAAAAGACTTTGGATGCATCGGACGCCGACCAATCGGGTTGCATCCTATCGGAGTGCGAGGGGAGCTTGAGGAAACAAACTTGGACGTAGGATTGCTCCAAGAGCAAGAAACGGGATTGGTCAGCTAGTTCTGTGCTTCTATTGGAGGAGAGAAATTCTGACTAATTTGGAAGTAGAATTTTGACTCGGAGAAGTTACGGAAAAAATTAGAGATGAGAAATAAAAATTTTCGTACAGAATATTGCTGGAGCGATTAAAAAGAGGGTTCAGGGGGTATTCTTTTTTTATCTTAAAAGAAAATGTGAAGCATGCGAGAAAATAGTGAATGAAAAAAGAAGTTTTTGTTTTTATAGTTTCTTTCAAGATAATTAATTTTTATTAAAATTTTTTTATTATTATAACAAAATAAAGTAATTATTTTTTTCTTTTTGTGATGACCCCCCTGGGTCACACCTTGAACACCAAGATTAATTTGAGGCAAAGAACCACCAAAAGCCATTTTGAATAATAATATTATTTATTTTTGTTATAATTTCCTCAAAAATCTCTGATAACAATTAATACAATAATGTTACGTCTTCTAAAGGGATTTGCCTTTATATTAAATTAAATTACTAAGAATACAATTAATTACTAAACTAGCTCAACTCAAGTAAGGTTTACCGAAATAGGAGATCCGAGAAACACACGTATTTGAATTCTTAATTGTCATTAACTTTAACTAAGTAGCTCAAAATGACGCTTACTTTAAGTGTACGTGAATTATATTTACCGCTGGCTTATATCAGCTTTCTGGTACGTCTAGCAGCACGGCGTCTTCACGAATCTAATCTCTTTGAATCTTCTAGTTTTACTTTTAACGTTGTTGGCTCAATAGCCTACCATCATCTCTCTTGCTATCTCGCAACCCTCGACTTAAATACCTTATCTAATTTAAATATCCCAAACTTCTTTTTGGAGTTGATTGGAAATAAACGCAAATTTATATTCCCCAGAAAGACGCCTAAGAAGATTAGTGGAAAGGTTCCGTACAGATTCGTTACATTTTCATTATATAGGTTTTAGAATTTGCTTGGCTTGTTAAATTTATTTAATATATATTTTAATTATACCTTTAAAGGACAATAAAGTTACTAGGAGTAAATATTAGTGCAAAACTGTTTTAGTTTGTTTTAGTTTAAACTAACATAAAATAAATTCCTTACAGCATAAAACTCTTACTTATGGATCACAGAGAATTATTTTCCCCATAAGATTATTTATCATTATTAGGCATTTGTTTACATTTGTTCGAAGATACTTTATGTATACAAATAAATAAAACTGAAGTGTGTTTTTTTAAATTCAAATTAACAACTTTTTACTAAATGCATTTAAAAATTATATAAGATACTTATATAAAAAAACAATTTTTTAAATTTTTGTCCATTTGTCTGTCTGTTTGTTCTGGCTAATCTCTGAAACGCGTCTCGACCGATTTTGACGGTACTTTTACTGGCAGGTAACTGATGTTATAAGGAGTAACTTAGGCTACTTTTATTTTAGCAAACAAAGAAGGTTCCATGAAAACAAAACCAAAACCAATGAAATAGTGAACAGTATCCGATTCAAATAAAGAAGTATGTGTTATTATATTTATATATACATAAATGGATGTTTGTATATCTTGTCTTGCTTCACTCCAACACCGTTGTTGCAGCTCCCCATCAGGTGGCGCTATATCATATCAACTTTTACACCGTTCAATCAAGTGCCAAGTTGAAAACAAAGTGAATGGCGTGGCTTGCGAGTATTACAATTTTAACATAAAACAAATACAAAGGAAAATAATATTAGCGTTTTATACATCCAAATATAAATGTTTTACATTATTTTAAGCATTCATCACACAAAATTTGTAGCAACATGTTACTTTTGCTGAGCAGAGATCGGCTTAAGAAAGTGTTTTAAATTTCAACCCACAAGGGAGTTACGGGAATGTTTTAAATAAAATAAAAACTTTTTATCAGCTATTAGACTTACAGACTTAAAATTTAAGAATTATGATTTTTTGTTCAGCTGAGATCTGTTTTTTTTTGTTTAAATTGTAATTCACGTAAAATTAAATCATTAAAAATTTCTTTATCCTTTAATCTGTATTGTTGAATTTTTCAATTCACCCGCGCTGAACGGGTATGCCAGCTAGTTATTACATAAAATTATACTTAAGAAATGACATAAAACACGAGAGAAAACATAATATATTATTACATGACGCAATAAAAAACTGAAATAATGACTGAGTTATATGGCCGATTGAGCCAATCGATGTGAAAATCCTTTTTTTTTCTAAATCCCATTTATATAATTGGATTCGGCATACGTCATATTTTGACATTCTATATGAAAAATGCTGATAAGCTTATAATTAAATACCACAATCACCAGTTTAAAAATGGGGAGGGAATGTTTCCCTTAAGGTGCCTGACTAGTTGCGAGAACATTTTTTTGAAATATTGCTGAAAACTCATGTTTAACCTCATTTTTTTGTTTAATTATAACTGAAAACTTATAAAAATAAAAAAGAAAATATTTTCCCAATATATTTTTATAAGAAAACGCACAATTTTAGGTTAAAATTAGGCATTTTTTGCACATCACGGTAACCACTGTAAAATAAATGTTAATGCATAAAACAAAAAACGCTCTTTGAATTTTATTCAGAAAACATTTATCTATTAATAATTTTAATTTATCACAAAATTACGGTCAAAAAGTGCACAAAAGGCAAATTTTTCAAAAATTGTGCATTTATCACAAAGAAAAACATCCATAAAAAAGGTAAATACACTGTTTTTTCTTAATATATATTTCACAACATGCATGCTACAATAATAAACAGTGATGCAAAATTTCAGGCAATTACCCCAAGAACTTTTTGAGATGTCATGTTTACCGTGCGATAAAATATGGAAAAAAATTGTGTTTCGGAGGAAAACGCATTTAAAGATTTAAAATCAAAATGTTCAAAAATTATGCTTCTAAAATAACCCAAAACATCCTTATCTCAAAGAATAAACCTTTTATAAGCACTTATCAGCATTATGTATTAGTTTGAAACTCCTTAAAATTTTTTTTATTAATTTTATAGAGTTAAAAAGTTTTTCTCAACGTCTAAACACATAGTTTTTTTAAAATACAAATTAGAGACATAAAAAGCACACAAGAAAACTTTATTACATTAAAAATATTTTGAGGAGGGAAGTATTTTCATTTTTAATTAATGATAATAAACCAGTATATCACAAATTAAAAGAAAATAACGTTAATAATGCACCTAAGCGAAATGTTTCAAGTTTAATAATTGTATCTTTAAGTAAAATTCTTCATAAAATGTTACTGAAAAAGGCTTTCTGAGTAAATTTTGAAACCTTTATGAATAGAGTTTAACCTTTTTGTCAACAGCTGACTCAATATTATTAGGATTAGCTGCTTCAAAATTCTCTCTCATTACTGCTAGCACCAATGATTTCCATTAAATCGCACCTTCTTAGACATCCCAGATCTTGCTTTAGGCATAACTAATTAATTTTTTGTCTTTGAAAAGGCAGTTTTATATCAAATATATCAAAATAAGAAATTAAATATGAAGCAAAATATCGAGACACAAGTGCATAAAACAAGCGCGACAAATGTACACATTTATTTGCCAAATTTTACCGAAAACTAATAAATTATTTTTTTAAAAAATACCACCATGTTCCCTCATTATCTTATCTAAATTAATGTTTTTTAAATAAATTCAATAAAACACCAAAAAGTTTAAAAGTGTATTAAAATGCTAATATCTCCGGATTTGATATCTAACTTCCAGTTCGTTTCTGCTGCTCTCACTTGAGATAAAACTGCTATAACTGAGTAAATAATTGAAGTACAAACAAAAGTAAGGTTTCTTTTGAAAGCAAAACATTCAACTATATAAAATTTGATGTTAAAAAATATCTGTCATTTTCATCAAAATTGACGTTTTTGCCTAGTCAGGCATCTTAATAGTGAAAGGGATAAACTAAATTTTTATTTTTTCTCCTTTTTTTGTTAATACATCCAACTTAAAGAAAGACTAATTAATTATTGAACAAATCTAAAGATACAGAATAGCATAAGAACCAGAAATTTTTAAATATCATATTTACGTATGTGGTGTTGCCAGAACATTGCATATATACTTGCTAGAAAAAGTCTGCGTTCACGTACTATTGCTTACATAAACAACGAAAAAAATATTTAAAAACTGGAATTTAAAAGTTTTTTTAATGATATTTTATTTAGTACATTTCATGTTTTGACAATAACTAAAATAAACGCAGTTAGCTTTCATAGCTTTTAAAATAAAGACAAGTTTGTAACGATACTAACAAAAATCAAGTAAAAAACGTCTACGTTCACTGTTTTAGTAGTAACTATAAAAATTATTTAAAAATAAGAAAGAACTATTTAATAGCTGGTTGGATAACCCCGACTTTTGAGAACTTCCTGAAGACGTTTCGGCATTGAATTAACAAGTCTAGTGGTTTCTTCAACTCTTATCTTCTCCCATTCGTTCTTAAGAACACTCTTCAGCATATCCTTGCTAGATATAATGTGTCGACTAATCCCACGCTCCAGCAAATCCCATAGGTGTTCTATAGGATTCAGATCAAGCGAATGTGGGTATGTGTACAGTTGATTTGTGACATTATACAAGAGCCAAAGCTTTATAATCTCAGCGGTATGCTTAAGATCGTTGTCGTATTGGCAACTAAGTGACGATCCAAGGTCGAGAAAGGTGGCACTTGCCTTTAAATTGTTTCTTAGGACATTGAAGTAATATGTATTAATAATTTATTCGATATTTTCCAACTTGCCAACACCATTTCTCACCATGACTCCATCGCCTACTTGCTTTACCGTTGGTACGAAATGCTCTTTTTGAAGCGGTGTGCAAGGTTTTCTCCATACCAATTTAAGACCTTTTATGCCCTCATCAGAGAATATCACAGCCCTCCAGAACTCCGGAGTTTTATGTATATGCTCTTTTGCAAAAGCTATCCGCTTAAGCCGGTTGGTCAATGAAATATAATGCTCACTGCGTGCCACTTGGCTACGGTATCCGGCCTTTTTGAAGATTTTTCTCGCAGTATCTGCACAAAAATTTTTGTAAACTTCTCATGAATGTCTGTTGCTATTTGAAGTGCAGCCAAACGCATATTTTTTCCACCAAGGGTATCACATACTTCGTTTTTCTCTGATTGTGAATTTAGATGGACAACCTGAACGAGGTGTGAACTAATAGATGAATAATGCAGTCCAACGAATCTGGCTATATATCCCGACAACTTTTTCCATCTGTCCACATTTTTCAATGGTTTTAAGCTCTCTCTGATACTAATTTCCTTTCTTTTATTTCTCTTGTCCTTGAATTGTTTCGTATCTCACAAAAACGTAAAGAATATTCCTTGTAACTTTCTTAAGCTATTCTACTCGATAACTGAATGAAAAAACTCTGTAAACTATAACACTCTTGTTGATAAAAATTCCAGAAATCAAGCATATTAAAGTAGTTAACGCACACTTTTTCTGCCATCTATTTGTGTGCTTTGACACAAAACTCCCGTTATCTTACGTAGTTTTAGTTCAAATTTAACAAATTCTTGCATGCTGAATATTTAAATAATAGTAAACAAATTCGTGAAGTTTTGTTAGAATAAAATTATATTTGTGTTAAATTTTACCTTTGCGCTATATGATTCGTAATGAGTGAACGCAGATTTCTTTTATAGCAGGTGTATACCATGTAAAAAATTTGTTTTAAAATTAAATACAGAAGGTGAAACATTTACATGTTGATCCGAACAATCTTAGCAATCTTAGCTGAGCAAATCTTACACAGAATGCTAACTAAGCGTTTCTCAAACTGTGGGGTGCGCCCCACTAGGGGGGCGGGATAACTCTACAAGGGGGCACGAGCATATTAAAAAGTCGAAAACAAAGGATTATTTAAGAAAATTATTGATTTATGGAAAGTAAACAAACAAAATATATTCTGACATAATAAAAAGGAAAAAAATACACATTTACATTTATATAATATCCTTATAAATGTATCAGTACGGCACCAGTATTTTTTAATTAATTCAACGATACTAAGTTAAGAACAAGATTAAAAATTACCAGTGACCCCATGGGCTTATCATACAAAAAATTATATCCAATAACTAATATTTATCTTGATAGTTTGTACGGTTTATAATTAATCCCTTACCCCAGTCGGTTAAAAGTTACACAATTCCTACCCCAAAGCATCCGTTTTCCACGTAGGCGCGCATATGTGATATATTAGGGGGGGAGAAAAGAAATAAATAAGCAAATCCAATGAAATAAGTAAATCCTTTGCAAACACCGTCAAAGTTCATTTATTTTATTCCATGGCCTTCGGAATAATTCTATAGATAGCAGTGATCGTATTTCGGAAAGACGTATGTATACATTCTGGGCAATTATTATTTTAGTTCAGCGAGACGTTTATATACGTCGGTGGCACTTAAGAGGTTGAAATAATGCTTTAGCTTGAGTCAGAGACAAGTATTATTGAATTCAATACATTATTTTTGTATGGAAGGGGGGCGCGATGAAAATTGTGATTGAATATTTGGTCGCAAGTAGTAAAAATTTGAGAAGCACCAAGCTAATTACTACAAGTAAATTATGTTTCTTTTTTATTTGCAGTGGATTGTTTTCCAGAAGTAGATGACAGCTTATGTGTGTCCCAATACAATAAAAATATGGACGAAAGAGCTGTTCTGTTCCTGAAAATCAAAAAAGGTCATAGATTCGGTGAGCAATTGGTTAACAGAATTCGAAAAGCCATCGAGAAAGAACTTACAGTGCGTCACATTCCAGATGTAATAATAGAGACGAAAGACATTCCGGTAAATGAAGTTATGCAAAATTATTTGAAAATAACTGAAAGCTATATAAGTATTAAAAATTTATGTGAAAAATGTGTGTGTGTGTGTGGTAATGAAATTCCAAATATGTAAAAAAGAAATCTTTCATGATTAAAACAATTTGGTACTTTCCTATTCCACCGTCGACCAATTTCATCAAGTCTAAGACGTCGCCAAATACCACGATATGTAGCCAATAGAAAAAAACAGTTCTCATGCTTATTCGAACACAATAATGGCAACAATTACAGCATTTAGTGACATTTTATTAACTGGCGACGTCTTTTGATTTGAGGAAATGGATGGACTGTACAGTACGTGAGTATCATCAATTTCCTTTTCTAATATATTGGGATATAACTTCAAATCTTGAGCATCATTAATCAAGTGGAAGGAGTGTATTTGATTCATTTATTTTGTTATTTGTGATCCAAGCGATTAAGAACCCTCAGTGAGTCAGTGTGAAAGTTCTACCTGGACCATTCTAAAAATTTTGAGCTAAGGTTTTTGAAGCTATACTTACAAAATTTTAGGAGTGTTTAAAGTAGTCTCCTCCAGCATCGATTCACTTTCGTAGACGAATTTTCCACATATTAAACGTCTCTAACCATTAATTTCTTGGAATTGATTAGAAAATGCATTTATAGCCACATCAATCTCCTCTTCTAAATGAAAATGATGTTTACGTAAGTTTTTTATAGGTTAAAAAATAACCAAAAGTCACACATTGATAGATCCGTAGAATAAGGTGGATGTTCTATTACTTAAATGTCTTTTTGTTTAAGTAACTCAATCTTTAATCCGACTGTATGGGAAGATGATTTATCATTGTGAAGCCTTAGTCACTAACAATCCCTTCTTGGTGAATTTTGGAAGGTATTTTGTGGTATACCAGTTTGCTGTTACTGTCTTCTGTCCTTTCAAGTTGATAGCTTTGACCAATCCTGTATTTCGGAAGAAAACGGCATACATAACTTTTTTCCTTGCTTTCTATCTTTTTGCCATTGTCGGTGTGGGATCATCTTCAAAGACTCATACTTTGCTTTCTTGATGTGTTGGACCGTAATAAAACGGTATGTACGTTTCATCACCGCGTTGCAATTTTAGAAATGATGCGGTGGGCACCATCATTTCTCAATTAAAGGCTTTCTGTACTGACTCTGACACGCTCCGATTTTTGATGCTCAGTCAGATTATGGGAAACTCAACGGCCAACTACTTTTTGGACGTTTGGGCCTCGACATATTTAACGTTCTTCCGTCTCCCTCAACAAGGAGGGTGTTCAGCGGCTCTAGGTTAGAACTCGTGGCATGCCAGTCACGAGTCCGTAGCCTTGACAACTAGGCCACCACAGCTACAATCAAGAATCCTAAGGAAGTAATTAATTTAATCTATAAAGTTTGTCAGCGAGTGAGTGACAGACCTCAGAATTTTGCATCATGGCCAAGCGACACGGACAGGTTTGAGCCTCGACAGATTTAACGTGCATTGCCTCCCTACGCGGTGGGTCTACAGCGGAACAAGACTTGAACTCATAACACGCCAGCCACATTACATTGAATACTAGACTACCGTGACCATATAAAGTTTGTCATAATTATGCCTAAGGTATGAAAATTATAAGAAATATGCTGGTTACACTTGATTGTGTTGTTTGGAATGAAATGTGATGCAAACTGTTTGATGTTAAAAAAAATATGGATGACGAAGCTATCTTATTTCTGGGAATCAAGGAAGATTATAGCTTCACTATAAAAAACTGATTATTATTGCTGCTGTTGTTGGCGAGTCTGTCATGTGTAGATTGATAAAAAAAGAAGCTTTAGATCGTTATGGAGCTGTCGATGACAGCTTCGGCAACCTCAACAAATTTATCATAGAAGATCGACTCTTCTGGGCTGATCTTGAAAAGACTGGATCGACTTTTGAATTAATATATACTGCTCAAAATAATTAAAGGATATTGCGGTTTTAGGTGGATCTTGTGGCTGGGAAACTTTTTATCTGATTGATGCATGGTTGAGCGACGTAATAGGTTATATGAGAATAAATTACACATGTTTGGCAGAAAAAAATGCATTTTATTGCGCATTTGTGTACAAAAGGAAAAAAAACACAATTTGTGCATATGAGAAAAGAAGAATAAGAAAAGGTGTTTTCTTCAAAGGAAATCCTTTTCAGTAGGGGGTATGGTTTCCACGGACGGTCAGCAACGTTGAGCACCTTCGAGGCATGGAGACAATGAGGCTATTAATAACGAGTTGAGGCATTCTGTCCCACTCTTCCAGAAGAGCTCTTTGCAGATCTTGGAGAGTTTGTGGGGGTGGTTGGCGGCTAGCAACTCGTCTTCATAGAGCGTCCTAAACGTGCTCTATTGGATTCATGTCTGAAGAACATGCTGGCCATTCCATTCGTGCAATTCTTTCCTCGAAAAGGAAATCCTCCACCAGGTTAGCACGATGTGGCCTGCAGTTATCGTCCATTAAAATGAAGTAATCTCCGATTGCTGCAGCGTAAGGGACTACAATAGGTCTGAGGATTTCATCCCTATATCGGCGAGCAGTCAGAGGTCCATCTCGAATGATGTAGAGGTTTGTGCGCCCGTCAATGGAGATGCCACCATACACCAAAACTCCCCCACCGCCAAATCTGACACTTTCGTGCACGAACGCAGGATTATTCCTACTGCCACGGTCCCTCCAGATGAAAATAAGCCTATTATCCGGAAGAACAGAAAAAAGAACATTGCTCCATTCATTTCTCCTCCAGTTTACATGCTCTGTTTCCCACTCTCTGCGGTCGCGACGATGCCTTGATGTTAGTCTAACACATACCATCGGTCGGCAAGCATACAGACCATGGAGCCGGTTTCAGACAGTCTGAATTTAAACCGTGTTGCCAGTAGCCGAGCGAAGGTGTTGTTGGAGAAGAGTAGCGTTCATATTTCGTTGTCTCCGAGCCGTTAACACTAAAAAACGATCTTCATTGGGCGTCGTTGCCCGTCTACGACCTTGTCCTGGTCTTCGGCCTGCACTTTCAGTCTCCAAAAACGGTTCCAGATCCTGGAAATCATACTTTGTGACACTCCAATGGCTTGCGCTACTTCGGCTTGAGTTTGGACCCCTTCTAACCTACCAAAAACTCTCCAAGCTTCTGAATCGGTTAAATGACTTCACTGAGACATCGTACTCATCGAAACAAAGCAATCACTGAATGCCGATCATCCTTGTCTTCATTTCAGTTGAAAGTCAAATTTCATTCGCTGCCGCTGAAGCGACGTTTTTGACGTCCAACTCAAAATTAGCATACTCCACAGTTTGAAAATCAGAAAAATTTGCATTTGTGATTCTCTTCTTCCATTTTCGGCAAAAAAAATTTCGCTTATATCTTTATTTTACATAAATCTTACAATATCCTTTAATTGTTTTGAGCAGTGTATATGGTATCCAAGCTTAAAATATTCAAAAGTTAAGGCTTATTATTACGGAACTATCCATCAGAATGTAGTAAGCTGATCATTCGTGGATAGCAAAATTCTCCGAGATTTTTTGGGTCAATTCCGATCGGGCACGCCTTATTCGGCAATTGCAGACGATGAACTTGTTACACTGACTTCATTATTAAGGATGTTGGTGCCACAGCAAAAGGTGCAGTACGTACTTTGGTTAACGGAATTTAAATCAGTCACGCGTGTATAGCGACGTGTTCGAACAGAATGAAAATGTCGTTGCTAGTTTGCCTAATAGTCAAATTAGGACTCCTACAAAATGAATCACGCACACAATCAACAGTGTGTTCTATCACGAAAACTTAAGAAGGCTTGCTTGTTTGAGATGTTAAAGTTCCCGTCTCCTTTAAAGTTATTTTCCATTGGTGGATAAATTTTGTTGTCGGAGTGTAGACATTCCATTCTTTTAGAACACGTCGCTGCACAGACGTGATTGATTTCAATTTCGTTAACCAAAGACGCACTGCACCTTTTGCTGTGACGTCCGCATCTTTACTAAGGAAGTTAGTGTAACAAGTTTATCGGCTTCTATTGCCAAATAATGCATGAACCTGCGGCCGATCGGACAAGACGCAAATAATCTCAATGGGTTTTCCAATCCATGGATGAGCAGTTTATTACATTCTGAAGGGTAGTTCCATAATAATAAGCCATAACTTTAGGATGCTTTTAGCCCAGACACCCTGTACTTTGTAAGTCATATTAAAAAAAAATCAAATTTGCTCATTATTAGCCATGGACAACATTTTAAAGTATTTTATTTGTAAATTAGAATAGTGTGATCGCAATACACATGCGTAAAATGTTGATTGCGACGAATAACATTTTCGCTCATGATGATTACGAATATTGAAATGATCTCTGACTTTTTTTGGTGGCCGCGGTAGCCGAGTGGTCAAGGTATCAGATCGTGGCTGGCATGTCATGAGTTGTAGCCCAGTACCGCTAAAGACCAACCATGTAGGGGTGCGGTGCACGTTAAATCAGTCAAGAGCTCAAACGTTCTCCTGTTGGGGTGGTGTGATAGTTAGGAGAGGGGGTGCCAGCTCTGGTGTCGTCCACGTTACTTGACCATGGTTCAAAATTACGAGGTCCGTCTCCAAAAGCTCTCATGTAGCTTAACAGTGCGACGTTAATATTCACTGACTTTTTTTGAGATTATAGCCTGTGGAGGGTAAATAAAGCTCCTTGTATTAAATAACTAGCACTTTTTTGCACTTTTGATATCTTTTAAAAATTTGACGAAAAACTGAGTGTATCATCAACACATTTCATAATTTAATATACTGAGTACATGCTTGTTATTCACCGTTTCTCAACGTTTTCTTGTCTTGGTGCCACAGAGTGGCCACAGTAGCCCAATGGTCAAGATAACAGACTCATGTTTAGCGTGTCATGAGTTCGAGCTTAGTGCCACTGAAGATCCACCGTGTCGAGAGGATTGCGGCTCGTTAAATCTGTAGGGGCTCAAACGTCCTCTCGTTGGTGTGGTGTGGAAGATAAGAGAGAGTGGTTCCAGCTCAGGTGTCGTCCTCGTCTTTTGGCCATGGTTCCAAATTACGAGGTTCATCGCTAGATGCTCTCATTCAGATGAATAGGGTGATGTTAATATAGCTCTCCCTATCTTGCTGCCCCTGAAGACCCTCCGTGTAGATCCGCTGATTTCTGATAAATCTTTCGAGGTTGAGAGTCGTCACGTTGTAGTGGCGTGCTAGTTTGGAGGGTGGGGTTTCAATTCAGGTATCGTTCTCGTTTGTTGAGTGAGGTTTAAAATTGTAAAGGCCTGTCGCCTATATAGCTTATGAAACTAATAGGTGCTGGTTAATCGGGAAAAAGACCTGAGTTTTTCGAAACGCTTTAAACTTTAAAATCGCGTACGATATATCGGCCGTATTATTTTTGATTCTAATACTAGTTTTTTAAATATAACTCATTATCGCTCAATATTAAACGAATGTACCTATTTTTTAATAGGAAAATTCTATTTTTATTGTATTCGTATAGTTATATAGCCGAATCTTTTTTTGCATTTCGTTCTATAAAAAAAATTACAAGGTTTTTTTTTTAAAAAAACAATTTAAATTTCTGTTGATTAACGTATGAAGTTTTTTATACGAATTATTTTTTTTCTCTCTATAGTATAACATCAATGGAAAAAAGGTGGAAATGATTGTTAAGAAAATCATCAACAAGCAATCATTTGACTCAGTAACTGTAATAAATCCTGAATGTTTAGAGAATTTTTATAATGTTCCTGAACTGGAAGAATTTTGATCACATAAATAAATGAATTATATTATAATTAAGTTTGTATAAATTTATGAAATTTGTTGTAAAAATAAAACTTTTATTTTATGTTTGTATTTATCTATTGAAATGTGGAATCTTCTTGATAATTTTGTTTGGTTCATGATTCTTCAAACTTTTATTTCAATTCTAAGACTTTTGAAAAATTCTAACAAGGTATTTTAGTGCATATATTATCTATATTAGATAAATACAAAGAATAAAGATAGAAATATGTATTGATCCTTGGTGACTGCTTTTGATCGGATTCAAAACGCCTATTTTATCCTAATGATATGATTGAAGTAAAATTGTGCATGCGTATCATCTGCTTATCAATGTAGATATAGAGAATTGTATCAGTGGATACAGCTTTTTCTTTGTTTGCACTTTTTTTTGCTACATAGTATTTATTTTAATGCATGTGAACAAAAATAAAAATAAGTTGCCATTTATAACTTCCTGATTTTACAGACTTTGGTAGCCGATAATAATGGATGCAAGCTCACAGGGCATTACTTTTATCCAGTCTTAAGTTCAATTTTTCAATGCTTCTTATGCCCCCTTTACATACAAATCTACAAATTGCCGGCGAATTGTGGTTGGGGAGAAAAGCTAGCTTTTTACCGATATTTTTTTTAGCCTGTTTGAATGAGAATCTGGTGATTGGTTGATTGATTTATGGGATTATACAATGGTTAACAAGAAAAAATAAACAACCACGTAATATGTAATGGACGTCATAACCATTGCAACAGAATCATCAAACGATGAAAAAAACAAGGTAAACATATTGTAAAACTATCCCCATCTTGGCGAACATAAACAACAACCTGGTGGGTAGCACTCCTATTTCAAATTTGCACCGAAAAGATCTGCTTTCAAAGCTTTTATTTTTCTACGAATCTGTGGAACTGTACGATCAAGTCCAATTTTTTTGAATTCATCACAAATTTTTTTATTACACTTTCGAATCCAGGACAGTTCCATCAAATTTTTGTTGTATTTCTTGTTTTCCCCAGTTGTTAATTAAAGCTTTTATTTCTTCAGTGGACCAACGTGCACAATCAATAACAGCAGTAATCTTTATATAAATGAATCTCGGTCGCAATGCATCATGGGAAAATTTGAAAGCTAACTCACTTTTCTTCGCATTTACCCTACTCCAAAGCGGGTACAAAAATAAACCCGCTTTTCAAAAAGGTATAATACCGGTTCGTCGTGTAAACGGGTCTAGAGGGGATCAATGCCGGTATTTTGCCGGCAATGAAACGGGGATTTAGTATGTAGAGAGGCTAATGCCCGCATTCAAAAAATCACTCAGAATTTTTATTATTTTTATAATTTTATAGACCATAAAATGAATCCCCTTTTCCGTAATTTAGTGGTTATGGTTACGGATTCATTGAGGGCGAGTCAAGAGTTTGACCCCTAAGCCACTGAAAACCCGTCGTGTGGAGGAGCTGATGCATGTTAAATCTGTTGGGATTCATAGTCCTCACTTTGGCGTGGTGTGGTAGTGTGGAGATTGGGGTACCAGCTCAGGTGTTGTCCTCGGCATTTGACCATGGTTGAAAATTATGAGGCTCGTCACCAATACCCCTCTTATGTGGGGTATGGTCCATGGCAGGGCAGGGAGTGGTATTTTTAGTAACACTAGTGGGAACGATGTTAAAATTAGCATCAGGAATCCTGACCACTTTTCCGGCTTTAGATCGGAACTCATTGCTATTAGTGGTGCTCTCGATCATGCTCTCAACTCTTATAAGGACAGTATATGGATCCTGACAGACAGCAGAAGCTCCATCCAATATTTGAAAAATTGGCCAAAAATTATGGACAGTACTGGTTTAGATATTTTATCCAAATTAGTTAGGCTTGGTCAGAGGAAACAAATATGTCTCCAGTGGATTCCATCACATGTGGGTGTGCCTGGGAACGAAGTTGCTGATGAGCTGGCTGGTAAGGGATGTGATCTCTCTAACCCCAGTTCCACTGTCTTAACCCATGCGGAAGTTCATTCCTTCCAAAGAAATAAAAAGGAATTTGACTTGGCGAAACCCTCCTGCTCACCACTGGTACGCAGCTAAGAGTCCTGGCCTATCTATACTGTGCAGAAGTTCCAGGGCTCATCAGACGGCCTTGGCGCGCCTTAGAAGCAGTCACCTGCGTAGTACGACTTTTGTGCAGGAGGTAAAGTGTGGCCGCGGTAGCCGAGTGGTATAGGTATCGAACCGTGACTTGCCTTGTCACGATTTCGTGCCCAGTACCACTAAAGACCCGCCGAGTAGGGCAGCGATGCACGTTAAATCTGTTGAGAGCTGAAAAGTCCTCCCGTTTGTGTGGTAGTTAGGAAGGGGGTGCCAGCTCAGGTGTCGTCCTCGTTACTTGACCATGGTTCAAAATGACGAGGTTTGTCGCCAAAAGCCCTCGTGTAGCTGAACAGTGCGACATTAATATTCACCTACTCAATTATTACTGTACCGAGACATTTTTTTGTAACTTAGAAACTTCTAAAAAAGAGGAACTGACAATAAGATAAATTTTAATAAATTATAGTTACTCTAACTCTTCATCAATAAATATTTTACATTTTTAATTGAAATTATTCCGTAATTTTTTTATCATTTAATGTTATTTCTACTTGAGTATAATTTTCGCTCGTTAGAGCATTAAGAGCAAAGCGAAATTTTGACAGCCTTTGTAGAGGTGGGGTTATTGTCACGAACTCGTAATTTGCGATATTCAGTTGAATCTCGCACGTGTTCTGATTAGTTAAAATACTCAATGGGTTACAGAATGATACACGTAAATGCGTTAGGACTAAGTCCTTACATTGGCGAGGTGCGGAAACTAGGAAATCGGTGCTAATACAGTTGTCGGGTTCGTCAATTCATCTTAGTTCATAATTACGAAGTCTGCTTAAATTGTCATTGTATTACTTTTATGGGCCTTTGTTGCTCCATATATAATATATATTTCCGATAAAAAAACTAACTTAGTTTCTAGGTGACGTTAATAAATAATCAACCTACCATTGGACTATTTGAACATTAGCTATGTTTCATAATTTGTAGTTTAAAATTGAATTGATTTTAAAAAATCTTGTCAAGATATCTGACAATTTTAAAATATTAAATATTAATTAATAGGGAAGTCTGACTTGTTGAGAGAACTGATTTAGAAGTCTTCCTGTATCAGAGTTTTACTTATTGTGACCTACTTTTTTTTAACCTTGAGACAAGCACAGTGTTGTGTTTTTTATCAAACTATTGGAGTACATCCTTGCAATCAACCATAATCAACGGATCAATTTAAAATTACACAATTTCCTCTATCTGTAGAACGTAGGACTTATAATCGGATACAATTGTTGTGGGGAATACTGTTCCAGCAACCTACTGATTAGCAAGCATATTATTCAAAGGTAAATTTGCTGGTTTTAATTGTATAAATATTGTTCTGAAAGTCTTTTTAAATGCCTTTAAAGATTTTTTGTGCAATTTCTCGTATTTTAATTCTTTCATATTTTTATTTGTTAATTATTTTTCTTAAAAAATGTTTTTTTTTTTGTGCTTCAGAAAATTTTCTAACTTAGATATTTCTCAATTTGTAATTTTTGTGTTCACAAGCTAATTCATTGAAGAATTTTGTTTTTTTGCATTTAAACTTTAAATTTAAATCGTTATACAGCCGGTTATTTTTATATTTGTGATTAATATGCATAGAAAATATTAAAGCTGTAGTTTTTAATGCATTACCGTCACTATGTGTTTAACCCCTTAAATGCCAATTAAAAGTTTAGCGATTTGCTCCCAAGTGCCCCGGGTTTCCCGCGTATGCGATATATTTCGGAGGGGGGAGGGAGAAAAGGCATAAATAAGCATTTTTTTTGATATAAGTAAATATTTTTATTGCATTCCAAAGCCTTCGGAATAGTTCTACCGGCAGTAGCGCAATGAAAATAATCGTATTCTGGTAGGACGTATATATACGTTCGGGTCATTCAACGTCATGATTGAGCTAGACGGATATATACACCAGTGGCAGTTATGGGGTAAAGCAATGCCTTGATTGAGGATTTGTTTTACACTAATAAGGTCATCCACTTAAAAATTTTAATATTTGAATACAGTCAACGCCGAATTTATGCGATAGGTGAGACCGAGTGATAACCGCGCCATTCGGGTATAATTTCGCATATAAATGCAGTAATGTTTTTTTGGGGACTGGAGATGAAAGAAAATAATAAAGAAGAATATAAAAGTGTTTTCATACTTGATTGTCACACCATAATTTTAACATAGTTTCCATTTCAGTAAGGTGACCAGTTTTTTTACAATGAAAAGGAGGACAAAAAATTCAAGAAAAAAATTACAACCTAAATGTATAAAACATTTTATTAATTCAAACAAAATTACACTAATTACGCTTTTAATTATTTACTTTAATGAGTATTTTCCCTTTGAATGATTTATTTTTTTCGACACATCATTTTCTAATACATTGGAAATTTTTACGGTAAGCACTGCAGCTAATATTTTAACTTTCAATCTTGATTTCTTACTTGTACTAAAATCATTACTAACTGAAAAAACTTTCAAATGTTGCATTAGTTTCAGGGCAGCACAACGTTAATTCAATAACTAAATTTTCATATGGAATGTGTTCATTTTTTTAAATGGAATAAGGATTTTTACCCATCTTTTATAAGTTTCAGCATGTTGATTTTCCAAAAGTTCTAATTTGTTAGAATTTAAATATGCATTAAGTCGTCTTTCTTCTTCAAACAGAACATTCTCATCATTTTTAATATCAGGCATTTCATTCGATAAAAACTCAAAACAATTTTCTATAACAGCCCAATTTACATGCTATGAAGTCAAAAAATAGAATTAAAAACTGTTATTTTCTGTGATATTTGTTTCAGACCATTCTTCGACATATTAGAAACATGTTTGGTTCGTCTCTGAATACAGACATTATAACAGATCAGTAATAAAATATTGAAAAGGAGGACAAGTAGGAGGACACTTTTCGAGGAAGGATGGAACATATAAAAGGAGTACCGTCCTTCCCAAAGGAGGACGATTGGTCACCTTAAATTCAGGGATAATACCATGACGTTTACGGACGATAGTTGAATTTAATAACCTGGCATTTTTCTGTGTCGAGAATTTTTTCTTTTCTTTAAATCAGTGTTTCTCAAACTGTGGGGCGCGAGCATATCGAAAATAATAGATTAAAAAAAATTATTTACTGGAATGAAGTAAAACAAAATACTTTCTGACATAATAAAAAATACACATTTACACTGATATAATTTATATATCTGCGATATTACGTCATAAAAAATTAAAGCTTTTACTTCTAATACGGTTTCTTTTCAAACCAAAATGAGAAAAAACAAAACCCAGACCCATAATCGAAAAAAAATTTTAGGAAGATAAAAATTCATCCCTGTTATATTATTGTCATCAGCTGTTGGCAGCAGAATGTAGTTTGCTGCGGTTTGACCTTCGAACTTACTAGTACGGTTAGTTATGTCCCTGCTCTTATGTATTTGTTTTTCATTTAGGGAAGTTGCAAATAAACTTTCTGCTGCGATTTTTTCCTTGTAAAATATTTTTATGATTTTGGAAAAGCACAGAGAGCTCTTTGAAGGATTACTTGGCCAAGATTTATTTCTATGAGTTATTCCCAAACATATAAAAAAGCATAACGAAAAACGTTTTACATAATTTTTTTGAACATCCATATTGTAATAAATACACTTTTATTCCGGAGCTGTCACGCCGAGTACAGAGTGCACGAAATCGGTAATTCTGGCAAAACTTTTTAATTGTTACCAATGGCTCTGACACTACCCTCCTGTTTGACAGTCTTAACGTGTGAACTAAAATATATTTGTCACATATCTCCCCCTCTTTTTTGGGAGTGACAAACGTTTTTTTTACAATCTTAGGGTACTTGTTTTGACTGAGTTCCTGGTGTGATAACTTTTTTTCCGAAATATTTTCTGTGTTCTTGAAAGTGAGTATATTTTCTCTTAATTAAATTATTCACTGGAATTACAATTTTTATTGTGTACTATAAAAAATAATTATTAAAAAAAAGATTGGGGTGGCTCAATAACTCCACTCGACCATTAGTATCGAGTGCGTGACTGCTCCAGGTTTAAAACATATTGAAGTCTTTTCACTTTAAATATTAAAAATAATACAAGTATTTCTCATCGGAATTTTATATTATTGTTCATTATTCAACATCAATTCTAAATGCTAATTCTGTGAGGCTTAAAATTACAGTTCGCTTAAAACTAATTATAATTTGAGCAATGATTTAAAAAAATCATTTTACATTTTTGTAAACATTGTCGTGCACTTGGCTTTACTCTCCTTAAAATTCAGCCATTGTATCAATAATGTTTTTTCTTATAAATGAACTCGTGCAAATAGCGGGTACTTCAGCCGGTATACTTTTAATGTATCACTGCTGCACAGAGTATTTTATAACTAATTAATTAATGCTAAATTAAGAACAAGTTTAATAAGTAGTAGCGACTTCCATGGGTTTGTCTTACAGAGCAAATTTTTCAAAGGAATGCTTATGATTAGAAATTGACCCTCTGAGTTCTTTCTAAAAAAAAGCTGATATCTATATTTTGTCTTCTAAGCAGCCACCACATTTTGCAATATGTTCCAATTTAAAAATTAGAGAAAGGAAAAATAACGTAATAATTATCCTATTACTTAATATTTTTTTTGCTTAAAAGCAACATATACAAAATTTAATACTTATGTCATGAATTTGTACGATTTATAATAAAGATTGTTGCTTTAGCGTAAAAAAGTGCATTATTATTGCATTTAGTACATTATTAATGTATAAGGGGGCGCGATAAAAATTGTGATTGAAAAAGGGGGGCGCCAGTATTGAAAGTTTGAGAAGCACTGCTTTAAATCCATTCTGAGCATTCTTCCGTTAGATTTAAGTTCTTTACTAATTCACAAATTTTCATTTTTGTATTGAAATCTTTAACAATGTTGTCGTTCCAAAGACAAATTTTTTCTTTTGTTGTTTTGGTCCAGAAGAATCAGTTCTACTTTGTTTGTCGATGACATAACCTTCTCTAAAAAATCTGGGTAGATATAATACATACTAGCTGGTATATCCATTCTTCGCACGAACGAATTGAAAAATAAAACAAAACAGATTGAAGTATAAAGAAGTTTTAAATGAGTTAACTTCACATGAATTGTAAATTTTACAAAACAAATCTTTTTGCATATCTCAGCTGAAGAAAACCATGTTTGGGAAATTTTAAGTCTGTAGATCTAATAGGTGATAAAGAGTTTTTTATTATTTATAACGCCGCATAACTCGTGGGTCGATATTTGAAAACACCTTCCTAAGCTCACCTCTGCTCAGCAAAAGTAACACATCATTTTTACAAATTTTGTATTTTGAATGCTTAAAATAGAGTAAATAATTTATATCTGGTTGTGTAATCCGTTAATAGCACTTTCTATTGTATTTATTTTATGTTAAAATCGTAAGATTCGCAAGAAACGCCGTTCCTTACATTATAATGGCGATTCAATATAAACAGCGAAATGTTGGCGATAGAGGCCAGTTGGCATCATTTTTGGCAACTTGGCGATTGATTGAACGGTGCAGAGGTTGATATGCTGTACATGCCAATTTTCAACGGGATCGGTTAAACGTTGTTGGAGTGAAGCGAGGCCATTTTTTCAAACACATTCATTTTTATATACATAGATAACAAACACGATCTAACAATTATAGCATGTAACACAACACACTCCGTGGA
Organism: Trichonephila clavipes; assembly: GCA_019973935.1. Lineage (NCBI taxonomy): Eukaryota > Metazoa > Arthropoda > Arachnida > Araneae > Nephilidae > Trichonephila > Trichonephila clavipes. The sequence continues at coordinate 580,551 of BMAU01018907.1, forward strand.
TAAGAAACAAATAAAACAAAAATTAATTATGACAAAACGTCGATTCCGCGGGATACATCCAAACATGTATATTAGCTGAACAGGAAGCGGAAGTGAATAGTGTTATCTTGAAACAATAGACAAAAAACAAGATTTGAAAATCGCGTAACTTCGAGTTCGCGTATGTTGGGGCAGTGTAAATTGAGGTATTACTGTATATTTTAAATGAATATTGAGGGAAGTAGAAATTCTGTTATTCATGTGATTAAATATCTAAAGTGCTTCAAATTTATTTTATGCTCTACCTTTTTAACTCCTCCCTCGTGTACTGAAATTTTAAACAGATCACTTCTTATAAAATAAAATATTTATTTTTATAGCAATTTTGCAGAAACAAGTAATGTTAGAAATCTTGTTGGTGTTGTTACTAGTGCCTCTTGATCGGTAGACTGATAGAGGCACACGAAATTCAGCATAGCAAAGGGCTAAGTGACGCTTATCGTTAGCCTTAGCTTTGAGCACCATACAAGTGACTCGAAACCTTGTTTTACACGTAAGCATTCTTTTCACCTTGGAAGTAAACAATGAAATTTGAAATTGAATATGAGTTGCGTGTATGTGGGGAGGGGGTATTTTCTCACTACGTCCCTGATATACACAATGTGTATGTCTAAAATTAAGTACAGTAGGACCTCTATTTCATGAGCCTCTATTTCGCAAAATTTCTATTTAGAGAACTTTCTTCTGGAACCAGGAACATTTTATATTTTTCTTCGTAAAATAATCAACAAATTGCGAAGTGTATTTTCTATTTAACGAACTTATACCTCTTGCGATTCTATTTTTTTTCTCCCGATTTTTAAAATATTTCTGGGCACTTCTCTCTTTTAACACATTTTTCGGTAATCAATGACCTTGAACAGTTTTTCAGATGCCTAACTTATCGAGAGCAATGAAATAAAAAAAAACCCAAATAAAACTAACATGTTTTATCAATATTTAAGAATGCATGTGGAATGCATGCTTGGAATTACTGGTTATAAGAAAATGAATGTCATTAAAAATTCATTTATTTTAATATAAAATTATTTTTTTTAAAATAAAAGTGCGTGTTGTGTGTGTTTGGTGTGTTCCTAGGCAATGGAGTTTTTTTTTTACAGATTTATTTTTTATGGGTAAGATAAGTGAAACAAAATGGATATTAACTCTCAAAAAAATGAATAACTACCTTTTAAAATAATATGTTGTGTTAATAAATTCAAAAATTCTTTTATGTGGTTTATAAAGTATATTATCGAATTTTCCACGCAACGAACATTTTTTAGGGATTTCCCGACTTCTTTAAATAGAGAGGTCCGACTGTAATTCTTTTTATCAGAAAATTGTTTCCACTGTATAAGAATCCCGAAGTATTTTCTAAAATTCTAAGGAACATAACAATCGTTGATATTCCTTCGATTTGTTCTTACAATAAAAAGAATAATGCGGTACATGTATTCTGGTAGCTTCAAAACAAGACACATTATCTCAGTGGCGCACACAAGGGGGCTGGGGCCCCCCAAAGCCCTTGATAAATTTAATTATTTGTTATTAATGAATCATTTTATTAATTAATGCTAATTATTTATTCAATAAATAATTTCACTGTGTTTTAATCCCGAAAATCGACAAAATCAAAAGGAGCATGACACAAAAATGGTGAACTTTCGACCCCGGACTCCCCCCCCTTGAAAAACTCCTGTGTGCGCTACTGTATTATCTACATCTCTTACATTACATGCCGAAAATCCATGTACTATTATAATAAAAAATTGATTTTTGAAGTGTAATATTGCTTGATCTGCTCAAAAGTTCCCAATTTAGAATAATATATATATTCTGCAAGATGTCGATAGTAGATATTTATAAAAGCTTTCACTCAGAGAGTATCACTCTTACTTTCGACCTATCAACGACAGCAAAATCTAATCAAGTTTATTATCAGCGTTAGATTAAGAGATACAAAAGCTTTACGTCCTTGAAAATGTATTGAGTGTACGAATTTTATGTTGGGTACAGCTTCAGAGAGATTGATGTAAATTCATTTCCATTTCTTCATCTTCGATAAGGTAAAGTTGTTTATTTTCTTATAAATCATTATTATTAATTTATTTTTAATGGTTAAATGCATGTTTTAAAATAGTTAAACACTAAACGGTTTGATACATTGTGTTATTTAAAGTGTTCACAAATAAAACCAAACAGATAATTATAAAATTTTATACAATAGTTCTATATCCATAAGGTTTTTATCCTTGTATTATGCTTTTTTCAAAACAATTCATATTGCTCATAAGTAACTTTTTAAAAATTTTATGATGTATCATGTTTTAAAAATATATATGGGGAACATTAAAGATATGAATTATTTCTCTCTATGTAAGAAGACATCAAATAAATGGTTATATTTGAAATAACCATTATATCGGGGTATCCTATCCAAATGCATAAGAACTAAAAGTTATAAAGTTATGATTATGATTTCTATTTTGAATATTCTTCCTAAGTTTACAATTATTAAAATATCTTCTTTCCATTACAAATGATGACTGAAAAATTATTCATTTCAAAGAATTGTTCTTTTTAAATAATGATTCATGTAAAAAACTACTTTACTTTCACCGATTACTCGAAAATAAGAACGATTTTAAGTATCAAATTTGGCGACTTCCTTACAAACACTGTGGGAACTAATTGTTTAATTTCTTTACTGATCTAATAGCTAAAATATATCTAAAACGGCACATATCATACCACATGTTTTAGTTCACAGAGAATTCTCATTTCGAGAAGCTCTATCTCTTTTCTAATAACACGGAATTGAAGCTAAGCTTTTATATAAACAAGCATTTATTTGCCTTATTTTTTAAAATTTAAACTTTGGTATTTTGTGTTGTTTCAGTATCAAAACGCTTATGTTTGCATAAAAAATACATTTTGTGAAACACCAAATATTTTTATAACTTTTCTGCAACCTTTATAGATTAGTCTTAAAGAGGGAATACATAAATGTGAAAGATAAACATGAATCATAAAATGATAAATAATGCTTGTAATATATTTAGATTGTGCTTTTTTTTAATAAAAGATAGCTGATGTAGAAACCCAAATGCTGGAACAATAGCCTTTGTTGCTCCATATCCCACAAAAAACTGAAACTGCACAAACCTATTGCTTTCATCAAAGCGGCCATTTCATGCAAAAAACGGTAAAAAGAAAGTATGAATTTATATTAAACAAGTAGTATATGTAACAAAATTAAGTCAATTCCTTCTTAGGTCAACAAAGACAAAATTTATTTAAGTTACTTTTTATGAAATAGTTACAATTAATATGAATACGTATATACATTTGACAGAATCACAATATTAAATGACAAAATAGAAAGCGTTTTTTATTGCAATTTTCCACTTTTCTTTCCAAGTATAGTGTTGGGCTATTTTTTGTTTTTGTTTTTCACTATTTATTCATTAAATTTAATTAATTATTCTAATAAAATAGTATATTAAAAAACAAAGCACATTCTCGGAAATTAAGGAATTCCAGGCGGGATTCGAACTCACGACCTTTGGATTAGAAGTTTAACGTGTTATTCATTGCACTAAAGGCGAGCGATTTTACTTTTTATATATCGTGTTGGACTATTATTTTTTTTTACTATTTATTCATTAATTAAAAAATTAATGAATTAATATTTGGCAACTACAAGTTTTAAAAAATGTATTTGAAATTGAAGGAATATAAAGCATTTTATTATCGACTGAAAATTTGAACAAGGTATATATATATATATATATATATATATATATATATATATATATATATATATATATATACATACATAATGTTACCGTTAATGTTTATCATTCAATTATTTCATTGTTTTGTAGAAAAATTAGGTATTTTTCATAAAATAATTAGACAAGCCAGTGTTAAAGTAAATAATAGATGAACAATTTAATACTTTACCAAATTATTCTATGAAATAACTAGAGGTATTCCATGAAATTACTAAGGACAGACTGTTAAATTGAAAAATAAACAATTTCAAAGATGTTTTGTTAATTATTAGATTGTAAATAGGTAAAATCTCTCTAAAAGTACATTTTATTGCTTTTGCAGATGAATAATTGATAAATAGTAAGGGAAAGCAGAGATATGATTTATTATATTGCTCATATTGCTATATTAGCTAAACAGAAAAGGGGAAAAAGAATATGTTTTGTGTTGAAAAAATAGATATTTAAATATTATCAACAAAAATACATGTTGGGAAGAAAAACTGTGTTGCTTCATAAAAACATTGTGTAAACATTTTAAACAAAATTGTAAGAGAATATTATTTGAAATTTTATGAGATACCTTTCTTTTATTTTTCATTATTTATTAGAGCAAGGATTGCTATCAGGACACTTTGGATTGAACTCCTTATTATTTTTTGTAACAAACACAATGTTTAGTATTACATATTTTTTTTTACACGAGTACTTTTTAAATTCTTGTCCAGTCCCGCAACTTTGGGCTATTGCAACAGATCGAAGCGTTATGTCAATATTTGGAACTTCTTGATTGGAAATTAATTCTCGCTGACATATACTGAACTAATATCCACAGTACAATTGTTTTATTTCGCCTAATCGGAAAAATTCTTCCCAAAGCAGACAGAGCCGGTCCAAAGAACCTTCACGAGTGTCGTTATTCATATATTAACGATCGAAGTAATCTTTATTCTATAGAATACCTAGTTAAATCGTAGAATCCAATAATTTTATACTTTAACTGACTAATCTAGTTATTTCATGAAATACCTAGTTATTCAATGAAATAACGGATTTCTCACGCTTTAACGGTAACACGCACAATTACGTGCGCAAGAACACATGCATACACGCTCACACATGCATACACGCTCACACATGCATACACGCTCACACATGCATACACGCGCACACATGCATACACGCTCACACATGCATACACGCTCACACATGCATACACGCGCTCACACATGCATACACGCACACATGCATACACGCGCACACATGCACACACGCGCACACATGCATGCACACACATGCTCACACATGCACACACGCTCACACATGCACACACGCTCACACATGCACACACGCTCACACATGCATACACGCTCACACATGCACACACGCTCACACATGCACACACGCTCACACATGCACACACGCTGCACACACGCACATGCACACACGCTCACACATGCACACACACTTTATATGTATATACATATAGGAAGAGATCGTGAACTTTTTGCTGGAACTGAAAAAGAAAGCTTTCATCATTTATATGTATGCAAATTAAATGGTTTTTAATTATTCGCTTATTTATTAAACGATTAGAGATTATTTTTTAAACTAGCGCTTTTCAGCGTATGTTCACAGGAACTCTTATTGTTAGTATGAGTTTTGAAGGCACATCACAAAAATATTATATTTTCAGGTTATAGTATGAATTAAAAGATTTATGATCAAATCTTATTAAAATAATTTAACAAAATGATAAAAATAAACTAATATGCCATAAAATATTTTGAAATTCACGAAAAGATGATACTCGTTTTTCGGAATCCTTTATAATTAACGGGATTTCTTTTTTTGTCAATTGAGAATTGGCAAAAAAGAACCCCAATTTTTTTCTAAGCTCCAACTAATCTAGAAAAAAGTCGGTCAATTCTTGTTAGTTTGTTTCCCTCTATAATGAATCCGTATTATAGGGATAAATCTACTTTTTTTTACTTAACTTTAACTATGAGCAATGGGGGTACCTGAGATTAAGCATTGATTTGCAGTAGAACCCTATATCTTCTCTTCTGTCTCTCTAAATATGAAATAAAAATGTTAATTTCCTATAAGTTTTAATTTACATATTTTCTTAACTTATATCTCACTATTTCCTTTTTTAAAATTTGCAGTGTACATTTTTTATATCGTCGGCCTAGTTATCAGAATGAGTAACTTCTTACGGAGGGCTATTTTAATATGAGTGCTACGCGCAGAGTTTTTTATGTTCCCCAGGGTCGGGGATTACATAACAATATGGTTACCTTGATATTTTTATCGTACGGTAAAGTGGTTGCATGGGGAATAACATATTAGAATTAATTTTTATTGATTCTTTTCCTGCGGCAACCGTATTAATTTCAGACGATTTATTAATTTATAAAAATTATTTGAATTTATATTTCATGTATCGTAATTACTATAAAATTTTATATTATATGATAATAATTACATATTATATAATATTATTATATATATTATGTTATTATTATATATTATATTATTATATATTTTGTTATTATTATATATTTTATGTTGTTATTATTATATATTTTATGTTGTTATTATTATATATTTTATGTTATATATTATGTTATTGTTATATATTATGTTATTGTTATATATTATGTTATTGTTATATATTATGTTATATTGTTATATATTATGTTATATTGTTATATATTAAATAATATTGATTGATCTTGGTTATCTTTAATCTATTCATGTATACTTTATTTGAAATATATTTCAATACAATTTTTACAATTATTTTCCTGACGATTTGTTACCGCTAGGCTGCCATCTTGGATTCCATGTAACTCCGCAAACACCAATGCTAAGGCTCGATTAAGGAATCGTGCAAACAGCCCTTAGTCCATAGACCTCCTGTATCAAATTTACTTCTTTCTTGGAGTTACGTATTCTGACAATTAGGCCTACGATATTATATTGTAACTTGTGTATTATGTTTTAATAACTTTTGTAACCCCCCGTAGTTTAAACTCTTTTCATATGAACAGTAAAAAGACTATCGCGCCCTCTAGCGGCTAGAACAATCTTCAGTAATGGCCAAGCTTCGGAACTGTAAGGACGTACGAGCATGCGCTCCGACCCCTTGCAATTCTATTGTAACTGTTAGTTCTCTAGTTATGTATGTAAATGTTTGTTTTGTCTAATAAATGTGTTTAATTAACTAGTGGACTTAATTAAGAACCCCTTCCCCGCGTGTCCCTTTATTACATTGGGTCACACCCCTTATACTTTTAAATAAATATTTCATTTAGGAATTGTTCAACTCTTTAATAATTTTGTTGTTGTTGTCTACAACTATTTCATTTAGAAGCATTATATATCTGCGTTATCCATGGTTATTCACATACTTAAAATATAGCCTAGAAGTGTTTTGAAACAAAGAAAATTTGGAATCCTAACTCTAAAAACTTTCTTAATTTTAAAAAATTCAGAAAATATTTTCTAAATTTTATGATTTATTCAAGTAATCACTCATTAATATAAATTATCCATGTAAAGCTTTAAATATTAGGTTTTACATTTTGTCATTCGTCATAATTCAAAAAAGAAATAAATTATTCTTTTTAATATCTTTTAGATCTTTTGTATCATTCATTAAGTAATATGGATATTAAGGCCCTCGCAGATGTACCATGTATGTGGAAACCAAAAGAAAATTATGGTAAAGAATTAAAGAAGTTCAAAAAGATAATTGAAGATAAAAACAACATCAAACTAGGTAAGTTTTTAAATTGATTTGTGAGCCATTTTGTATTTAAGAACTTAGATTGTATGCGGCATGAAGGTCAATTTAAATTAAAGCTGAATTTGAATTATAAAAGCAATAAGGAACTATACAAATATATTTATCCCATTAACCTGAGAGCTGGCGTGCATGTGATATTTACGTTAATGGTCACGTGGGGTGACTGAGTCACCTCAATCCTTTTTTTATAACTATTTTTATTGCACACGATAAAAATCACAATTCCAGTAAATAATTTACTTAAAAGAAAGTATACTTTTTCAAGTATAGTTTTTCAATTTTTCTTTGATAATTTGAGAAAAAAATATCTATCAAACTGAACCAAGAAGTTTCACATGTGCGTGACTGTAATTAAGGACACAAATCAGACACTTTTTGATATGATTGCAGGAATGTTACTTACAGGCAAAATTGTCATATTTTGTCAAGTTATTGTAGTTTTATTGTTCCTTGATGATCAATGATCAACAAATAGCATATGGAACTATTTCTTGTTTGTATCTTTTAGACAAAACGAAGAGTCTTGTGGTATACTTATAGCTTTATATTTTTCTTGATGGAGTTTTTTAGGCAGCATTTGAAAATTTTCCTTTCTACTTAAAAGTTTCATGTTTCCTCGATTTTCTCAAGTTTACTTTCACCTATCATGATTAATAATTACTTCAGCAGGTTCTTCCCTTGCTTGATCAATTAAAACTTCCTTCAATAGAAATCACAGATCACCATTCGTTTTTTATGTTCTGCTCATTTACATTTATAAATCATAATAAGCCATACAACACAGCTATCATGAGCACTATGTTGTTCACAAGAGAAAAATTTAGCCTGTTTATAGAATATGTTTTGGAAAAAAGTGGTCGCGTGGGGAACTCAGTCAAAACAAGTACTTTAAGATTCTAAAAAGAGGGAGATATGTGGCAAATACATTTTAGTTCCCATGAGGACTGTCATATAGCAGGATACTGTCTAGGACACATTCATGAATAAAGAGTTTTCCGAGAGAGAGAGAGAGAGAGAGAATTAGTGATTTCGAGAGCGTGGGGCGACTCAGTGCTCCACGCGCCCGCTCTAGGATTAAATTTACTAATTTAATGGAATGGAGAAACACTAAGTCTACAATGCGGAATTGCACTATTGCTTTGAAATGCTTAGGTTGAAAAGGAAGTTTGCTTAAAAATTTGTACAAAAGCCAATCAAAAATCCTATTAATGAAAATTAATTGCACTTACTCAAAAAAACAATTGAAGGAACCGATAAAAACTACTTTTAAAAAACTTTTCTGCAACTTTAAAATAACAAATATTCTGTAAGTTTAAACACTTTTTGTGGAGTTTTAATTTTCTAAATTATGATTAGAGATGAAACAGAGGTTCAATTCTATTCATGACAATTATTTACTTTACAGAGTATTTGATGATTCTGAAATTTATTCCTATGATGAAAAAAGGATTTTTATGGCGTGGTATTTAAAAATGCAGAAAAGGGAATTTTCTTTCTCGGTTGACTAATCACAGAAATACTGGACCGATTGTGATTAAAATAGGGGCATAGGTTAATATATAATACTAACTATACATATACATATACACAGAAAAATTGTTGTGGTACACATAAGCTACACCAGAAAAGTATGAAAAAGATTATACGAGATGGGAACGAGCATTTGTATAAAATGAAAATCATTTCCTTTTCAAAGTGGGAATTCTTTTTGAAAATTATTCTGCGTATGAAGATTTCAATGGAAGTCACTCAGCGTTTTTCGCAACAACGCATTTTCCCGGTCCTAAATGTTTCTCGATGGGGTGGGTCTGGTTGGTATTCCAAGAGCATCTCAAATGGGCTGTATCAGGTTAAGGTCAGGGGATATGACTGGCCATTCCATCTGATGAATTCCTCAATTTCCAGAAACCCGTTTGCCAGACGAGCTGTGCAGGCAAATGTATCACGAAATCAGCGGCAACTGCCTCCCTTAAAATGCGAACATTGGGCTTCAAGAGCTCATCGTTATACTTCAAAGCAGTCAGTAAGCTTGTTTGAAAGACATGGAGTCTGTGCGCTCATCCAACACGATTATCAATCTACTATTGGTATATTTATATTGAATGTTAGAGCAGTGTTTCTCAAACTGTAGGGCGCGCCCCCTGGGGGGGGCGTGATAACCTTATGAGGGAGCGCGAGTATATCGAAAATAAAAGATTTAAAAAATAATCAATTAACTGGAATGATTTAAAATAAAATACTTTCAGACATAATAAAAAATGCACTTTTACTCTGATATACTTTATAGGCGCGCGATATTTAAGTCATCAAAAATAAAAACTTCTTCAATACCTAATTAGTTATATTTGATCCTATAACCAAATAAAAAACTTATTTTTGATTTGCTGTAATCCCATGATGAGAGATTTTTTTATTTCGCTTTCTTTTTAAACCTAACATACTACTCTTTCAGAGGAAAAACAGGTCCCAGACCCAGAATCGAAAAAATTTAGGAACATAAAAAATTCATTACTGTCATTATTTTTGAAGTACTACACATTATACCTGTAATCTGTTTGACCTTCTAAGTTATTGGTACCGTTAGTTATGACCTCTCTCTTATGTGTTTGTTTCTCATTTAGGGAAATTGTAAGTAATGTATTTCTCTGTTGCGCTTTTTTCCATTTTGAAGGATTATTTGGCCAAGACTTATTTTTATGAGTATTCTAAAACATATAAAGCTTAACGAAAAACGTTTTATGCAATTTTTTTAGCAGTAACATACATATTAACAAAATGAATATACTTTTTACCCGGAAGTGGTCGCGCGGGACACACAGATTACGAAATCGTTAATTCTGGCAAAACTGTTTATTTGTTACCATGAAAAAATGAAAAGTCCTTGAAAGTAGGTAAGTAAACTTCTCTTAGTTAAATTATTCACTGGAATCACGATTTGTTTCGTGTACAATAAAATAATTATAAAAAAAAGGATTGGGGTGACTCAATATCCCCGATCAACCGTATCGAGTGCGCGCCTGTTCCCGGGTTAAAACACGTTGAAGTCTTTTCTCTTTAAATATTAAAAATAATACAATTATTCTTCATCGGAATTTTATATTATAGTTCATCATTTAACATCAATTATAAATGCTAATTCTGTAAGGTTTAAAATTACAATTCACTTAAAACTAATTATAATTTGAGCAACCATTTAAAAAAATCATTTTATATATTTTTGTAAACATTGTCGAGCACTGGGCTTTGCTCTCCTTACAATTCAGCTATTATATGAATATTGTTTTATTTTCTTGTAAATGAACTCGTGCAAAGAGTGTAGCCGATGTACTTTTAATGTATCAGTGCTGCACAGAGTATTTTATAACTAATTAATTAATACTAAATTAAGAACAAGTTTAATAAGTATTAACGCCTTCCATGGACTTGTCTTGCAAAGCAAAGTTTTTATAAGGAATGCTTATGATTAGAAATTGACCCTCTAAATTCTTTTTCTATATTTAGCAGATATCTATATTTTGTCTTCTAAGCAGCCACCACATTTTGCAATATGTTCATTTTAAAAATTAGAGAAAGGAAAAATACCATAATAATTATCCTATTTTATTTATTTATAATTTTTTTTGCTTAAAATAAGTATACAAAATTTAATACTTATGTTACTAATTTGTATGGTTCATAATTAAGATCTCCTATTGTAGCTTTAGCGTCAAAGTGCATTATTATTACATTCAGTATATTATTAATGTATAAGGGGGGCGCGATAAAAATTGTGATTGAAAAGGGGGTGCCAATATTGAAAGTTTGAGAAGCACTGTTAGAGGATTTTAGATTCACAATATAAATGAAAGTACACGAATCCCACAAACAATGATTAGGCTGAATTATGACTCATCAGTGAATACAGAATGGCTTCCAAAGACTCTAAAGCCAACATCGACGTTTTTGAATAGTCCTAAAAGATTTTTTTTTATGTGGGCAAGCGTGAGCAGGATGTAAATAACGTCTTTTGTCGAACCGTTTTCTCACCGATGTATAGGGGTTGCCCAAATGGAGAATGGGAGGTAAAAAAAATACGACATCTTTATTGGAGAGAAATCAAAAGAAATCGCCATGGACATTGCAACACAGGTACCCATCGTTTCGTAGCAGGTTTAAGTCTTTGTGCTTGTGAAAGATCATGGTTAATTCTTGAGGAAGTCCTGCATAGCTTCCTTTACTTCATCGTGTAAATGAAAACGTAATTCTCTCTCTTAAGTAGAAAAAAATGTCGAAGTCCTTAGGGTGACAAATCCGGAATGTATCGGGAGTGTTCAAACGCTTTTTCCATTGGAAATTTTTTAAGATCATCTAGGTTTAATGGGAGACGTATAAGCGGGCATTGCCAAGCAGATCTAATATCGTTTGCCATACCTTACGAAAACTTTTACCAGCCATTCTCTCTCTCTCTCGACCTAAACACTGCATGCCATTCGCCAGTAGATATCCACTTTAAGTTCACTTTACGCCATTAGAAACCGTTAGACCATTCATTATTTCAGTATGGACGCATCTATTCTTATCACGACTTTACTTTCGATCAATTTTTCCTGCACCATAAACAAATTTCAATATTGAACACCGACACCTCCTGCCACCCTTTATATCGCTCTTTGAAGGTGCTGCTATAGCTGCAGTCAGTCATTATGACGCAATCGTCCGTGACCACTTTTAATTTGGAAACCCTTGTAGTTTTTTGAAAAAAAGTAATCCTTGAAGTTTCAGTTTCTATAGCTGCGTGAAATTTATGATGGCCACAGTAGCCACGTGGTCATAGTCGTGGCCGGTATTGTCAAGTCACGGGATCGAATCCTATGGCCACCCTTATCACTTTTCTAATTTACATTTCAATTAATTTTGCATCAACTCCTCGAATTGATACATAACATTCCCCATCCACTGATATCTTTCGAATGTTGTGATCCCCTTAGCTGTTTAGACACGTAGTTTGCAAGGGGAAACTCCAATTGCTTTACTTTTTGAAACAATTTCATAAATAATAATATAAGTACTCTCTGTTTGTTATTTAATTTATACATGTATAAGGTGTATTCAAATGAAAGTGATTGGAAACCTCGCATGTGAATAGTTTTCAATGCATTTTAGTGAAACAAACGCAATAGTGAAGGTGTATGTATCATGCATGCTTGTGCCTAAGCGGATTAGTATAACTGTAATATTAAGGACGTGGCATTCATTAAAAATAGTTGGTTTGGATGCAACTGCATCCAAAATGGATCAGTGAGCTGTAAGGAAGTTTTTAAAACTGGAAGGGTGTAAGCCGGTGGATATTCATTACAGAATGCTTGGTCATTGGACATTTTTTAAGAATTGATTTTCGATATGCACGACCCTATTACTTGAGTTTAAGGAGTCGGATGATTTCCATGAATGCTCAACTGCCACCCAAAAACTCGATAGACTGCATAAAGCTAACAAAAACACACTCAGGTAGGCTGTCTTCAGGTGTCATCATTCTGCACGACAATACAAGGTCGCGTATTGCCAAGGAGTGTGTCGAGACATTCGCCTGTAAAAAGTGGGAAGTCATGGACGTTCTTCGTGACGGAATTCGTAACGTTCTTAAGCAATGGGATGCCTGCTTAAACACTATGAGTCAGTGTTTCTCAAACTGTGGGCTCGTCATCTTGGGGTGGGCGCGATAACCATACGAGAGGGACACGAGCATATGAAAAATAAAAGTTTCAAAAAATAATTTACTGGAATGAATAAAAACAAAATAATTTCAGACATAATAAAAATGCACTTTTACTCTGATATAATTTATATATGTCACCTGGCAAAGTAACGTCATCAAAAATAAAAACTTCTTCAATACCTAATTAGCCATTTTTGATCCTATAACCCGTTAAAAAAACCTTTTATTTGATTTGATGTAATCACATGATGAGAAATTTATTACTACCTTATCTTTTTCAACTTAAAATACTACTCTTTCAGAGAAAAACCCAGAATCGAAAAAATTTAGGAAGATCAAAAATTCATCACTGTTGTGAAATACTGTACATAAAGCTGTAGGCAGCAGAATATATTTGCTCAATATCAGTTTGACCTTCTAAGTTATTGGTACAGTTAGTTATAACTCATCTCTTATGTGTTTGTTTCTCGTTTAGGGAAGTTGTAATTCTGTGTGAAGCTGTAATGTATATCTGTGTGTGGGGGGGGTCCATGTAAAAGCGTTTGATATTCGGAAAACCACAGAGAGCACTTTGAAAGATTACTTGGCCAAGAGTTATTTTTATGGGTACTCTCAAACAAATAAAGCATAATAAAAAACGTTCCTTACAATTTTTTCTCCGCAAACCACTGAAAACGCTGTCAGTTGAAAACGCAATTACTGCTATGAAACTATTCGCCTTCCCCACTAAAATACTCATCATAGAGCCCGTGCTGTCATATACCTTGGAAGAGTGGATTTCCAAGAATATTCCTGTTAAGTATCATCAGAATATTCGTAAAAATTGTTATTTTATGTGATTTTAAAGTGAGTGGGGTACTTATAAGTCCCATCGGTCGATAAAGGGATAAATATTAAAAAGTAACACAATTATTCTTCATCGGAATTTTATATTATTTTTCATTATTTAATATTAATTCTAAATGCTCATTCTGTGAGGCTTAAAATTACAGTTCGCTTAAAACTAATTATAATATGAGTATTCATTTTAAAATATCATTTTACATTTTCGTAAACATTGTCGCGCATTTGGGTTTACTCTCCTGACAATTCAGCTATTTTATCAAGAATGTTTTAGTTTTTTTAAAAAATGAACTCGTGCGAAGAGTGGGTACTTCAGACTTTAATGTATCAATGCTACACAAGGTATTTTATAACCAATTTATTAATACTAAATTAAGAGCAAGTTTAATAAGTATTAGCGACTTTTCCATGGGTTTGCCTTGCAGAGGAAAGTTTTTCAAAGGAAGGTTTGCAATTAGAAGTTGACACTCCGAGTACTTTTTTTATATTTGGCTGAGATCTATATTTTGTCTTCAAAGCAGCCACCACATTTTGCAATTATTCCAATTTAAAAATTCGAGAAAGAAAAATAAAATATATATTACTTAAAAGTAACATATATAAAATTTAATGTACTTATCTTATTAATTTATACGGTTTATAATTAAGATCATATTGTAGCTTAAGCGTCTCAAAGTGCATTATTATTGCATTTAATAGAATTATTATTGTATAAGGGGGGATTAAAATTATGATTGAAATTGGGTCGCCAGTATTGAAAGTTTGAGAAGCACTGCCATGAGTGATTTCTTTTAATAAACTTTCTATGCATTTCACTCATTAAAAGTGGTTTCTATCTATGCATTTGTTTCATTTCTGTCCCTACGCATCTCATTAATACACAACTTGAATCGCTTTCATTTGAGCACCCCTCATACACAGTCTTATGGTAATTGATTGCCTTTGAAATATATTTATATGTTATTAAATTATTTATTTTAAGAGCATCCAAACAACATTCATTAAAATAAGACATGTATTTCTTTTTCAGATGGTTTTTGGGACCTGCATCAGTGGTCACTTGATCACCTTCCTGAGTTTTGGGCCGAAATGTGGGATTTTGCTGGCATCATTTCTTCAAAGAAGTTTGATAAAGTTTGTAATCTCTTTACGTTAGCATTTACCTTACGTTTATAGATTTACTTTATGACGAAAGATAAGTAAAGGAAACGTATATAAGAGGAAGACCTATGTAGATTAATTAAAAATATGAAAAATATGGATTACATGTAAACATTTCTGATTTGTTGAATTACTTCTTTTTATTTATTTGTAATTAATTTTTCAATGCTAATTTTCTTGTTTTCACAAAAATACTGTTTAGAAGTTTTTTTTTCTTATTTGGTCGTTCTTAATTACTGGTTGATGTCTATTATTTACTATTACTTGTGCACATAGTCTATACATGTGTAGCAAAAAATCCCAGCAATATATGCTTGCCTGTTTAAATTAATCACCTTTAACTAAACGTACTGTTCGTTTCATCATGTACATGTTCTTTTGCTCATAAATTAGTTCAAAATTTTACTTATGCTGTATAATTCATGAGGTAGAAATTTACTCTCCGAAAGGACTAATTTTTAAAAGACATACAACCAATAAAAATAGTTGATGTCAATTGTGTATTAAAGAAACTGGTTTTCAGTTTTAATTGGGAGCAGCTATTTTCAGTATTTCGCAGTATGCTTAAGATCTAAACTAAATTGAAACTTTATATTTAAGTTTTAAATAAAAAATGAAACACATATTTACGAAAATATTATATTTATTTTATTTTTGTGATGTCATAGTCACATAACTACAATCACTTGTTCCCAACACCAATGAGTTCGCAAATTCCTGTGAAGTCAATCATATGATAAATGCAACCCAGTGATAGTTTTTCTTATTTGATCATTCTAAATTACTGGTTGATGCGTGGTTGATGCCTATTATTTACTATTACTTATCATAGTCTATACATACGTAATAAAAATCCCAGCAATATATGCTTGCCTGTTTAAATTAATCACCTTATATTAAATGTACTGTTCGTTTCATCATGTGCATGTTCTTTTGCTCAAATACTAGTTCAAAACTTTACTTATGCTGTATAATTTATGAGAGAGAAATTTACGCTCCTGGGAGGACTAGTTTTTAAAAGACATAAAACCACTAAAAATAATTCTTTATGTCAATTGCATTTAAGAAAAACCGTTTTCCAGTGATAATGGGGAGCTGGTATTTTTAGTAGTTTATAGTATACTTAAGATCTAAACTAAATTGAAAATTTATGTTTAAGTTTTAAATAAAAAATGAAACACATATTTACGAAAATATTATATTTATTTTATTTTTGTGATGTCACAGTCACATAACTATAATAACTAGTTCCCAACACCAATCAGTTTGAAAATTACTGTGACGTCAATCACATGATAAATGCAATCCCGTGTTTCCAGCCTATCAGTTCATGTACTTCACTGTTTCCAGCTTTTGCTGTTTACACAAACCTTTTGAAAAATGTATACATTTTTCAACAATAATACCTCACGCAGGTAAATAAAATGTACTTGGTTTAAAAGTAAACGTATAATGCAGGAATTTTTTTTAATTCAATATTTTCTTTCGAAGAATCGTAATACTTCAATATCATTACTGAACTATCAAATATGAAATTTTATGTAAGTTTTATAATTTGAATTGTTATGAATTCAACGAAGAGAACACGGAATTGTGTTCGCTTATCACGTGACCTTCATTTACTTATCACGTGACCTTCATTTACTTATCGCGTTACCTTCATTTACTTATCGCACTAGACCGGCATATTTCCTGAGATTAAAACCAGCCTATATAGATATTGCTGTTCAAATTTTAAATCTATATATATAAAGGAGAAAAGCGACTCACTCACTCACTGATTGACTAATCACGAAATTTCCGGAACTATTAGACCTACAGATTTGAAATTTGGTTGGTAGGTTCCCTTCATGGAGTAAACATCAGCTAAGAACGGATTTTGCAAAGATCGAACCCCAAGGGGCATTACGGGGTTTAAGGGGCGTTATAGATAATTATTTCCATTATTAAACTATTAAATGTACAGTCTTGAAACTTGATACACATATTTCTTTCATAAAGTAGAGATTCCCTACATAATGCATTTTACGAAAATAGACCTCCAAGGGGCGTTCGGGGCGCTTAAGGGGCGTTATGCATAATTATTTCCATTTTTAAACTATTATACGTACAGTTTTGAAATTTGGTAAGCGGATTCCTTTCATAGAGTAGAGATCCGCTACAAAATAGGTTTTGTCAAAATCGATTCACAAGTTGCGTTGTAGAGAATTAAGAGGCGTTATAGGCAAATAACTCCTTTTTTAAACTATTAGACGTAAAATCTTGAAATTGAGTAAGTAAATTCCATTCATTGAGTAGAGATCCGCTATAAGATGGGTTTTGTGAAAATCGCTTCCTAAGTAGCGTTGTGGGGGGTTAAGAGGCGTTATAGATAATTATTTCCATTTTTAAACTATTAGACGTACAGTCTTGAAATTTGATAAGCGGATTCCTTTCATAGAGTAGAGATCCGCTACAAAATAGTTTTGGGGAAGATTAATCTCCAAGGGTCACTGAGGGGGATTAACGGACGTAATAGATAAATATTTCAGATTTTCAACTAATAGACACACCTGCTTGAAAATTAGAAGGTATATTCCGTTAATGGAATAAAGTTCCTTTTACAAAGAGTTCTGCGAAAACTGATCCCCAAAGGAATAGGGTTGCGAGGGGTTAAGGCGTGTTATAGAAAATTTCCTGTTTTTGAATTTCACTCATTTACTTGAAATTTGTTGAGCACGTTTCTTTAGTTGAATAGAGTTCCACTAAGAAAGGATTTTACGGAAATCAACTTCAGGGGGTGAGCGGGGAGAGTTATTGGGGGGTATTGATGTACAAAATTTCCATTTTCGAACTGCTAAGACTATAATAATAAAATTTGGTTTGCATGCTTATTTTGTTGAATTGGAATCCGCTAAGAATACTCTCAACGAGGTATTGATGATAAAAATTCTGCTTTTGCTCTGTTAGATTTAGACTTGAAATTTAGCACGCATGTTTATTTTATGGAGTGGAGATCCATTGAAAGTTGCTTTGGTGGAAATCCACTTGATTATTAGGTTAAGTGAGCGCAAAAATCTTCTATTTTAGATATAAATAGAAATTATATATTTTAATTTATGCCCTTTTTATATCAAGAGGCAAGAGTCACACACACACAGCTATAAATTTATTTTTCAATACAATCGCACGAATTCTTAATGCTAGATATCAGTAATTCATACATATGTAAACAGTATACATTTATACAACATCATTAAATACCCAGTGAAGCGGATGGGTAACGGCTAGCAATAAATAAAATTGCATTCAAATTTTTAAGCAAAATGTGATTAGCTATTTTTGCAGTTTTTCTTAAATATGCAATACCTATGCAATTAAAGGTAATTTATTGTATAAATGTGTCAAAATATAAAATTATTTTAGGTAATAGATCTGAACATTCCTATGGAAAACTTCCCTGCATGGTTTACAGGAGCTAAACTAAACCTTGCTGAAAACTTACTTAAATATAGAGACGACAAAATTGCTCTTATAGCTACAGGTAAATATGTTTCTATTATTTTATGGGTGAATTCTAAAACCAATAAAAGGAATGATTGTTTTATTTTAAGGTTAAACAATATTAACACGAGGGGTGATAAAAGAAAAAGGTTACAAGTCGAATAAAGAAATATTTATTAACAATAGACAGAAAATACAAAAAAGGAATTAAGAGGTATGCGTACGGAGAGTTTTTACGTAATATAAAAAAAAGGCTAATAAAGGGTGTTTTTTAGAGGTATAGAACTTTAAATTGCAATAAAACAACGATGTATTATTCGATTGACATGAATTTTTTTTATTCGAAAGATAATCTTGTGGCATTACATTTTAAATATGATTTCTGGCATAGGACTGCCACGGCTGGCTCGGATGTAGTCCAATCTGGGCATCCAATTTTCGATGACTTTTTCCAACATTTGTGGCCGTATATCGGCAATAACACGGCGATGTTGTCTTCCAAATGGTCAAGCGTTTGTGGCTTATCCGCATAGACCAATGAATTTACATAGCCCCACAGAAAATAGTCTAGCGGTGTTAAATCATAAGATCTTGGAGGCCAATTCACAGATCCAAAACGTGAAATTAGGCGGTCACCAAACGTGTCTTTCAATAAAT